>CM076577.1:1406569324-1406970449 GCA_034641835.2 Pinus albicaulis | reverse complement strand
CTTCTTCAAAATCCCCTTGGGGTTTTTAGCATTGTACCATGTATAAGCTGTAAACCTGAGAGCTAAGTCTGTAGATACGCAAAAATATACATGCTCCAGTCTATATACATGCTCTTCTTCAAAATCCCCTTGGGGTTTTTAGCATTGTACCATGTATAAGCTATAAAACTGAGAGCTAAGTCTGCAGATACGCAAAAATATTCAGATCTAGAGTTGGATCTGATCTGATATGAAAAAGATAATGATCACCTCCAATGTATCTCCAAAGTGAAGGACAGATCCCCAACACTTGAAAACCAACTCTCCATATGGTATGCCAAAAGACATTGCGACAACGCCTATAGGAACAACAGAGATCTGGAAGCAAAACTACACTGTAGGGTTTAGATTATGTTTGGCCACATGCCAATGATCAGAAAATGAAGCCCAATACATCCAATACTTCTCCTCCCAATGGAATTGAAGCCTCCTCCATTGAAAAGGAGCATTGAAGAGGCCTAGATCTGAATAGATCTAGCATCCACTTGCTACAGCTTGCAAAGACAACCAAACTCTCAATAGGATCTGCATTGTAGTTGAAATAAGAAGCTTGGCCTTCAGCCAGATAGTGGACAATACAATGAAAACTCTCCCAAGAGATACTCAATGGGAAGAGGTGGGATTCCCAATCAGGAACACCCAATGCTAAACAACATTATTCTCAGCTAAACATCAAGAGAATGAGATATGTCTAAACAAACAATATACTCAGAAAATACAATATCATCAACAACTTTTTCATGCTGCCATCCTCTTCATTTTATAAGTTAAGAGCTTTCAAACCCTAAACCACCTTCAATGAAATCACTCCTTTCACACAAAGCATCTCCACTTAAAACTGCGCTATGCCTCATTGATGGCCATTCCTCCATGAAACCGCTGTAGATTTGGTCAAGGTTGACCTAGTCAAAATTTCCAGCGCCTTTTCACACCTAAGGGTGCTTGATTTAGTAGCCAAGATTCAACCTTTTTACATTTGTCATTGATTTATTCAGTGTTTAGGAGTATTATGGACCCCCTTTACACTTTTATTCTTTAAAAAAATAAATAAAACAAAAATGAATATTCCAATTAACTTAGGACTAATTGGGAATATTACATAACCCCTTAAACCTAATTCCAAACCCCTAACCCATTTAACCCCCTAAACCCCTAAACCCATAAAACCTTAACCCATTTAACCCCCTAAACCCTAACCCCATTAACCCATAACCCCTAACCCCTATAAGTGTCCTCCATCATCAATGTATACAAAGTGCACGATCCTGGTCCAACATGTTCATCAAGTATAATATAGATGCATGAAGTATAATCAATGATCAAATCAATAGATCTAAAAAGAGAGTAAAGACATAAAGGAGTAACATAAATCGGGAAAATACTTATCTTCAACGAGAAGTGATCATATTCCTCTTGAACCAACCTTCTAGAGTCATTACTATCAATTATCCATATAAAATTGTTGCCTTAAATATATTTCAACGCACTTCATTCGTAACCATAGTCTAAATGAGACTAACCCATCTTGTGCTACATTAAACCCGTCACAAGTGCTTGAACATATTCACACTAATCATGCTAGGGTCTCAAATATTTGCCATAATCTAGGGTTTTCTTCCAAATCCTAACCTCATAATATCCATCAAATGATAATAACCAAATTTCCTAAGGTTTCCTTCAAACTGTAGCATTCTTTTAGTTCTCCACCATTATCTCTAGCTTCCAACAAAGGTGTCTTCATAGGGGTGATCTTCAATGAATTTTATTCAACCTAGCTATGATACCATGCTAAATTTTCTTAGGGCTATATTGTTCTTTGCTTTAGATAATTGAATTTCTTCATTTGCATAATAAATTCACCCCACGACATCATAACATTATTTAGATTTAAAACATTATTAAACAACATATGCAATTACATAGAAAGAACAATATCATCATCAGTGCACCAAAAGATAAAGTAACAATAGAAGAAAAGCATTCAGACATGGAGACAACAGGATTGGCCGGAGACGAGGGAAAAAACTGCTACAAGGAAACCCTTTTAAATTATTATTCTTATTAGATTGTCATTGAATGATTCAACAAAAGAGTATACAATGATCCACATCTTCAACAATAATCCTATCCAACAAAATCAACTAAAAAAAATCCATGAGATGACCCCAACAATGCTAATAATCAAAACCTTGATTCAGAAGCATGCGATCAACTATCATGGTCTGTGTTAGCCACCTATATTTTTCAATTATAAATTTGGTGGCTAGGCTATTCTTTGCGACCTTCAAAGAAACAAATTGAGTCCTGAAGTTGTTGGTGCTTAAAATCATTAGTAAGATCATGGCTATTTGGTTGGTTCTTCATACTTTTCCTCATCTACCTTATACGATATTCTATGAAATCCAAATCGAAGCTAGCTGCATCCTTTTTATTTTCCCTCACCCCTTCTTGTTTTACCTTCATTCTTCCATTTTCCCTTTATTCCATAAAACACCAAACCATGTGTTATTCCTTATCCCTCATTATTTTCTCTCCCCGAGGTTAAAACCCATGTTTTAACCTTATCGGAATCATATTTCCTTTTGGAATTCTTTGGAAAAACCATAGAAAACACATGTTTTTATGCGTTAGGCTTAGGCCCCTCAGGCTAAGCTCCCTACCTTTCCTTTCTCCATATACCCCAACGCCGGAACCATGCACTAAGTCCGACAGGCGCTTAACTCTTGGAATTTATTTTCTACCCAAAAAACATTGAAAAACCTTCGTAAAACGCAAAATCGGGTTTTATTTTATTTTTCATAAAAGTTCTCCGCCAAAGAAATTATATTAAAACTCGATCATCGATCTGTCCCACAGATCAACGGTGCGGAGTACCCCTCACCCGGTGGACCCCCTCCCCCGCGCTCTTTTCCAAAAACCATGGTATATATCCCACACCACCTTTCGTCGAGCAGCGGTTTTATCCCATCGGCCAGCGATTCCACTCGCTGGCCGACACGTGTTCTCCGCCCAGTGCCAAAACCGCTGTCCCTCCGCATCGCCCGTGCGTTATTTATTGGACCAAAGCCCCGCAGCGGGATCCATCCCCGCCGTCGGATTTGGGCCCTCCCATCCGACGGTCGCTAATTGCCTCATCTGCCCGGCCTTTAACGGACTTGCCTACCCGTTAACTTCCCCCAGCGCATTCGAAAGCCGATCTTCACCATCGATCTTCGTAGATTGATGGTTCTCATGCAACCGCTCGATTCCATTGTACAATCCCCTTTTTCCTCCGCTGACTTTTTAGAACTCCCCCGACTGTTGATCGAAATACGATCAACGGCTCCGATTGCTCCATTTTCCCGCATGCCCTCCAAAGCAGATTGACCTATAAACCAGATTTTGTACGTGTTTTTTGTATTTTGCAGGGAAGAAGTCATTTGTTCGTGTTTTGAATAGGGTTCTCAGACCTGGAGGGTGACGATCCTCTATGTCTCAATTTCTCTGTGGAAATCACCCACAAGGTCATTTTTCACGTCTCATCGGTGTTTCTAACGGCAATGATGCCTTTTTCTACCTACACAGCCCTGCACAGCAAGGAAAACCATCGAAATCAACGCAGAGAAAGAGTATCGGGTATTGAAGACCCCAGTGAACTAGAGCAGCAGATCAATGGATATATTGGCGGGGATTACGGCTAAGACGGTTATCAAAAGCCTAATCCCTGACTCAGAACACAGATTAAAGGAAAACCTAAAAGTGTTCATCAGATACATCGCTTCCACCGCCATACTTTGAGGCGAATTGATTCCTCAACCACCGCAGTGCCACCTATTGCCTCAGAATGCTCAATCAGAGGATGAATTTATTGAACAGGATCAGATATTATGCCTCGGAACAACCAAAGAAGTTATTTCTGCACCAGATTTAATGACAGAATGTTTGCAGAGTAACCCTAATAGTACGCAGAGCCTCGAATGTCAACAAAAGCTCCTTCCGAGCTTACTTCATAAGTATAAGCGCATTAATGCAGTGGAACACCTGTATAAATTCTTCATCGAGCCTCCCAGGCCAGGAAGACATTAATTCTGCATTAATTGTATTTTGAGATCTTTTTATTAGATCTCACCTCCTCATCCTTCTATAAATACTCCAGAAGAAGATGAGTGAGGGGTTGGATTAGTTGGTTGTCAATGTAATTGCTGAAGTGTTGTAGCTGTTTCTGAGTGGAAAACTCTTGACTATAAATAGTGGTTTCATGGGCTCTTGGAGCTCTGCTTGTAACAGATATGTTAGGTTGTGAAGAGAGATGGATTAAAACATTGGATATGAAGATTGTAACCGGTTTGAAGCAATCAATACAAGCTGATTTATGGGATCCTGGTCTATGCTGATGGTGATGTTATTCTCACTGTAACTTGTGTTTTGTTTTTGTTTTCAATTTGTTTCATTTTCCACTGTAAAGAACAGTTTAAACAGTGTTAGGGCCTACTGTATATTAGTAACCTTCTCTGGCTGAGAAATATTTATTTAAATGTTTTCTTTCTACTGTGTTATTTGAGAATGATTTAATTCAGTATAAGTACAGAGATGCTGGCGTTCCCTCATCTTTTCGTCACTGCTGAATGTTATTTTTAAATGTTACTTTCACATATGTTGTGTAAGGAATGATTTGAGGAAATCAAAGGTTAGCCCTGAGTCCCTTTCTTGTTTGCTCAACTATTTGACTGTTTCCCTTAGGATGTGTCAAAAGCTGACTAGTTTCAAAGCACTTATCAGATCTTGGGCCATTCTGTGTTATCTTTGTGATTGTCTTGGAAGTAACTAAGTAAAGAAGAACTAGGAGAGGATCAGGGTGAGTCCCAGCCCACTAGTTTCTGCTCCAAAGGTTGCCTTCAAGTTTCCCTTCATTTTAAATCTGTGTTCTATTAGAAGTGTATCAAAGGCTGGATAGTTTCAAAGTACTTACCAGATCCTAGTTTGCTTCTATGTTTTTCTTAAGTGCCTGGTCAAAGGCTGGCTAGTTTCAAAGTACTTACCAGATCCTGGGCTGCTCTTTGTTCTGCATTTGTTATTTCCCTTTCTTATTGTATCACCCCATTCCATAAATCAAACTTTAAAGAGATCCTTAGGCATAGATGACTTGCCCCATAGATTACTCTTGAACCTGAATGTTTCAATTAAATTCTCTTATGACTCCATAGCCCAATGGATTGAAAACTTTCCATCATCTTTCTTTATAATCAAAGCTTACTCTGTTTTCTTGCAACTTCTCACCTTTGAACCTATTTGCATATAGATCTTTCCGCCTCAGACAGCAACTATGTTCAACCATCTGAGAAAACCAAACAAAACCCTTGGCCTTCATAACTAGCCTAATATCATCACCCCAAACTTCAAATACAATATCCATCTTTGTACATATTGGAGAGATCCCTCTCTGGATTCAGGAGGGCTAGATCCTAGAATCCCAAAGTTGGTTGAAATGATGTTAACTCTATGATTGGACTTTGCCAATCTTGCTTGTGACAGAGACCTAACATTTCTGGTGACTCCACTGGGGAAGTTTTAACTCAAAATCTCTGGTTCCATGACAATTGTTCTATTTTGCAGCTGAGCCACCAGAAGCTAACATTTCTGGCGACTCCGCTAGGGAATATTTCAACCCAGAATCTCTATAAGACCTTGAGAGTCAAAAGCAGCCTTTTCAAGCACTACCAAGAAATGGTAATCATGATGAAGCTCAATTGAATCAGTGACAAACTAGGTCAGCCCTAGGATTCTTTAGAGTTTTTATCTAACCTTGGAAAATCAGCTAGCTTAGCCATAAGGATAGACTGTCTTTGTTCCATAACCGTAGCTAAGTTTTGAGGCAGAGTTAGGATATTCTTCTGAACCACAAATAAAAGCAATTCAGAAAATACCAAAAACATTTCAGATTGGTAGTAAAACACTAGTTTTGATATCTTGTATACATCTTTGATGTGTTTTACCCTATACTCTTAGACAGAGTCTGGAAAGGGCTAGGTAGCCTCCGGGTCTCATCCTCTTTTAGGGGTGACATATCTGGTGAATGCCCTCCCAGTCAATCTCTGGTTAGAGTTTGTTGTGTTTTGAGATATCCTTGAAAAGGAATGTTTCACAAACACTGTGGTGGACAATGTACTCCTTTGAAAACACTCTGAACTTTCCACCTGGCGACTCCAAAATCCTGAACAAACCTTAAGACTCCACTGGGAAGAACCCTTATCATTATAAAATCATTCAAACTCAGTTAGAGGATTGTGGGATTTAAAAATTGTAAAAACAGATTGGTTAACCTCCCAAAGATTGTCATATCTGGTTGAACTTTTCCTGTTTAGTTGGGTCTAAACATATAAACATTGTGGCTCCTAAAAAGATTCATACTAGAGCTCATCCTGACCCCGATCCACCTGAAATAGTTGATAACCTAGAAAGAATTCTTAGGAAGTCTCCTAAGATACAATTTTCAGCTATTTTCAGACTACCCCTAAGAGCTAATTCAGTCCCTGAAAATCTCTCAGCTCTTCGTGAATCACAAATTGACTTATTGAACCCATTCAGAACTAGGTCATTTGGTGATTTAGATCAGTTAGATTCTGAGCCTTCACTTTCATCTCCCGAAACAAGTGAAACCCTTGGGAATAAAGAATCAACACCTCCTGATTTACATTTCTTACATAATCTAGGTGTCTCTCATCCAAGATCAGCTCAGAGATCTACTGTTGTTCCATCCACTTCTGTTCATCCTTCATCCACTGTTCAAACCACTCCACTTCAACCCACACCCCCTCTTGTAAATCCGCCCCCACCACATATCATGGCAGCATGGTATGCTCCCTTAGTCCTTCCTGTACCATTAGTCAATCTTCCACAGGACTATCAGTCCAAAATTCCATTATATGATTCTAGTAATACTATAACAGCATCTTAACATGTGGACAAGATGAATGACTACTTTGACATAAATGAAATTGATAATGAGTCTGTCAAAATCAGACTGTTTGCTCAAAGTTTGGGGGGAGAAGTGAGAAAATGGTTTAAAGGTTTAACCTCCCATAGTATTAACGACCTCCAAGCCTTCCATCAAACATTCTTAAACAAATGGGAAGTAAGGAAGAATCCTCTCCAAGTCCTTGCCGACTATAACAATCTCCATAGGAACCCTGGGGAAAGTGTACAAGCTTATTGTACCAGATTTAACAATGTGTATAATGCACTTTCCCCTGAACTAAAACCTCCTCAGGGCTCAGCTTTAAACAAATTTCCTGAAGGGTTTGATCCGGACATGACATATTCACTCAGAGAAAGATTTTTTACAACCCTTGAAGATATGAAAAGAGGTGCTCTTTCTGTGGAAGTTAACCTCATGGAGAAGAGAGCAAGGATGAAAGCTGAAAAGAGAGTATCTTTTAGAGAGGAATCCACCCCTTCCACTTCAAGCTCAAATATGGAAAGAATGATGGAAGAAATGATGAAGAAAATGAGCATTCTAGCGAGAGCGCAAGCAAGTCTAAATCAAAATGCTCCTCAAAACAGAAACCAAAACCAGAATCAGAATGTGAGAAGAAATCAACCTCCAAACAGACTTAGGGAAGATGATCAACAAATCATTCCTCCCTTTCATCAAAACTTTTTAAGTGAGGTTGAGGAAACAGATGAAACATCGGAGGATAATGATATAAACTTATTTGGGGTAGAGGATGATGACTTTGAGGTTCATTATGATAATAAACAAGGTCTTTATACACCTTACGATGACAGAAGAGATGATAATGAGAATTACTATCAAAACATGGAAAACGCTGTCATACAGCCTTCAAGGGAATATGAACTCAGAAGTAAATCTAATCAACAAACCCCCAACAATAAAACCTCTGACAAGCCTTCTCAAAACAGCACTACAACTAAGTCTAAAACAATCAAACAAAAGGACACAACAGTGGCTGTTAATTCTGGTAGTGATAAAGGGAAAGGCACTCAAAATGTTGAAAAACAGAGTGCAAACATTAGCAGTACTAGCACCTCGGTTAGTACCCCTGGAAATACAACTGTTTCAACTGTAGATAAACCGAATCAGCAAGCTGTTATTGCTGATAAAGTGGTAGCAAACAAGGCTGAAATCAATGTTTTAAAGAGTCAAAACCTTTTTAGCCTGGAACAAGAAATCTCAAAGATCAAAATTTCTGTTCCTTTGACTGAGTTAGCTGCCCAACATGTATATAGGTCAAAAATTTTGAAAGCTTTGAACTTAGAAGATAATGAAGACACACTCAATCTTAATGATGACCAACCAGAGCTTATTTTTGGTCCAGAGATTGAAGGAAAGTTCCAAGAGGGTTCTGTCCCTCCCTTTTATGTAAGCTTAAACATTCATGAAAAAATTCTGCACAATGCTATGCATGACTCAGGCGCTTCCCATAATTTAATGCCAAAAGCTGTAATGGAAAGCCTGGGTCTTGAAATTACCAGACCTTACAAAGACTTGTACTCCTTTGACTCAAGCAGAGTTAAGTGTCTAGGATTGATAAAAGATCTCTGTGTTAACTTAGCCCAGATTCCAGCCAAATGTTTAGTCATGGATGTTGTTGTGGCTGATGTACCCCCAAAGTATGGAATGATTTTATCAAGGTCTTGGGGTGCTAAGTTACAGGGGACCATGCAAATGGACATGACCTATGCGACTATCCCTGTTTTTAATCAGACTAGAAGACTTTACAGGGAATCCCACATGCAGTACACAGTGACAAGTCAAGATCGGCCTCAAAACTCCCCTCTCTATGCTATAAACACGAGCCTTGATTCTTTTATCATGTTCAATGATGAAACACGTACATGACACATCATTTCAACAAAATCAATGGCTGAAACGGAGGGAGAGGAACACAATACTGAAATGCCGGAACAGTCTATTGTGTATGAAGATCCTAGCACACTAAATATAGGTCTTGAACTGCAAGTCATCAATCCATTAAACTTAAAACTTGATAGTCAGCAGGACAACCCTCAACCCGATGAAAAACTTGAGGAATCAAGAGATACAAAGCCCATTCATCAAACTGAAAATGTTCCTCTCTGGACTATGTATTTTGATGGGTCATGCACCAAAACAAATGCTGGTGCAGGTGTCTGGATCACTAACACTGAAAATAATCATACAGAATGTATCTCATGTAAATTAAACTTTCAGTGTTCCAACAACATAGCAGAATATGAATCCCTTCTCTTAGGCTTGCATCTTTTGAAAAAGTTAGGTGCCAAGAGAATCAATGTATATGGGGATTCTGAATTAATCATTAGGCAAGTTAATGGGGAGTATAATGCTAATCACCCCAGACTTAGGGCCTATAGGAATGATGTCATGGATCTTTTGAAAACATTTGAGGAGTCCACCCTCACTTTTGTCCCAAGAAAAAGAAACATTGCAGCCCACAATTTAGCCTTTGCTGCTAGAACCTGCCCAATACTGTATGATGACACCTCTCAGATAAAATTCAGACCAGCTATCCCTGATAACAAGAAATATTGGCAGGTGTTTGACGGAGATAAACAAATAGAAGACTTCATGCAATTCAGAAATGATTTTGAACCCCATAGTTCAAATTCAGATTATGATACAGACTGCAGTGAAGAAAATTTTCTTAGCGAAGAAGAACCATCTCCACAGCTGGTAGATATAAACCTTCAGTCTATCAAACTTAGAAACCAAACAGAATTAAGTGCAAGATCTGAAACAGAGGAAATGGAAACTCTGCATTCTAAGGATGATAGTTTGCCCAAAGGTTTGGCCCCTCTAGAAGAACTGTTTGATTTTGATGATGTGGCCAACAAACCTAAACTGGAACCTGTAGAAACTGAAGTGGAGGAATGTAATATAGGCAGTGAGGAAAAACCGAAATTGATCAAACTGTATAAAAATTTACCAGCTCACATTAAACTCAAATATATAGAGCTGTTCAAAGAATTTTCTGATGTTTTTGCATGGAGTTACGAAGATCTTAAATCCTATGACACTGAAATAATACAGCACAAAATCCCTCTTAAAGAAAACCAAAAACCATTCAAACAGAAACTGCGCAGAATAAACCCTGTCCAGTTACCATTGGTTAAGAAGGAAATCATGAAGATGCACGATGCTGGTATTATTGTCCCTATTAGATATTCTGAGTGGGTATCTAATCTGGTGTCAGTTAGGAAGAAGACTGGAGAAATCAGGCTTTGTATAGACTTCAGAAATTTAAACAAAGCTTCATTGAAAGACAACTACCCTTTACCCAAGATGGATCATATTTTGCAAAGGGTGGTGGGGTCTAAAAGAATTTCTTTGCTGGATGGCTATTCAAGGTATAATCAAGTCCTAGTCCACCCTGATGATCAATTAAAGACAGCTTTTACTACACCATGGGGCACTTTCATGTATGTGAAAATGCCTTTTGGTCTAATGAATGCTGGAGCAACCTTTCAGAGAGCCATGGACATAGCATTCTCAGAAGAATTGGGCTTCTTCATCATTATTTATCTCGATGATGTAACTGTGTTTTCAAAAACAGATGAAGAACATTTAGAACATTTGAGGAAAGTTTTCGAGAAGTGCAGAAGGTTTGGGATATCTTTGAACCCTAAGAAGACTTTATTTGGTCTCCAAGAAGGTAAACTTCTTGGACACATCATTTCAGAAGAGGGTATAAAGATAGATCCCATGAGGATTGAGGCTATATTGCAAATCTCTCATCCTCAAAACATCAAAGAGTTGCAGTCTTTCATTGGAAAGATTAACTTTTTGAGAAGGTTCATTCCCAACTTGGCTGAGCTCCTTAGGAATATCACAAACATGTTGAAAAAGGAGTAAGGGGTAAAATGGACCTCAGAAGCAAAGACATCCTTTGAGCTGGTAAAACAAGTGTTAACCAAAGCACCGGTTCTCATGAGTCCTGATTTTTCAAAGGATTTTTATATCTTCTCATTTGCATCAGAACATACTATAATTGTTGTCCTTTTACAGAAAAATCCACAAGGACAAGAGCAGCCCATTGCATTCTTTAGTAAGGCATTGAGGGATGCCCCTTTGAAATACAACATTATGGAGAAACAGGCTTTTTCTTTGGTAAAGGCTTTGAAAGACTTCAGAGTATACATCCTTCATTCACACATCATTGCCTTTGTCCCAAATTCGGTTGTAAAAGACATTCTAACACAGGATCCAGATGGTAAGAGAGGTAAGTGGATTGCTGTTATTCTTGAATATAATTTAGAGATAAAACCCACTAAGCTCATCAAAGGCCAGGGTCTAGCTAGATTAATGGCTGAATCAAATTGTGAACTTCTTGATATTAATATGATTAATGCTTTGGATGACCAAGAAGAATTCTCAACTCCCATTGTTGAAGATCATTTTGCGAATTCTCCTTGGTATACTGATATTGTTTATGTTTTGCTTAATCTAAATACACCTCCTGGTTTATCTAAAACAAAGGCAAGATTCCTAAAGTTAAAAGCTGTAAACTATTGCATTATTGATAAATGTCTTTATTGGAAAAATGCGAGTGGTATATTGCTTAAATGTTTGCTTGAGTTTGATGCAGAAAAAGTTAAGCAGGAGTTCCATGAAGGAGAGTGTGGAGGCCATTTGTACTGGAAGTCAACAGCCAACAAAATTTTGAGGGCTGGTTTCTATTGGCCCACTCTTTTTCCTGATGTACACAAACTGACAACTACTTGCCATAAATGCCAATTGTTTGAGGGCAAGAGAAATTTATTACCCCTTCCTCTGCATCCAATTAATGTTGAAGCCCCTTTTCAACAGTGGGGACTTGACTACATAGAAGAAATACATCCACCATCCTCTGCCCAGCACAGGTGGATCCTTACCGCCACAGACTATTTCACTAAGTGGATAGAAGCCATTCCTTGTAGACAGGCCAATGATTCGGTTATCATAAAATTCATAGAAACCAATATCCTTTCCAGATTTGGCTGCCCTACCAAGATCATTACAGACAATGCAGCGGCATTTGGTTCAAAGAAAATGGTGGAATTCTGTCACAAGTACCAGATAAGATTGGGACACTCCACAGCCTATTATCCTTAGGGTAATGGACTTGCAAAGTCTTCCAACAAAAGCTTAGTGAACATAATAAAGAAACTGTTGGAGGACAACAAAAAGTCTTGGCACACAAAGCTAATCCATGCGCTTTGGGCTGACAGATTAACATTGAAGAAATCCATTGGTATGTCACCCTTCCAGCTTGTGTATGGTATAGATGCAATTTTTCCTAATAGCCTTGGTGTACCAGTTATGAAGTTAATTCAAGAGCTCCAGACTGAAGAAAATGACATAATCAGAAGAATAAATCAGACCATTCATCTTCAGCAAACCAGAGAGGAAGTGTACAACAAAGCATTGCAAAAGCAAAACAATATCAAGAAGATATTTGATAGAAGGACAAAGGCCAACAATTTCAATATTGGGGACAAAGTTTTAAAGTGGGACTCAAAGAGGGAGGACAAGGGAAAGCATGGTAAATTTGACAATCTGTGGCTTGGCCCTTACTCCATTCATTCAGTTGCTGGAAGCAATGCATTCTTCTTACAAGAGCTGAATGGAACAAAATTGTTTGGGGGTCCTGTCAATGGCAGGATGCTTAAGCATTACCTTTCTTAAATTATTTCATATTTGAAGCCTTTTTTCACCTTTTCTCCACTGTAAATATTTCATCCACCATTGCATTCAAAGTTATGAAAAATCAAAAAATACAAAAACAAAAGAAAAAAAGAAAAGAGGGCAGAAATGAAAACAAGAAAGGCAAAGCCCCATGCCAAAAAGAGAAATAAATCTGAAAGTGTGCAAGCTTAAATGCCACTCCTCAAAACACACTTCTAATTAGTAAAACTGTTTAATCTTGGCTAATTAGCTTTCAATTTTCTGCTGATAGGGTAGCGAATTTGATTTGCCAAACTGTTTAATCTTGGCTTATCAGTAGATAGATTAGGGTAGAAATTAAGGTTCAAACAAACTCAAAATCTGAACCAAAGTTTCCAAAGAGATGACTCAAAACTACTCTAATTTCTGAGTCAAAGAAAGAAGACCTGGTTCTAATTCGCTCAAAACTTGAACCAGAAGAGAAGCAAAGATAGCTCGCCAAAAAGGAAAAAACAGAGCTGTGAATATAAGAGAAGGCCATGATAGGAAATTTTCAGATCTTAAGCCTTCTGTTTTGATTTAAAATTTTCTGCAAATAATAATCTATGTGCAGCTTGTCTTTATGCCATGGATCATAGCAAGTCAAACAGCTCAATCTTGACTTGACTATTTTTAAATTTTTGTTGTAGAATTTAGAGAATGAAAGTTTGTTGGACTGTTTAATCCCAACAGATAGTAGACTAGGTAGAGAAACATCTGAGCTCAACTGTTTAATCTGAGTTCAGGGAGAAATAAGGAGTAGAAATAGATTAGATTTCCTGCTTTCAAAAGAATAAAATGTTGAGAATAGAGTTTTCCAATCCAAGTGCACTCTGATGAAGAAAAAATGTTAGATCAGTAGGATTGGGGTAGGTAGAAGTTGTATTGATGAAATTCATCTTTCTTTCATGACTGATATTATTTGTCAAGGAAAAAGCAAGAGCAAGCAATGGGTCAGGCACCAGTCAGCATCCCAGAGAAATCAAGTCTGAATTCTTGATGCCTTCAGGAAGGCACCATCCCCAAGTGGAGCCACTGTTAGCCACCTATATTTTTCAATTATATCAGCTGGTGGCTAAATATTCTTTGCAGCCTTCAAGAAACAAATTCAGGCCTGAAATTGTTGGTACTTGAAATCTGTTGGTAAGGTCATGAACTGCTGGTTGGTTCTTCATAATGTTTCTCCTCTCAGCCTCTGATATTTTATGAGAATCCTAGTCAAGTACTGCTGCATCCCTTTTTCTTTTCCCTCCCTTGCTTCCGTTTTACCTTCATTCTTCCATTTCCCTTTATTCATGAAAACCCCACCAAACCAAGTGTTACCCCTTATCCCTCCATTAATTTCTTTCCCCAAGGTTAAAACCCATGTTTAAACCTTATCGGAGTTATATTTCCTTTTGAAATTCTTTGAAAAACCATAGAAAACGTATGTTTTTATGCGTTAGGCTTAGACCCCTCAGGCTAAGCCCCTGCCTTTTCTTCCTCCATATGCCCCGACGCCAAAACCACGTGCTAAGACAGACAGGCGCTTAACTCTTGAAATTTATTTTTTCCCGAAAAACATTGAAAAACCTTTGAAAAACACAAAATCGGGTTTTATTTTATTTTTCATAAAGTTCTCCACCAAAGAAATTATATTAAAACTCGACCGTCGATCTGTCCTATGGATCAACGGTGCGGAGTACCCCCCACCTGGTGGACCCCCTCCCCCGCGCTCTTTTCCAAAAACCATGGTATATATCCCGCACCACCTTTCGTCGAGCAGCGGTTTTATCCCATCGGCCAGCGATTCCACACGCTGGCCGACACGTGTCTTCCACCTTGTTCCCAAAACCGTCATCCTTCCGCTTCACCCACGCATTATCTTTCGTACCATAGCCCCGCGGAGGGATCCATCTCCGCCGTCGGATTTGGGCCCTCCCATCCGACGGTTGCCGATCACTTCTTCTGTCCGGCCTTTAGCGGACTTGCCCGCCTGTTAAATTTCCCCCCACGCATTCAAAAGCCGATCTTCATCGTCGATCTTTACAGATCGACGGTTCTCATGCAGCCGCGCGATTCCATCGTACAATCCCCTTTTTCCTCCGCTAAACTTTCCAAAACTCCCCCGACCGTTGATCGCAATACGATCAACGGCTCCGATTGCTCCATTTTCCCGCACGCCCTTCAATGCAGATCGCCCATATAACGCAGGATTTTCTCATTTTGATTGTATTTTGCAGATTTTAAGTTTCTTTCGTCGTGTTTTAAAGAAATTTTGAAAGATGAGGGTGACGACTCTCGTTCTTTCGATTTATCCAAGAAGATCGACCGCAGGGTGAAGAACAGTGTAATCAACAAGGTTTCATGAGCCTTGGTGCCGCGAATCCCTGTAAAGCTTGAAGAATGTTGTCCAAATCAGCGTGGAGAAAGAATATCGGATATTGAAGACAACAGTGAACCAGAGCAGCAGATTAGTGGATATATTGGTGGGGATTACGGCTAAGACGGTTATCAAAAGCCTAATCCTCGACTCGGAACACAGATTAAAGGAAAACCTAAAAGTGTTCATCAGATACGTTGCCTCCACCGCCATACTTTGAGGCAAATTGATTCCTCAACCACCGCAGTGCCACCTATTGCCTCAGAATGCTCAATCAGAGGATAAATTTATTGAACAAGATCAGATATTATGCCTCGGAACAACCAAAGAAGTTATTTCTGCACCAGATTTAATGACGGAATGTTTGCAGAGTAACCCTAATAGTACGCAGAGCCTCAAAGGTCAACAAAATATCTCTTCGAGCTTACTTCATAAGTGTAAACACATTAATGCAGTGCAACACCTGTATAATTTCTTCATCGAGCCTCCCAGGGCCAAAAAGACATTTATTCTGCATTAATTGTATTTTGAGATCTTTCATCAGATCTCACCTCCTCATCCTTCTATAAATACTCCAGAAGAAGATGAGTGAGGGTTTTTTTTTTGTTGGATTAGTTGGTTGTCAATGTAATTGCTGAAGTGTTGTAGCTGTTTCTGAGTCGAAAACTCTTGACTGTAAATAGTGGTTTCATTGGCTCTTGGAGCTATTTTTGTAACAGATAGGTTAGGTTGTGAAGAGAGATGGATTAAAACATTGGATTTGAAGATTGTAACCAGTTTGAAGCAATCAATACAAGATTATTTATGGGATCCTGGTCTATGCTGATGGTGATGTTATTCTCACTGTAACTTGTATTTTGTTTTAGTTTTCAATTTGTTTCATTTTCCACTGTAAAGAACAGTTTAAACAGTGTTAGGACCTACTGTATATCAGTAACCTTCTCTGGCTGAGAAATATTTATTTAGATGTTTTCTTTCTGCTGTGTTATTTGAGAATGATTTAATTCATTCTAAATACAGAGATGCTGGCGTTCCCTCATCTTTTTTTCACTACTGGATGTTATTTTTAAATTTTACTTTCATATATGTAGTGTAAAGAATGAATTGAGGAAATCAAAGGTTAGCCCTGAGTCCCTTTCTTGTTTGCTCGACTGTTTGATTGTTTCCCTTAGGATGTGTCAAAAGCTGACTAGTTTCGAAGTACTTATCAGATCTTGGGCCATTTTGTGTTATCTCTGTGATTGTCTTGGAAGTAACTAAGTAAAGAAGAACTAGGAGAGGATCAGGGTGAGTCCCAGCCCACTAGTTTCTGCTCCAAAGGTTGCCTTCAAGTTTCCCTTCGTTTTTAATCTGTGTTCTATTAGAAGTGTATCAAAGGCTGGATAGTTTCAAAGTACTTACCAGATCCTAGTTTGCTTCCATGTTTTTCTTAAGTGCCTGGTCAAAGGCTGGCTAGTTTCAAAGTACTTACCAAATCCTGGGCTGCTCTTTGTTATGCATATGTTTTCTCCCTTTCTTATTGTATCACCCCATTCCATAAATCAAACTTTAAAGAGATCCTTAGGCATAGATGACTTGCCCCATAGATTACTCTTGAACCTGAATGTTTCAATTAAATTCTCTTATGACTCCATAGCCCAATGGATTGAAAACTTGCCATCATCTTTCTTTATAATCAAAGCTTACTCTCTAGCTTGCAACTTCTCACCTTTGAACCTATTTGCATATAGATCTTTCTGCCTCAGACAGCAACTATGTTCAACCATCCGAGAAAACCAAACAAAACCCTTGGCCTTCATAACTAGCCTAATATCATCACCCCAAACTTCAAAGACAATATCCATCTTTGTACATATTGGAGAGATCCCTCTCCGGATTCAGGAGGGCTAGATCCTAGAATCCCAAAGTTGGTTGAAATGATGTTAACTCTGTGATCAGACTTTGCCAATCTTGCTTGTTACAGAGACCTAACAGTAGGCTTGCTCGTGATGAGACCCCCTATCTTCCATCTGTGGAAAAAAATCAAAAAATAATTAGCAAATATATATATATATATATATATATATATATATATATATATATATATATATATATATATATTAGTCTCCATTTTATACATAGAGGGTCGCTCATCACTCCTTAAGAGTAGGGATGGAGGAAGAATTTTGACATATCAATATAAAGAATATACCCATAATATTATTAATAATATATAGAGAGAGTTATATAGACAAGGGAGAACTAGCATGGTACAGATAATCAATCAGTTTGATTTATAGTGGAAATGAGGACAGTAAAGTGACATAGATAATTGTTTATTTTTCTTTTTATGGATCATCACAAAGAAATCTTGTTAAAGATGATAATATTCATGGTACTTTCCTGTTCCACTATACCTCCATAGGTATTGTACCTTTCATGTCATTAAGAGTATCATACAAAGTGAAACTGGGGTGGTCTAGGGATGATTATGCAAGAAATAGGATGTTCTCGAAAATATTCACAAAGTGTTGTTCTTTGAAAGAAAATAGCAAAAGAAAAATTCACACAAAAAGTGTTGTTCCTTAAAGGGAACAGCAGTTTTTCCCTGTAAGGAACAGCAAATCAGGCTACACTTAAAAAAATTGTTGTTCCATAGAGGGAACAGCAGTTGTTCCTTGTAGGGAACAACAAAACAAAATTCACACGAAAAATTTTTGTTCCTTTTAGGGAACAGTAGATGTTCCCTGTAGGGAACAGCAAAGCAAAATGCACAAAAAAATTGTTGTTCCTTATAGGGAAAAATAGTTGTTCCCTATAGGGAACAACAGTTGTTCCCTACAGGGAACATCAGCTGTTCCCTGTAGCGAACAACAAAGAAAAAAAATAGAGGAAAGAATAAAAACTGATGTGAAATCTATATTCAAGCAAATCCAATCAAAATAGAAAGGCAAACTTATGTACAGGTTTCAAGAAAAAGGTACATTTATTCATTGAATTGGCATTGTGGAAGGATTTTCCTCCTCAGCAAGAATTTGTATCGTGGAATCTTCCCATATATGTTGGCAAAAGGATTCCCTTGTAAGTGGTTTTTGATAGAGGCGTACTCGATGTCCGTTCACTTTAAAAGAGTGGCCAGACCCATCAATGGTGGTTAATGTAAGGGTGCCATTATCATGCACCTTTTGTATCTCATAGGGGCCTAACCATCTGGTCTGAATTTTTCTCGGGAAATCCTGGAACCTAGAATCATACAAAAGTGCCCAATCATCTTCATGGAAGGTCTTCTTCTTGATGAGGGCATCATGCCATTTCGCTCTTTATTTTTGAATGAGTGTAGTATTTTGTAGAGCTGAAAGCCGGATTTCATCTAATTCATTTATTTGTTGCAATATGTTAATCTTGGCTTCAGTTAAATCTAGTCCCACTTCCTGGGCTGTCTTTAGTGTTTGTATCTCAAATTCCATGGGAAAGATAGGTTCCTTACCAAATACTAGTTGATATGGGGAGTATCCAGTAGTATTCCTCCAAGTTGTATGATATGCCCACAAGGCTTCTGGCAGTTGAGTAGCCCAATCTTTTTTGTGTGACGAGACAGTTTTTGTTAAAGTGGCTTCAATTACCTTATTGGTACTTTCTACCTGCCCATTTGCTTGCAGGTGATATGGAGAGGTAATTCTGTGAATAACATGGTGATTTTTCAATGTGACAGCAATCTTGTGGCCCACAAATTGCGGTCCTCCATCAGTGATTACTTCTCTGGGTAACCCATATCATACAAAAATTTCGAAAATAAAGTGTATCACAGTTTCTTCTGTCACTCTAGGTAATGCTACCATTTCCACCCACTTAGTTACATATTTTGTTGCAACCAATATATATGATTTATGATTGGATGATGGGTTAATTGGCCCAACAAAATCTAGTGCCCAACGCTCAAAAGGTTCTATGACCAGCTATGGATGCAAGGGAATCTCATCAGATTGGCCAGGGCAGCCCATCCTTTGATAGCTATCGCAGGCCTGAAAAAATTTCTTAGCATCCTTAAAGATCGTGGGCCAGTAGTAGCCCATTTGTAAAATTTTACGTCCAGTTCTGCGGTCTACAAAATTCCCATTGCATGGTCCATCATGGCAGGCTTTTAAGATGTCATAAATTTCATCTTCCTTGATACACCTGCGGATGTGCATATCAGCCCCTGTATGAAAAAGATATCCTCCAATCCAGGAGAACTGAGTGTTGCGCTGTATTATAGATTTCCTTTCTCTGGGTGTCAGATGTTTAGGTAGTTTTCCCACTGCTAAAAAATTTTCCACATCTGTATACCATGTTGTTTTTATGGTGACAACAAAGAGGTGCTCGTCTAGAAATTGATCTTCTACTGCTATTGCATCATCTATTCTTGGCACTTGGGAGAGAAAATCAGCCACAAGGTTCTCCTTCCCTGGTTGATCCCTGATAGTTATATCAAATTCCTGCAAAATTAGAAACCAACATGTCACTCTTCCATTTGTAATAGGTTTATTATCTAAGTATTTAATAGCAGAGTGATCCATATATAGAATTATAGGGTATCTAGTTATATAGTGTCTGAATTTGTTAATAGCATAAATAACAGCTAAAATCTCCTTCTCTGTTACTGTGTAATTCAACTCAGCAGGGGTTAAGTTTTTGCTAATGTAATATATAGCGTAGGGTTTCTTTTCTTCTTCTTGGCCAAGAACTGCCCCAATGGCTTTATCTGATGCATCTGATGAAATCTAGAATGGTATATCCCAGTTCGGTCCTCGTAGAACTGGTGTTGTTGATACTAGTTGCTTCAAATCTGTAAAGGTGGTATCACATTTGTCAGTCCATATTAAATCAGTGTTTCCTATTAAGGCATATAATGGTGCAGCAATCTATGAAAAATTCTTGATAAATCTACGATAATATCTAGCAAATCCCAGAAAACTACGTACCTCTGTTTGAATGCAAGGAGTATCTAGTAAAAGAATTACCTGTATCTTTGTCATATCTACCTGAATTCCAACTGCTGAAATGAAATGACCCAAGATCAGGCCATCTGTCATCATCATATGGAACTTTTCGTGACTTAAACATAGGCTGGTAGCAATACACCATTTGAGAACTTTTTCCAATGTCTGCAATGCTTGTTCAAATTCATCTCCATAGGGTGTGAAATCATCCATATACACTTCCAATCCTTCATTTATCAAGTCTGAAAAAAAACAGTGAGTATGGCTCTTTGGAATGTGGCAGGTGTGTTACATAATCCAAAAGGTAATACCCTATAGGCGAATGTTCCCCACGGATAGGTAAAGGTGGTCTTATCCTGGTCCTCAGGAGTAATCTGGATTTTATTGTAGCCACTGAAGCCATCCAAGAAAGAAAAAAAATATCTTCCCTGCCAGTGTATCTAGGACCCGATCAATGAATGGAAGGGGAAAGTGGTATTTTTGCGTTGCCTTGTTAAGTTCTCTATATTCAACGCATATTCGTCATTTCCTATTCTTTTTGGGAACCAAAACTAATGGAGAAACCCATTTACTGTTAGATATAGGATAAATAAAATTGACATCTAACAGTTTTTGAAGTTCTTCTTTAACAATGTCTTTCAAGTGAGAGTTTAATCTACGCTGGGGTTGTCGAATGGTTTTGGCATCTTTCTCAGTGTAGATGTGATGCATGCATAGCTGAGGGTTGATCCCTTTCATATCTAAGTAGTCTCAAGCAAAAGCCTCTTTATTTTTCCTAAGAACTTGAGTAAGTTTTTTTGTTGGTCATCACTCGGATTATTGTTAATGTTTAGAATTTTCCCTGGCTCGATTTTGATAGGTTTGATATTACAAACTGTGATTTTAGGGATTATTTGGTCATTGATTTCTCTCAGGGGATCTTCTTCGATTTTATTGTCAAGGACTGGTTTGATCATATGGCATTTCAAATCAGATACTGTGGCAGGATGATTGATAAAAGTATTAATAATATCGTCTTCAGTTTGGTTTTTGAATTCAAGGGCATCTCCCACAGTTAATGGTGACCGAATATTTTCTGTGAAGTATGTTGCAGGTTGTTTCCAAGTTTTCATAATAGTCAAGCTTGGCTGAGTAGGGGGGTATAAAGCTAAATTTTTCACATCATTCCCCCTGGTTATAGTCATACTGCCTATCTGGCAGCTTATATAAGTATCAATAGTCGCTAGCCAAGGCCTTCCTAATATTAAAGGATGTCCATCTAGCTGGTTCCTAGGATTAATAATCAAAAAATCTGCCGGATATTCCCAAGTGTCTACAGAGACCATCACATCTTGTAATGTTCCCTCTGGTATAATGACTGATCGATCAGCTAGTTCCAGTAAGGTAGTTGTTGGTTCCAAGGTTGTGATGCCAAGAATGTTGCAAGTTGTAGTTGTGAGAATGTTAATGGCCGCCCCTAAGTCAACTAAAGAATTTGGAAAAGAACAGCCATTTATCTGGACTATGACAATGGGGTTTCTAGGATCTTCATATTTTCCAGGAGTTTCTTTGCCTAATAATAAATCAGACAAAGTCCCAACAACATGGATAGTAGGGTTTATTTTTGTTTTCCTCACAGACTTCTTTATACACAATTCTTTGATAGTTTTGGCATATATTGCAATGTCTTGGATAGCCTAGAGGAGAGGAACTTTTATACAAATATTTTTCAATTCTCCCAGAAGATCAAAGTTAGGAGATTCAATTGGGTACGGTATCAACAATCTTTCTGGGAATGGGGGGGAAGTGGGTATGATTTGTTCAGGATTTTTTTTCTCTGACTGTATCTTCCCCCTGTTTTATTTGTTGATCATCTATAGTCAGAGGCTCATTTGTGTGAGGTTATTTAGGTTGCAAGTCTTTATCCTTGTGTAGAGTGATTATACGTCCAGATCTCAACTTAAGTTCGTTACATTCTTTCAACTCATTTTCAGGGTCCAGACCTTCAATGATTTATATTGACTGAAATGGTCTGTTATTTGGGATTGGGTTGGGTTGAGTTGGGAGTTGCGGTTGTATATTAGATTGAGGTTTCTGCTGCAACGTATAAGGTTCTAGTAAAGTTGGTTGAGGCAGAGGGACTGTCCCCATAGGCTGGTTTGTATCTCTTTGCTAATTTGATTGCCAATTCTGATTTTGAGAAGTGGAAGGGGACGATTGGGAAGAATAAGGGTTTTTCTGCCATAATTGTGGTGGGTAAGGGAAATTTGGCCAACTATTGTTATTTGAATTTGACTGATTAGGCCAAGGTGGCATAAAACATGCTTGAGGTGGCAAAAAAGGTGGCTGATTCTGCCATGCTGCCCCTGAATATTATTGAGAATTATATTGCAAAAGAGGAAATAATGAAGATGGATCAGTGGGCATACCTGTCTGGCATGCTTTCCATTGATGACGCTGATTCAACTAATACATTGGTTCCACTTCTTCTTCTGCTTCCTTGAAAACTACTTTTAATCCTGGGAGTGATGGGTAGCTTTCCGTGGCATGCTCTTTAGTGCATATGATGCATGTTCGTATTGCATCCAGAGGGAATTCTTTATGTTTGTGCTTTTAACTGCAACAAGGGCAGAAAATAGCCAAGTTATGTTCTATTATATCATGCTTTTTCATAGCTTGCATAACATCCAACTGTGTTGTCAAAGTCCCCAGGATATCAGTCTTGAAATTCCAACATATTGCCAATTTCACTTCGTGTAATTCTTTCTCTTAAAGCTTTTTTGTCTCTGAGGTTTGCATCACGTCCACCTGGTTTTAGCCTTGAACTGCCCCTGGAACATTTGACACACAAATCCACAATATCGTTATAATTTTCTTGATAAATATCACTTTTACCCATTATATTTAGTGTCTCTACCCATTGATCTTTCATACCTTTGATCATTGTGGTTTTTAGAACATTATCAGGAAGATTTGCATAAGGAGATATTTGCAGATTATATTGGAAACGTTATACATACTTTTCCAAACTCTTGCTAGGCTTGGCTACCATTTGAAAGATTTCATCTTTTAGTTCTCTAGTTCAACAATAATCTTGGTATTTTTTAAGGAAAGATGTTTTCATTTGGTCCCAATCATTGATGGTGCCTCCACCAAGTCCCATGAACCAATGCAGAGCTACTCCCTTCAAAGTAGAGGGGAGCAGCTTCAGTTTTTGGGGGTCGATAGTGTAATCATAACCCCTACATAAGACATCAAACTCAAAAAGAAATGCATCAAGATCTTCTGAAGCTAGCCCATGAAAGGTATGGATGTTCTGTAATGGGATAGCCTTCATGGGAGCATTGAAAGTTGTGTCAATGATAGGATATTTCAATGTAGAAGTTTGAGTTCGCTGTTTATGAGCCATTTGGTCAAAAATATGCCAATATCCTTCAGGGATCTCCGAAGCTAGAGAGTTTTTCCTAGGATGCCCACTAGAGGCTAGAAAATTTTTAATAACACTACCCTGATCTGGAAGACTGGGTGTCCTCTGCTCAGTCACTATTTCAGGAGGTGTAGGTTCTGGTAATTTGATTTCAGGCTTACCCGTTTCTCCTTCTCCTTCATGGAGGTTGCAAGAATTTCCTTCTTAGGAAGGGCAGGCTTGTATGTTCTCAGTATCTTGAAAACTTTGCTCAGTCCCTTTGGTTTTACTATGAATCTCAGCATTAGCTACAGATGGTGATTCTGAAGTTTGAAGGAAGTCAATATAACATTTGGCAGCAATAATTCGGGGTCCTATTGATGACTGAGACTAAACTTTTCTTAAGATTTCGTCGATAAAAGTTGATCGCCCAAGGGTCACCGGTCCCTTAGGTTTTTTAGGTTTAGAAGGAATAATTTTGTCTTGATGAGGTTTCTTAGTCATTCATGCAAAATTACAAACATTCATTCCTATCTTAAACTCCTACTCAATTCTGCTAGAAAGCAGGCGGATGAGCAAGCATATTACTCGTTCGTTATGCAGGTTCTTACCTTCGATTTTTAATACCCAATTCTTCCCCAGCAGAAAAATCATCAATTACTCTTTGTAAATGGCTACACTCTCCCTGGAAACGACGCCAAAATTTTGACTAATAAAAGGTGCCTTTTAAAACTCCTAATTATCTCACATTAATCATCAATCCGGGCAAGTCCTCTTATTTCAAGAGTGTACACAGTATGTGGTTGCTATTAATTCAAAGAGTAATATTTCCTAAATTGTAGTACAGATCTTGACACAAGAATAAATGGAAGCATCTAACAAACTCCAATTGCAATTATTAAAAGAAATATCAAGTTCAATCTTCTATTGAAATCAAATCTTACAGCAAACAGTATCATCAGCCGAGAGCATAGTAATAATAACTCACCCCTACTTAGCTGATTCAATCTAAACTATACTAAATCTCTACAAAGAAATTAAGACAAGAAATATATCACTTCTGAGAGTCTAATAGCAATAATCAAACTCTTACAGATGATTAAACCAATGCAATGCGTTGTCTAGATAACTCACGCTGTGATCAAATGATAGCAATACAAGTTATAAGCAGAATATATATTATCTCAATAACAGGAAATAATGAATAGCTGAATAAAATAGATTCACAGAAATAGGAAATTATCAAACCAATTAAACGCTAGAAGAATTGGAAATATGACACATGGAAGCAGTTAACTCCACCAGAGGCCAGGCCCTTAGCCACCGGTAGGCATTGCTAAGTTACTTCAAATAATGTGAATGAAAACAGAAAATTCAATTAATCATCGAACCTGAGTAGCATTACAATGTAATTGCGTTCTCCAATGACACAGTCTGTAACTAAACTTACAATTTGGAAAATAATAGAGATTCCCTTTCTTCCTACAATCATTTCCTTTTATAATCAGAAAGGGTAAAGAGTAAATTAGTAAATGTGATCCCTCGGGATCTCTCAATCCTGAGGGATTTGCAACCAATTTCTAAATTTAAGACATTTTTTCTATTCCGCGTTGATCCCTCTGATTTTCTCTTAGCCTTGTCTGCAACCGACTCATTCCTTCCTTTTCTTGTCGGATTCGACTGTGCCAACAGCAGAGAACAACAATCGTTCCTTTTGTCGCTTTCCTGCATAAAGAAGGATAAGATTTAGTTAAATCGTAACTGCAAATAATTCCTCATTTCTTACCATAATTCCTTAATATATTGGCGCATTAAGATATTAAAAAGATAAGAATTAAGGACAACGATGATGAACTTAATAGTAAATACATACCTATTTCATAACCCAACAATTTTTTCATGATCCATGATATATACATAATATATGATAGTGGGGTTTTTAGCTTTATGCTTTCCTAGTAAAAACATCTGTGTTATGTGTGATTGATCTTTCTTCTTGATATTGCAATTGGCGATCGTGTTTTAAATTCCGCAAAGATTTTTGTAGAAGCAATTATGTATTTAACAATGGCATATAATTGTTAGATCAGGAGAATCTAGGCAATACATAATTTGTATTAAAATTTCTACATGGTATCAGAGCACATAATATTGCAATTTTGAAGTAGGAGCTGAGTTTGTTGGTGGAAATAATTCGAATTTGCAGAAAGATTTTCTTGGTGCTACAGTTGAGTAAACATCGAAATGGCTTTCAATGGCTTGCGGCTAGACTATGCACTCGAGGGTAGCTCGAACTACATTTCCTGGAAGGACAGGATGGAGGTGGTGCTTGAAGATAATGGCTTGAAGGAATTCATTGACAATGATGTTCCTAAGCCCACTTCAATAGATGTTGCATTACTTGATGCATGGCAAAAGAAAGTGGCAAAGGTGAGAAGGATTATGTTGGAAGGTGTACGAGACCACATTGTCTCAAGCCTTCATGGGAAAGCCACACCATATGCTATGTGGAAGGCTTTGATGGATCTTTTCCAAAGTAGTAGCGACCATAGGAAATTGGCGCTAAAAGATAAACTCAGGAAGATCAAGATGGAAAAGGGCGACAACATTCCAAAGTATCTCACGAAGTTTTTCCAATGTCGGGATGAACTGGGGAGCATGGGAATAACTGATGTTGATGATGATTTGGTGAGCTTGGCTCTCTTGGGACTTCCTAAGAGTTGGCACAGTTATGAAGACTCTGTCAACGGATGGGAAAAACTATTGGATTAGGAACGACTGTGGTCATATCTAGTGCAGGAGGAGTTCAAGTGAAACACCAGATATGGCTCTTCATCAAAACATGATGATGAAGAGGATTGTGCTTTGGCTACCAAGGCAAGGAAGGGGAAGGGGAATAAATTCCATTCTAAATCCGAGTCTAAAGGCAAGAAGCTGGATTTGTCCAAGGTGAAGTGTTTTCACTGTCACAAACATGGGCATCTCGCTTCTAACTGTCTGCAGAAGAAGAAGAACAAGAAGCCTGCTGGAGCTGTAGCTGGTGAGGCCCTTGCCTCGCAATTTGAACTTGACTTCTCTTTGATCACATGCATGGTGTCAAGTGCATTTGGATCGGTGTGGTATTTGGATAGTGGCACTTCCTTCCACGTGACGGGAGATAAGGAGCTTCTTAGTGACTTGGAGGAGAAAGATCCCCAAATGCATATAGAGATGGGTGACAATGGACGATATAGTGCGACCGAAATTGGTACCATTACCTTTGAGAGGGAATTAGGTAAACCATTTCAATTGAAAGATGCTATGCATGTTCCAAGTCTAAAGAAAAACTTGGTCTCAGTCGCAATGTTGAAGGATAGAGGCTATGATGTTGTTTTTAGCGATGGAAAGGCTTTCCTACAACATAAAACAACAAGACAAGCCAAGAGGATAGGGATTCAAGTTAATAATATATACAAGATGGAGGTAGATAATTGTGTTGCCATGATGGGCAAGGCAAAAAAAGTGGTGAGCCGGGATGAGGGTGAATTATGGCACAGGTGATTGGGCCATCTTCATCATGGAGCCTTGAAATTCATGCAGCAAATATCTACTAGACTTACAATAGGAACACTTGCTCAGTTAGATCAGTGCAAGGGTTGCACCATGGGGAAGTATGTAAATTCCACCTTTCATGAAAAGGAGAATTGTGTTTCGGTGATCCTAGAGAGAGTTCACACAGACGTGTGTGGACCATTCTCGGTTGCTTCAACAACAAAACATAAGTATTATGTTATTTTTGTTGATGACTTTTCTTGTAAATGTTGTATCTTCTTCATCCAGAAGAAGGATCAAACATTCTCAAAGTTCTGTGAGTTTAAGGCATTGGTGGAGAAAGAGTAGGGGAAGCAAGTGAAGGCTTTGAGGAGCAATAATGGTGGAGAATACATCTCTAACGAATTCAAAGACTTCTGCAGCAAAGAAGGAATTTGAAGAGAACTCACAACGCCTCATAACCCACAACAAAATGGGGTCACATAGAGGAAGAACAGAACAATCATGGGTGCAACACGAGCAATGTTGAATGATTAGGGCCTACCAATGCATTTGTGGTCGTAAGAATACAACACTGCGGTTTATGTGCAAAACCATTGTCCTCATAAAGTACTTGGCATGAGTACACCTGAAGAAGATTTCACTGGTAAGAAACCAGATGTTTCACACTTTAAGATTTTCTGGCTCATATGTTTATGTGCGTGTGACCAAGAACGCCAGGAAGAAGCTAGAGTTGACTACTGAAGTTGGCATATTTGTGGGGTAAATAGAAACACCACATAATTATCGTGTGTATTTTCCTAACAACAATATGACTGTTATGAGACGAGATATAAAATTCTATGAGGGGAAATCCATGCGGTTTTCGCTTGAGATGGAGCTAGACTTGCATGCAGAGGAGGAAATGTTGGTTCCCAAATATGAGTCTCTAGATGTGGATCAGCCACAAGAGGAGGTTCATGGAGTGAAGGAGTCCACTCACGCAAAGCCAAACATCAGAACTAGCAGAAGGCGTAGCACAAAATCTGATAAGATTAAACTTGATGCTGCGCAGAATATAGGAGCCCCTACTTCACAGCGCAGACAAAGAAAGTCTCCGAACCAATTTACTGGATACATGGCTCTCATGAGCAAATGTATTTTGACTGAGCCATCTTCCTTTCAGGAAGCAGTGCAGGAGCCCACATGGGTAGATGCAATGGTGGAGTATGAATCCATTTTCAAAAACAGTGCTTGGGAAATTATTCCAAGGCTGGTTGATAAATCAGTGGTGGGTTCGAGATGGATCTACAAGGTAAAGCAAGCTGCTGATGGGAATGTTGAAAAATACAAGGCTAGACTTGTGGCCTAGGGCTTTTCACAAATCAAGGGGATTTACTATGAAGAAACCTTTGCACCTGTCATCGGATAGACAACTATTTCACTGGTTCGGGCTTCACCAAGAGTGAGGCAGATGCAAACCTATACCAAATTGTGGTGGAGGGTAAGCTTTTAATAATTTTTCTTTATCTTGATGATTTAATACTGACTGGTGATGAGCAGCTGATACACTCATGCAAAGGAGTTTGAGGTGAAGGATATGGGCCTCCTAATTATTTCCTTGGATTGGAAATATGGAAGCGAGATGGTGAAATTTTTGTGTCTCAAGGAAAGTATGCAAGGGAGATACTGGGTAAGTTTCACATGGAGGGTTGCAAACCCATGGATACTCCTCTTCCGGGAAACTAGAGGAAAGAGGATGCTACATCTGGAGAGATAGTGGATGCTATTGTCTATTGATAGTTAGTGGGTTCGCTAATGTATCTAGTGAACACGAGACCAGACATATGCTATGCAGTTAACCAGCTAAGTCAAGCAATGGTTAAGCTTACCAAGCTCTTTTGGAAGGCAGGCAAGCATGACCTAAGATACCTGAGGGGCACATCTGAGTATGGCTTATGGTACAAACATATGGATGAGGTGAAGCTACATGGCTTCACAAATGCAAATTGTGTGGGCATCCCAATGGACAGAAAGAGAACATCAAGGGGGATCTTTAGTATTAGATCTACAGTTGTTTCTTGGTACAACAGGAAGCAGAGAACCGTGGCACTCAGTTCAGTGGAAGCAGAATACATGGAAGAAAGTCAATCTGCATGTGAGGCTATCTGGATGAGAAAGATCTTGGTTGGTTTGTTTGGTTCTCATTTAGATCCAACAATGATTCATTGTGATAATCAGAGTTGCATTAAACTCTCGATTAATATTTTGTTTCATGATAGATCTAAGCATATAGATATCCAGTATCATCATATCAGAAATTGTGTGCAGCGGAAGTTCATGTTGCTTTAGTACATTCCTACGGAAGTTCAGGATGCATATATTCTGATGAAGGCGCTCACCAGGAGAAAATTCAAATACCATAGAGACAAGATTGAGGTGAAGGATAATCCCTTTCTTGTTGAGAGGGAGTGTTGAGATTCAACACGAATATCCTAGTGAAAATCATGCATCTACACTAGGATGGAGCCTCAGGTTATTTTTAGGTGGAAGTATATTTTTATATGCATGAGCAAATTCTATTTATAGATGTTGAAAAAATTCTATTTATAGATGATGTTATATTTATAGTTGTATGTGCGAGTTTTATTTATAGATTGCATGTCTATTTATAGATGCATTTCGACTATTATTATCCCTTAATAATAGTTGGACAATAAAATAATAATTTATTCTCAATGAGAACTTGGAAATAGTTAACTGAAGTGGAAAATCAGTTAGCTATAGCAAATTCGAGTTCAAAGGTTGGTTGGTGGGACATGCAAGTGGAGTTAGTTGTAACTCAGTGATTCGAAGTTGTAACAGAGTTGGATGTGTAATTATGTGATTTGTAAAGTAGTTTAACTCAGTCAAGTGAGTTAAACTTAGTTGTGCTAGTTGTAACTGAAGATACACTAGTGAGAGATCAATGAATTAGTTATTAATTAATTAACAATCAGTGGTATCACATGCAACTAAAGATTTACTACTGTTAACTTCATGCATTTCAAATTCAATGGAGACCCAGTTGAGATGTAGGTGAAAGGGACAGTTTGAAATTAGTGGGTGCACTCATGCAACCACACACACATTGGATGTGCCCATCAAGATTACACAGTCAAGGCAAGTAGGATTCCATTCATTCAGGGATTGCTATCAACTAGGATTGCGTAGTGGAGGCAGGCTTTCTGGAGGCAGTAAATTGGCACATGAATTTTCAATTTTTGTATGACAATGTGAGACGATTGTACATTGTACTGAGAGCTCTTGGATTAGAGTTTTGTATGAGATTGTTTCACAATCCATGATATATACATAATATATGATAGTGGGGTTTTTAGCTTTATGCTTTCCTAGTAAAAACATCTGTGTTATGTGTGATTGATATTTCTTCTTGATATTACAATTGGCGATCATGTTTTAAATTCCACAAAGATTTTTGTAGAAGTGATTCTATATTTTTACAATGGCATATAATCGTTAGATCAGGGGAATCCTGGCAATACATAATTTGTATTAAAAATTTTATAGGGTGGACTGGAAATATGCAACTCAAAAGGATAATCTAACCTCACCATTTCATTCCCTATGAAAAACCATGAAAAATGACTGTAAACTTGACTATATTGTGACATGGAGAAAAATTACGTCCCCAGGAAAATTCAAGGATCATGGTTCCACTCCATGTTTTTGGGCTTGCTCATTGTTCCGCCTGTAATAAAAAAATCACTGCCTTGATCCACGTGTGCGCTCCTGCTCTTCCTTGGCCTGAGCACACTTGTGAAGAATTGGGTTTAAGTAATAAAATGGTGGAAGAATTCCCAATAGATGATCATTGGGCGCAATGGTTAAGTTAAGCATGTGGTTGAGGAGGGGTCGGGGGGTGAAATCCCGCCCCTCCCAACATAGCACAGAATCTTGTTTTAAAAACTCTGTTTTTACTTTTTTTGAAAACTCACCATTAATGTTTGAGGGTATGTGTGGGGGGGCGGGCCCACATTGGGTGGCGCACCCCACCATTTCCACTGGCCCGAATGGCATGTGGCAACAGAAGGAGGGTTAGCGGTGGGTTAAAAATCCCCGGCACCCTTTGAATAGTTGCCGCCATAATATGTGGCATGGTCGACGGTGGGGTTCACCACCCCCGCCACCATATATACAATGGTTGGTCATAATGTATGGCAATATCACCGTAAGGTGTGTGGGCGGTGGGGTCATGGCCGCCGACCCCATTATTTTTAATAATATATTTATTTGTGATATGCCAAGGTGCTGTGGGTCCGGCAGGGGTCATGGCCCATCGCACTTTTTAATATATATATATATTTTTAAAAATATGTCATTCGTTTAACCATGTGGTGGGAATAAGGGCGGAGGTCATCGCCTACCCTTATTTTAATATTTTTTTGTTTGATATTAAACCAACCGCGCATTTTTAAAACTTTGGTTTTTTTCCATTAGCAGACATTCTAAGTGTCCCACAATTTTTCCTGGAATCTAGCTGGAGCTGGTCAAAATCTGGTGGCCGGAATCCGGCAAAATTGTGCCTCCTTTAAGCCTACCAAGTCACCAAGTCAACCCAAAACTTTGACTACTCCTAACTCCTCCATACGAACTTAGAATTGAGTGTGGCTGCATCGTTGGAATCAGAAGGAAGAGATATTCAACCTGAACCTAGTTCGAGAGAAATAAAAAAAATTTGATTTTTGAGCTTCCATAAGTCCACTTTGTCTTGTGTGTGTATCTGGAGCCACCTGGATCAATCCTCCCCACTGAGGAGCTTTTGGTCCTCCAAAAGCATCAACAAGAATCTGCAACTGTTTTGTACTATGTCTGCACCACAAGTGTCCTGAAAAATGTCACCCTTCCATCTCTTTCACCTTTTTCCTTTAGATCCTTAAGCAATGAATCGACACCTGCATCCTCTGCACACCCGTAGTACAATCCCTTGAAAATTACATGCTCAAATTATGACCAACTATGGCCCAAAAATTTCCATACTTTCCACGACTTTATAATTCATACATGGTGGTCAAGTTTACATCGAATGGAAATTACTCCCCAGCTATCATTACAAGACAAAAACATCATCATCGCATTTTGAAGTGATGGCAAGCACCTCATCACTTTTACATGAAAGAAATGCATTACACGATTTATAAAACAAGGCCAAAATATCATTTTTGCTTAAACAAGTGATGGAAAAACACATCATCACTTTTATAGTTAAAAATGAAACATATGATTTATAAACACGACCATGACAAGCTAACATATCTAGAAAAATAATATAGAAAAACTCCTCTTTAGCAAAGTGAATGGGCCATTCCCCTATGGGGGATTTTCTTTTCAATCATCTCTTTCGACTGGTTTCTACACGGATGTTTTTCCTTTGAGGCCCTACTCTGGATGGAGTCTCCAACACATGGCTCTTTGATGGCCACTTCCATCGCAATGGGTGCAAAAGGTATTTTTCCTCCAATCCTGCTTAACAAATTTATTTCCCTGTTGTGGGGAAGGCTTTCCATGCCTCATCCTCCTTTGTGCTGCCATCCTTTTCCAACACTTAGAAAACACATGGTTATGTAAACCACAAAAATGACACGTTTTTTTATGCCATGATTTACGACCGTGCTTATCAACATTCTTATAATCAAAATGCACTCTAGAATAACAAGACTTATTATACCTTCTCTAGTGGTCTCTAGTGCAATCATGGTGATGAGAGCTTGCCTCAGCTCTCTCACTGCAACATGAACTACAATGGAATGATGGTGAAGTGTTCCCATCAATCCTCTTCCTTGGTGAGTTCAACAATGTCGGTTTGCCTTTGATGTCCTTCGAACGTCCTTCTTCAGTGTATCCCAAACCTGCATAGCGAGGTATTTTCACAACCTCCAATGGTTGGGTTATGCCTTGGCCATGAATGCCAAGTCCTCCTCCTCTGTACCCCATCTTGGTAAGGAGTCTCATGCTTCTTCCTGTAATGGGGATCTCCACACTTCCAACAAAAATGATATCAGGTGAAGATGACACTGAAGAGAAATAAACACTATTTACCTCAGTTGTCGATTTTGAAACATGTGAAGAGGGCTTCTCTGAGCCTTCATTGCGCTTTACTTCCTCTAAGAACACTGTTACCGATGAAATAGGTAACATGACCTCAAAACGGGAACTTTAGCCCAAAAAGACTCAAAAAACATTAAAAAACACCCCAAAAACAAAAAAAGTGTATTCCAGAATGCACTTGGTTTTTTTTTAAGGTCAAATTTCAACATTTTATAAAATTATGCTAAAAACAAAATTGTTTCTTGAAAAAAAGATTGGAAAAACACCCTCAAAACAAAACCAGTTAATGCTGGAATAACAAAAAAAAAAAATTGTGTCATATTTTTGACATTTTTAAAAATAGAAATAACATTTTTTAATTTTTAAAATTCAAATATTAAAAAAAACCTAAAATTTAAGAAAAAAATAAATTTAAAAAAATAAAAACATTTTAAAGCTTAAAATTTAAAAATATATAGGAATAAAAAAATAAAAATAAAAACAAAATTAAAATTTTAATTCAAACATTAAAAAAAACCTAAAATTTAAGGAAATAAATAAATAAATAAAGATTGAAATTTCAAAATATATAGAAAAAAATAAATAAATAAATATTAAATTAAAAAAAAAAGTTAAAAAATAAAGAAATTATAAAAAATAAAATAGAGAAATTAAATTTAAAAAAGAAAAAGAAAATGTTTATTAAATTAAAAAATTAAAAAAATTAAATTTAAAGAAATATATTAAATTTTAATAAATTTAAAACTTTAAAAAAAAAAAAAACATTATTTAAATTAAAAGTAAAAAAAATGAAAAATTAATTAAAAATAAAAAATGAAAAATAAAATACAATAAAAATATTAAATTTAAAAAATATATATTAAAAAAACAAATAAATTTTAAAAAATAAATTAAATTTAAATTATAAAAAATAATATATATATATATATATATATATATATATATATATATATATATATATATATATATATATATATATATATATATATATATATATATATATATAAAAGCTTAAATTAAAAATATATATATATTAGATTTTATTAAATTTAAAAAAAAAATGTTAATATTAAAATAACAAATTAAATTTAAAAAAAAAAAATATTAAATTTTAATAAATAAATGAATGAACAAATAAATTTTAAATATTAAAAAAAAAAAAAAACATTAAAAAACTTTAAAAATCAATTAAAAATGAAAAATTGAAAAAAAAAATTAAAAAATATATATTAAATAAAAAACAAAATAAAAAACAAATTAATTTGAAAATATTAAGTTTAATTTAAAATATATATATAATTTTAAATACACAATTTTAATTGAAATAAAAATATATATATAAAAATTTTATGTAATTAAAAAAATAATAATTAAAAAAAAATTATTAAATTCAAATAAATTTAAAAAAAAATACAAAATTTATTAAATTCTTAAAAATTAAATGAAAAAAATAAACATAAAACTTAATAATAATTAAAAAAAATGATTTTTTTTTTAAATCAATTAAATAAAAAAAAAATACAAAATTTAAAAATGTTAAACACCATGTTAAGCACACACATAGTGTATGAGGAAGATGAACACACACACACAAGAGACTCAACACACAATGAAAGATAAGCGTGAGGCTTTCTTATTTTCCATTATACAAAGATGTACATTTATAGTACAATGGTGTGACTCTTGGTTTCATATTCCAAGGTCACTTGGACTCCATTGTGACTTTTAGCTTTCTACACCTACCCATGTAGGATTAGGTGTTCCAACAAGAAAAAAAAAATTAAAAATTAAAAACAAAAAAAATGAATAAAATTTAAAAAATAAATAAATAAATAAATAAAATTAAAATTAAAACAAATTAAATTTCAAATATATATATATATATATATATATATATATATTAAAAAAAAAAAAAATTATCGTTGTGGCGTCGCCAATCGGCCTCCCGTCTAGGTGGCGGAGGAGGTCGATTCCAGGAATCGGCCTCCCGCGGTGGGAGGGCGATTTCGAGAATTGGCCTCTCGCGGCGGGAGGGCGATTCCTGGAATGAACCTCCCATGGCAGGAGGGCGAGCCGCGGGAGGCTGATTGGCGACGCCACCATGATCAAAAAACTTCTTTTTTTTTATTTTTTTAATTTTTAATAAAAAAAAAAAATAATTTGATTTTTTAATTTTTTTTAATTTTTTTTTTAATTTTCTTTTTTAATTTTTAATATTTTTTAATTCATAACATTTATTTATTTATTTATTTAAATTTTTTTTTAATTTGATTACTTTCTTTTTGGTTTTTTTTTTTCATTTTTTTTTAATTAATTTATTTATTTTTTAATTTCAAAAAATTAAAAATTATTTTTTTTTAATTCAAATTTTTTATTTTAAATTTAATTTGTTTTAATTATTATTATTATTATTTATTTTGTTTTTAAATTTAATATTTTAGATTAATTATTTTTTAAAATTTAAAATTTATTTATTAAATTTATTAAATTTTAATTTAATTTAATTTTTTTTTTTTTTAATCTTTTAGTTTATTTAGTTTTTCATTTTTAAAATTTACAAATTGTTTCATTTAAAAAAAAAGATAAATTTATGGATATTTGTTTTTTAATTATTTGCACTTGGTTTTTTTCATTTTTTTTGTTTTTTCATGATAGTTTTATTTTTTATTTTTTTTATTTAATTTAATTTTCTTTTTCAATTTTAAATTTTGTTTTTTTTGTTAATTTTGAAATTTGTATTTTTTTTTCTTATTATTATTATTTTTTTTAATTTAAATTTTTAAATTTAATTTTTTTTCTTTTTTGTATTTTATTTTTTTAATCTAAATTTTAATTTTGTAATTTTATTTATTTTTAAATTTTTTTTAAATTTTTTTTTTTTTAATTATATGGCTTTCTTTAATAACTTAGAAAAAAATGTTTTTGATGTTTTTTTTTTTTAAGTTTTTGGTTAATTTTTGTTTTTTTTCTTTAAATTATGTGTTTTTTTTCAAATTTTGTCATTTCTTTTGATATAATTTTTGAATATTTTTTTTTTCTTTTTTTATTTATTTATTTTATTTTTATTTTTATTTTTACGAGTTAATTTTGCTTTTTTTTTACATTTTTATTGGTTTTTTTTATTGTTTATATATATATATATATATATATATATATATATATATATATATATATATATATATATATATATATATATATATCTAAGTTTTGTGTTTTATTACCAACATGAAAATCACCACTCTAAAAAAAAAAGCGTTGATGCTGCATCAATATGTTTCAAAATTAGCATGAAAATCACCGCTCTAAAAAAAAAAAGTTAATGCTGCATCAATACGTTTCAAAAGTAGCATGAAAATCACTAACATTTTAAAACAAATATTCATAGTTCATAAATAAAAATATTAGAGTGTCAAAAATGTGCACAAAAAAAAATGGGTGATTCTGCATCACCACTTTTCAAAATCGGGTGCTTTTTATGCTACCAACAAAAAGTAGGTAACAGTGCGATTACCTATTTCATCGATAACAGTGTTTAAGGCGTCTTTCACGGCTTGTAGTTGAAGTTGCAATCGCTGCTTCTCCTCCTTCTCTTCCTGTAGGAGTGCCTTCAATGCATCATGATCTGCTTGAAGACTTTCGTTTTTGTGCTTCAATTCTTCCAACGCCTCTGTCATGGCTTGCAACTGAAGGTGCAATCGATGTTTGTCCTCCTTCTCTTCTTTTAGGAGTGCCTTCAATTTCATGTTGTCTACTGCTTGTTTCTCATAAGCTTCATACAACATGTCCGCTTTCTCGGACACGCTGAGCATGGTCTTGTACATGTCTTTGACATCGTCCATTGCTCAACTCAGTGAACGTTCAATAGTTCATGCCTGCAATCCAATCAGCAAGAAGACCTGCTCTAATACCACTTGATCCGGGTAAATTTCGCTACCCTTTAAACCAAGACCTTTTACTTCGGCTGATGTGTTAGAATTGCATCAAAACATTAGTGAAAATAAAAAGAACATATCTACATGTTGTAAATAAGAGGAACATAGCAAGCATTAGCAACATAAGACATTGATAACGGAGTTCGTCCATAAGGGACTACGTCACCGAGCCTCGGTGTCAAGATGGTGTAGGCCACTACATTAAGTGCTGGAAAGAGTGATGATATACATGATGGTGTTTTCTTTGTCGTACAAGGAAAACGCCCTCACACAGGAGTGGTTGGACCTCTCCACAAGATGTTCCACTATAGGAACTCTCATTCAAAAAAAAGACTCCTATCAGTATGACAATAACTCACACATAATGACTATGAGTATCCCACCAGCATGGCAACAAAAGGGATCTCAAACAAACATACATGTGACAATGAGTATCCCACCAACATGGCAGTAAATGGATCTCAACATAATACAAATCCATGATAGAAATTACATCTCACATCAAGAACAAAACAAGATCTCACATCAACAGGGATCCATACAACACAATGCATTTCATAGGAAAGAGACAAAGAAGTACATGGATCACACTGAATATACCTCACATCCTGGAGCTATCTGAAGGCAAGGATGATAAACTGTTTGATTTGGCTTGTACCATCAATCTCGTGGCATCGAATATCTTGAAAATGACTTCTCACACATTGAATGCTGACACCTGCAACTTCACTTCAAAAAGTGGCTGAAAAACATAAATCTCAGACGGAAAATCTGAATACACTATCATATTCGTGGCATCGAAGAGTGCAAAATTGACTGTCAAATTTCTGAATTCTGACAAAAATGAAACTCTGGGGAAAAAAGGAATATTTTAGATTCCCCCTAGATTCCTCAAAGATGTTGTTCCATGGGTGGACTGGAAATCTGAAACTCAAAAGGTGAATCTAACCTCGCCATTACGTTCCCTACGAAAAATTGTGAAAAATGACTGTAAACTTGACTATATTCCGACATGGAGAAAAATTACCTCCCCGGGAAAATTTCAAGGATCATGGTTCCGCTCCCTGTTTCTGGGCTTGCTCATGGTTCCGCCTGTAATAAAAAATTCACTGCCTCGATACACATGCACGGTCCTACTCTTCCTTGGCCTGGGCGCACTTGTGAATAACTGGGTTTAAGTAATAAAATGGTGGCGGAATTCCCAACAGAGGATCATTGGGTGCAATGGTTAAGTTAAGCACGTGGTTGAGGAGGGGTCAAGGGGTCAAATCCCGCCCCTCCCAACATAGCACGAAATCTTGTTTTAAAAATTGGTTTTTTTTACTTTTTTGAAAACTAGTCGTTAATGTTTGAGGGTACGTTTGGGGGGCCGGGCCCGCATTGGGCGGCCCACCCCACCATTTCCACTGGCCCGAATGGTATGTGGCAATAGAAGGAGGGTTGGCGGTGGGTTAACAACCCCCTTCCACCCTTTGAATAGTTGCCACCATAATATGTGGCATGGTCGGCAATGAGGTTCACCACCCTAGCCACCTTATATACAATGGTTGGTTGTAATGTATGGTAATGTTGCCATAAGGTGTGGGGGCGATGGAGTCATGACCGTCGACCCCCTTATTTTTAATAATATATTTGTTTCTAATATGTGGAGGTGATGTGGCCCAGGCTGGGTTCACAGCCCGTCGGAATTTTTAATATATATATATATATATATAATTTGTTTTTTAATATGCCATTTGTTTAACCCTACAGTGGGAATAATGGTGGGGGTCACGACCCGCACTTATTTTAATATTTTTTTGTTTTATATTAAACCAACCACACATTTTTAAAACTTCGGTTTTTGGGTGTTAGCAGACATTTTAAGTGTACCACAATTTCGCCCGGAATGTGGTGGACGGATTTCGGTGAAATTGCACCTCCTTTAAGCCTACCAAGTCACCAAGTTAACCCAAAACTTTGACTATTCATAACTCCTCCATACGGACTCGAAATTGAGTGCTATCTATGTCGTTGGAATTAGAAAGACGAGATATTCAACCTGAACCTGGTTCGAGAGCAATCCAAACACTTTTATTTTTTAGCTTCCATAAGCCCACTTTGTCCTGTGTGTGTCTCTGGAGCCACTTGGACCAGTCATGAGACTGATGAAACTAAACAGGAAGTTGTTGTGAGTACGCGAATTTGTGATGACGATTTCCTACAAGGATATCAGCGAACAGATATTGTTGTCTTTCATGAAGAGGATAAGGCCGTCATGTTTAATAATCTTGAAGAATGTTTTATGTTCAAGGATGATTTAGACTATGAATTTGAGTATGAGCCTAAGATAGATAATGTGCAAGAGATAGAGTCAGATTTGCCCATGCTTAAGTAATTTAGAGCCAACACTCAGATAGAAGAAATTCATACTTCCCTATGCCTTCCTATGGATCAACAACCAAGTGTTCTTTCAGATCAGAATGAAGGGTGTGCTTGTGTTTTTGGTGGATCTCGAGACAAGGTAACATTTCAAATTATTGAAGATTCTTACATTGATTTGCTACAGTCAATAGGGATGATATATTTTCTTGAATTTATGGATCATCAGGACATTTTCAGTGGACACTCAAAGTTGCCTCTCTTTTTTTTTTCTGCTTGCTTAAGGAAAATGAGAGCAAAACTCAAGTAGGTAGACATCTATTGGATTGGTTACACTGGAAGGATCACTTCACATGATTGTACATGTCTTCAGCATGTAGGTATTTTTCATCAGGATTTGAAGCCGTCAATTCTTGGTGATATGTTGCCATCAATAATTTGTGTAAGTTTTGTTTCAGTCAAAGTCAGTTCAGTTTTCCATGTCAATTTTCAATATTGAGTTTGGTCTTTGGTTTTTACTCATTGCCCAATGGATAAGGCTACTTCTTTTGTGGTGTTCTTGAAACCTCCAAGGAGCTACCATCCACATTTCGAGCCAATGTTAGTGTCAGTTAGTTCTGCTTGTCACTAGTGATCAAATGGGTTCTTTCAAAAAATGCATTAGGGTGTCGAGTCAAATTTTTATGGTTTTAGTAGGCCTTCAAATAAAGAATTGGTCATTGGCTAGTGTATCTAGGACTATTACTACTCATTCCAAAAAAAATTCACCTATTGGCCATTACGATCTCTCAGTTGGATGAGTCATCAATCAAAGGTCTTCATATTCATTTCAGTTAGGTCACCATGGTCCTCATTTAGCTTAGTGTCATCATTAGGTCATTAGGGTTCAAGTCACCAAAATCCCTCATTTCATTGATAAAACTGAAAAATGAGGGAGTAGTAATAAGGATTTTCTCAATAAATTTTGTTTCATATGTACTTTTATTCAATTATTATGTAATAAGTTCCTAAAGTTCCAAAGCTACATATTGTTCAAAACACAAAGAGAATATCATGAGGTGGGCCAACCCACTACTATGAAGAAAATTGACTCTTACAAGCTACAAAAGACCATTTCATTCATTTTTCTCATTCATCATATTGAAGAAGAGATCTCACTCACCTACCAAAGCAACCTCAACACTTTAGCATCCAAGAAGGCCCTAAACAAGTGACCACAAGCTACCACTCTACGCTTTGGAGGTACCACACTGTGTTTTCCCTCCTACACTGTGTTTTCTTTCCAAGAGGAGAAAATTCAGTTTCCAAGGCTTTGAAAAGGATCTCCAAGTGTTATTCAGGGTTCTACAAGTAATTTTAAGCCTTGGAAGCCTCCCTTTCAGTTATTTTTCCTTGATTTCATGGTGTAACTCATCCATAAATCCCCATGTTGTGTTTTGTGGGAGAGCTTCTCTTTTAAAATTTGCAAGTAAAATTAACCTTCCCATAGTGAATTTGTCTTTCCTCACACTCAAAGACACTCCCTAAAGCCCTCACACCCCCTCACTTTCACTCCCTAAGCTCCTACACCCAAACCCTAGCCCCCACACCACATCACTATCCCTATGTTGTGTTTTTTGCAGTCTCCTAGATCTAGGACTGTGTTAAATTTCCCTAGGCCTAATCCTACCCTAATTCCCTCCCTTTCCACTTCATAAACCTTCTTAACACCCTTCCCTACTTCCCTAATTTTTCCCATCCCCATTTTCCTCTCCTAACCCCTCCATTTTACTCCCTTTCTCCCTTCCCTTATTTTTCACTATTAGGGTTTTCCCCTTGCAGAGTACATATGGAGGGAGATAAGAGGCCTTACAACAAGGGAGGCCAAATGTAAAGATATGAACCCATAACCACGCATGAGATAATGTCTTCACCATTTTCAAAGCAGTGGTTGACATTGAATATTTAGATAAGAATGAAGGGTAGGTGACAAGGAAAAGGCTAAGGACCATGGGTCTCCGCAGGGCACTTTAGAAAGAAAGAGAATAAAATCCACCAGTTGAAGAGTTGACATTCGAAGAAAGGATAGCCATGGAAATCAATGAAAATAGAGAGTTATGGCTTGACAAAGTGAATTGTCACTTAGAGAAGCTCCTTGAAAAAGCCAAAAGAGACAACAAGTTGCAAAGGCATATGGCTACCCACTACTACACTGGGAATCAAATTTGTAAAGTCAAAGTCAAACAATTGCAAGCAAAACTGAAGGAAACCCTAATCAGCCAAAAGGAGAAGGGTAAGTTAGACTTGCTTGCTAATGCTTCTCTAATAGAATAACACACCATATCAGAGCTTCATCTAGCATGTTTGGACCAATTTTGAAAAATTTTGGAAGAAATTTTGCATTTTTGTGAATTTTGGTGAAATTTGGCAATTTTTTAAAACAATCCCACTGGCAAAAACACAACGTGGGCCATGTTGCGCTTTAGTTGGGGAGGTAAAATGGATGAATTTATTGCATGGGTGGTTTCCTCTTGGCCTATACATCAATCCTAGTCAGCATAGTAGCCTTGTAATCAACTTCAGAGGGTAAAAATGCTCAAAATCCATCAAAAATGACCTTTTTGCCCTCTTTTTGGAGGGCACACTGTGTTTTCTAAGTATTCTTGGGAGATTAAGGTTTTGGAAGGCTATAAACAACCTTTTTGAGTGCTTGAAGAGCCTATCATGTAGCAGACATCCAGGGCTATCCACAACAACTTTCGTATCATCATTTGGACACAAGGAAGGCCTCCAAAATGCCATTCTCCCAACCATGTTGTGTTTTCTCCTGAATTCGTTGTGTTTTCTCCAGTATGTGATTTTGCACGGTTAGTTTGACCAATGTTGGCTTTTACTCATTTAATTGATGAATGATGATGATGTAATGATTTCATGAAGTGTAATTAGGTAGGTGAATAGTAAATTAGGGTAGATACATGCTAGTAAATGTAAAAAATGGTCAAAGTAATCAGTTTTCCTATCTTGGGGAGATGTTAGAAACCTCCCTATTCTTTAGGTTTTAGGTGACAGGATCAAGTGATTAGCTCCACAACTCATGGATTCGACCCCTAAGAGAGGGGAAATGATATTTTGTCTATATGTATTCCTTTCTTACTCATTTTCATGGTTGGACATCAGAGGTTTGAGACCATTGTAGCTTGTGCTTCAGCTTTTATTTAGAAATTCAGAGGAACAATTGCAACTATTATCTAGGAATTCATGTGCAGTGAGTTTTTGATGTTGTATTTTCTTTGTTATAGTCTTTTATAAATGATATATATGTTGTCTTTCCATGCCTTGCTTTCCTCAATGATATTCCTAAAATTTTGATAAGAAGAATTATTCATAGCTCTGTTTTGTTTGGGAACATCATTTTATGTCTATTTCCTCTATTTTTAATGAATTCGTGATGCATGGTCATTAAGATTCTCCACTTTTTCAAGCCCTACACTACACTGACAAAACACTAATCCATCATTAAAGCATTGCTACCTTGCTCCTATATATTTGCAGCTGTAACCCTTTGATAATTTGACGTAGCTACCTGGTTTATCCCTGATCCAACACCAAAATCATCAAACTTTCAAAACCCTAGAGCTGACCTAACAAGCATAAAATCTACTCGTCATCCAGTCAAACCCTTTGGTTGTGATCTCATAGAGAGAGCCCTCTCTGGTTTGGTAGGGATAGCTACCAATCTAAAAGCTTGGTTTGAGGTTACCTCCATCGACATCCTTTCATCAGCCTTGGGATGTTGTGGAGGCTAACACATCACATCTACTAACATATTCTTTAGCATCTTTAAAAAGAATAAGACAAAAATACCCAAAAAAGGGCTTTATATGTGGTTCTTCTATACGAAAAGATTCCTCCACATGGTTGATTGTGGCATGATTTTAATGTGTCCATGATTTCATCTTCTATTACATGACTTTGAATTGTTAAATTAGGTCCTATTCGGAAAATTTGTCTATCTATCCAAGAATAGGGAGCGTTGAGTTTAATGACTCTTTGTTTCTCTTTTGGTGACAATTGTGGAGGTAGCTTCCCTATAGCCAAGTAGTTAAAAATATCTAAAAACCAAGGGATTTAATAGCAATTGCAAACACATATTCGTCATTAAGTAATTTTCATTTTGAATCCTAGAAATAAAATCATCTACTATATTCTCTTTCCCAAGTTTTTCTAATATAGTAATGTTGAATTCCTGTAATAACAATAGTCACATAGTAACTCTACCAATGGTTATTGGTTTATTCATTAGAAGATATAAGTATTTATGGCCTTTCCTATATGGGTCTTATCCACTCTTATTTCTAATTTATTATTTTATAACTAGTTTCTTGTTCTAATTTATCTGAATGTTCGACTTTTAAATTTATTTAAATTATTTTTGAATAAAAGTTGAAAACCTTTAAGACCTTTCCTTTTTGGATCTTATTTCTAATTTTATTATTATTTTTGTTGTTGTTATTATTATTATTATTATTATTATTATTTCATTCTTCCAAATTATTTGAATGCCCAACCTTTAAATTTATTTAAATTAGATTATTTATGAGTAAATGTTCAAAACCCCTTTTAATTAAATAATTATTGTTTCTCCAGAAGTAATTAACCCTAATCCTCTTTAAATTAATTGATATTGCTCTCAACCATGAATTTTCAAGGTTATTGTCTGTAGAAATTTGCTGAATAATGAAGATTTATCCACCGAGATTATCCTGGTCACACACTAATTCGAATTCATGCATAACACATAACCTCTTCTACAATTGATCATCAATATGCAGAAATAGAAACAGTCGCATGCGCACATAAACACAATATGTAATGGGGAAAGCTTATAGCTAAAAACCCCTAGCTATTTTTTATATTATAATAGAAGAGAACATGTAACAATACATATCACAATACTCCTCACAAGTACTCAGTACTATCTCCAAAAATTTACACACAAACTAGCTCAGTTTTGAACAAGTCACGAGTTCAAAACTCATCCACTGTTTTCCTGCCTCTACTGCACAATCCAGGTTGGTGTAATGAGAGATCCAAGTTCGAATCTCCTTGGCTTGATCTGCACAATCCTCATTGGAAATCTCCTCCAATGCTTGTGCAAATCTCATGCACAACTAATGTCACAACTAATAGCAAATCGGCTCTTTCACCTATCTCTTCCACTGGTCTTCACTGAACTGTCCATGCACTAGTGTTAACTGATGTGTTATTTAGTTGAATAATGAGTTAATAATTAGTGAATTAATTCATACAACTCATCTCTAGTGTATTAGCCAGTTAAACTAAATACAACTAGTTCAACTAAGTTAAACCGAACACAACTCCATCAACTCCTCAATCAACTCCACAAAAACTCTGCCACATGAGTCTAACTGAAGTCAACCATGCATTAGCTCAACCAAACCCATAGGAATAGCATAATTCCTTCTGTCAGCTGCATGGGCCACAACCGTAGCTCAAACTGAAGTGCTGCAAGAGAATAAGATAATGTTTATAATCCAAATATTATTAAGAGCTAATAATATTTTACTGTTCTATTTTTAGCCCGGCAGTCTAAAAATAGAAACTGCCCAATGTCTAAAAATAGAGGTCCATCTATTTTTACCAACTCGACCAATCATCCATAAATAGCATCCTGCAACTCATAGACCATGATCCATATGTCTAAAAATAGACATAGTCTAAAAATAGACTTTGCGCCAAAAACAGCCTGTGGGCCCACTTAGTGAAGGCGACTTCATTTCACTAAGCTCCATCATCTTGTTGCATTTTCAACACTCCCTCTCAAAAAGATATGGATTATCTGCAACCCCTATCCTGCCTCTGTGGAATTTGAACTTGCTCCTGGTGAGCGCCTTCGTCAAGATGTCAGCATCCTGATCCTCCGTGGGAACATATGAAAGTAACATGATTCTCCACTGAACACAATCTCTGATATGATGGTACCTGATGTCGATGTGTTTGGATCTATCATGAAATACTGGATTAGCTGAGAATTTAATGCAACTCTGGTTATCACAATAAATCACAGTAGGCTCCAAGTGCGACCCGAACAATCTGACGAGGATCTTCCTCATCCAAATAGCCTCGCATGCAGCCAAGCTTGCTGCCATGTACTCGGCCTCTGCTGAACTGAGTGCCATAGATCTCTACTTCCTACTGTACCAGGAAATTGCTGTCGACCCGATACTGAAGATTCCTCCAGATGTTCTCTTTTGGTCCGTTGGGCTCCCTGCCCAATCTGCATCAGTGAAGCCGCAAAGCTTCGCTCCATCCTCCCCCGTCTGCGCTCACTGTGCATCATATCCCGACAAATGTGCCACTAAGATAATGCAATACATGCTTGCCTGCCTTCCATAAGAGCTTGGTAGGCTTAACCATAGCTTGCGAAAGCTAGTTAACAGCATAGCTTATATCGGGTCGTGTATTGACCAGATACATAAGCGACCCCACCAACTGTCGATAGATAGTTGCATCCACTACCTCCGCTGAAGTAGCATCCTCCTTCCTCCAACCACCAAGAAGAGGAGTATCAACAGGCTTGCAGCCATGCATGTTGAACCTCTCTAGAATCTCCCGGGCATACTTGCCCTGAGAAACAAACAGTCCTCCACTGCGCTGCCAAATCTCCAATCCCAGGAAATAATGAAGGATGCCCAAGTCCTTCATCTCAAACTCTCGTGCAAGATCCTCCTTGCATGAAAGTATCAACTGCTCGTCGCCAGTCAAAATCAGATCATCTACATACAGTACGATGATCAACAGCTTCCCCTCCACCACAATCTGGTACAGGTTTGGATCCGCCTCACTCTTGGAGAATCCAAGCCCGGTGAAGTAGCTGTCTATCCGAGTGTACCAAGTACGAGGTGCTTGCTTCAGCCCGTACAGTGCTCTCTTGAGTCGGCACACATGCGACTCACTGCTGAAGATCTCAAAACCTTCAGGCTGCTCTATGTACACCTCTTCCTCAATAACTCCATTGAGGAACGCAGTCTTCACATCCATCTGATGAATGTGCCACCCCATCTGCGCTGAGAGAGCAAGGATCGTTCGTATGGAAGAGTACCTTGCGACAGGTGAAAAGGTCTCCTCATAGTCAATCCCCTCGATCTGTGAAAAGCCACGGGCGACAAATCTCGCCTTGTACTTCTCCACACTCCCGTCAGCCGCCTGCTTCACTTTGTAGATCCATCGCGAACCCACCACTGATTTCCCCTCCGGTCTTGGGACAATCTCCCATGCACTGTTTCTGATGATCGAATCATATTCTTCGATCATGGAATCTACCCATGCGGGTTCCTCCACAGCTTCCTCAAAAGAGGATGGCTCCGTCACAACACATTGACTCACAAGAGCCATGTATCCAGTGTACCGATCCGGTGACTGCCTCTGTCTGCGCTGTGCTGTAGGTGGTCCTACAACCTTCTCTCCATCCCGAGCCAGTCGCTCAGCTTCTGTAGTGCGCATGCGCCCTCTGATGGTTGGCGCTGCCTGGGTGGTTTCTTCCACCTCCTGAACCTCCTCTTGTGGCTGATCCACATCCGTGCTTCCTCCTTCGCATGCAAGTACCCCTCCTCAAGCGCGAACACTTCATGGCTTTCTCCTCCCGAAATTTGATATCCGTTGTGCACGCCCCTGCGACCGCGTTCGGAAAATACACACGATAGTTGTGGGGCGATCGACGACATTCACAAATATCCCAACCTCTCGCGTCGGGATCCAACTTCTTTTCTCATGCCCGGCTGCATGCATGTAAAATGGGGGTGGAGCTAAAAATCCTCAACTGGCCTTTGTCGTGCCACTTGTCGAAATTGAAGCCTCCTCCGGTGTACTCATGCCAAGTATCTTGTGAGGAAAACGGTTCTACACATACACTGTAGTATTGCATGCCTCAGCCCTCAAGTGAAGGGGTAGGCCCTGATCATGCAACATCGCCCGTGTAGCACCCACGATCATTCTGTTATTCCGCTCAGCAACCCCATTATGCTGTGGGTTATGGGGTGTAATGAGCTCTCTCTGAATCCCTTATGCGCCTAAAAGTCTTTGAATTCAAAGCAGAGATGAATTCACCACCACTGTCGCTCCGAGAGCTCTTCACATGCTTTCCCGATTCCTTCTCAACCAGCGCCTTGAATTCACAGAACTTTGAATATGTCTCGCTCTTCTTCTGCATGAAGAAGATCCAGCACTTCCGAGAGAAATCATCAACAAAGATCACATAGTACTTGTGTTTTGCTGTCGAAGCTACTGAGAAAGGACCACACACGTCTGTGTGAACTCTCTCAAGGATCGTCGTGGCGCGACTATCCTTCTCGTGAAAGGTGGCTTTCACATATTTTCCCAAGGTACACCCCTTGCACTGATCTGACTGCGCAAGAGTGCCCTTAGGAAGCCTAGTAGAAATCTGTTGCAGTATCTTCAAAGCTCCATGGTGAAGGTGGCCCAATCTCCGGTGCCACAGCTCGCCATCATCCCGGCTCACCACTCCTTCCGCCTTGCATGCCATTGCTGCGCTGCCATCTACTTGCAACTAATAAAGGTTCTTGACTCGAAACCCTATCTTCCGGGTCTCTCCAGTTGTCTTACTGCGCAGGAAAGCCTTTCCCTCGCTGAAGACCACATCGTACCCCTTGTCTTCCAACATCGCCACAGAGATCGGATTGTTCATCAATCCTGGAACATGCAATACTTCCTTCAATACGAAGGGTTTACCAGACTCCCTCTCAAAGGAAATGGTACCGATACCGGTCGCACTGTATCTACCATCATCGCCCATCTCGATGTGCACTCCAAGATCTTTTTCCTCCTAATCTGAAAACAGATCCTGATCTCCTGTCATGTGAAATGACGCACCACTGTCCAAGAACCATACTGATCCCATCACACTTGAGACCAAGCATGCGTATCGCGGAAAATCCAGCTCAAACCGGGAGGCCAATGGCCTTCCCGCCGCAGATCTCAAAGGCCTTCTTATTTTTCTTCTTCTCAGCAGTATTAATTTGTGCATAGTGTCCATGCTTTGGGGACAAGGAAAAATAGCTACCTTTGACATGTCTCGCCTCTTGCCTTCCGCACTGTGACCGAGAAGCTGGCTTCTTCCTCTTCTTGCTTGGGCAAACAGCGTGTTCTCTTCATCATATGCCTTTGATGAAGATCTATCCCTGGTACTTCGCCTTATCTCCTCTTGCACAAGATCCGACCAAAGTCGCTCCCATCCTGGAAATTTCTCCCGACTATTGACAGAGTCTTGATAGGAATGCCAACTCTTCGGAAGCCCTAGGAGAGCCAAGCTCACCAATTCCTCATCATATACAGTCACCCCCACACTTCCCAGCTCATCTCTGCATTGAGTGAACTTCGTGAGGTACTTGGCGATACTGTCGCCTTTCTCCATCTTAATGTTTCTGAGTTTATCCTTGAGCGCCAGCTTCCTTTGGTCGCTCTTGCTCTAGAATAGATCTGTCAACGCTTTCCACATCAAATATGGAGAAGCTTTTCCATGCAGGCTGGATACAATGTGATCCTTCACGCCCTCCAACAGAATCCTTCGACATTTTGCCATCTTCTTTTGCCAAGCCTCAACTTCAGCAGGATCAGTAGGCTTTTGGACATCCATATCTACGAACTCCTTCAGCCTGTTATCATCTAATACCACCTCCATCCGGTCTTTCCATGCAACATAATTCGAACTGCCTTCAAGGGCATACTCGAGTCGCAAACCGTTGAAAGACATTTCAACTTCGGCACCAAGAAAACAATCTGCTGCAAAATTTGAATTCCAAGCTCAAAACTCAACTGCTTCTGGATCTGTGAGAACAAATTATTTCTAGCACAGAGATCGACTGTAAGGGCATTTACTGGATATATCACCTTTCAGAGAAAGGATGGATCCAGAGGCTACCTGGCCCGTTACAGACTCTATCTACCGAAATAAAATTGTAATCAATGTAATAGATCTCGATGATCAATTCGCTCCGATACCATGTAGAAATTTGCTGAATAATGAAGATTTATCCACTGAGATTATCCTGGTCACACACTAATTCGAATTCATGCATAACACATAACCTCTTCTACAATTGATCATCAATATGCGGAAATAGAAACAGTCGCATGCGCACATAAACACAATATGTAATGGGGAAAGCTTATAGTTGAAAACCCCCAGCTATTTTGTATATTATAATAGAAGAGAACATGTAACAATCTCAGTACAATACTCCTCACAAGTACTCAGTATTGTCTCCAAAATTTACACACAAACTAGCTCAATTTTGAACAAGTCACGGGTTCAAAACTCCTCCACTGTTTGCCTGCCTTTACTGCGCAATCCAAGTTGGTGTAATGAGAAATCCAAGTTCAAATATCCTTGGCTTGATCTATGCAATCCTCATTGGCAATCTCCTCCAATTCTTGTGCAAATCTCATGCACAACTAATGTCACAACTAATAGCAAACCGGCTCTTTCACCTATCTCTTCCACTGGTCTTCACTGAACTGTCCATGCACTGGTGTTAACTGATGTGTTATTTAGTTGAATAATGAGTTAATAATTAGTGAATTAATTAATAATTAATTCACACAACTCATCTCTAGTGTATTAGCCAGTTAAACTAAATACAACTAGTTCAACTAAGTTAAACCGAACACAACTCCATCAACTGTCTCATCAACTCCACCAAACTCTGCCACATGAGTTCTAACTGAAGTCAACCATGCAATAGCTCAACTAAACCCTAAGAATAGCATAATTCCTTCTGTCAGATGCATTTGCCACATCTGTAGCTCGAACTGAAGTGCTCCAAGAGGATAAGATAATGTTTATATTCCAAATATTATTAAGAGCTAATAATATTCGACTGATCTATTTTTAGACTGGCAGTCTAAAAATAGACTCCGCCCAATGTCTAAAAATAGAGGTCCATCTATTTTCACCAACTTGACCAATCATCCATAAATAGCATCCTGCAACTCATAGACCATGATCCATATGTCTAAAAATAGACATAGTCTAAAAATAGACTTTGCGCCAAAAATAGCCTGCGGGCCCACTTAGTGAAGGCGACTTCATTTCACTAAGCTCCATCATCTTGTTGCATTTTCAACATTTTCCATGAAGATGGGTAAAGTATTCACCCAAAATTTTGGATATTGCAGTTACAATTTTTTAAGAGAGTAATTTTTATTTTCTTTTATGTTATTATTTGAAATATTTAATTTCAATTTATATTAATTCTAAATTTGTTTCATTAAATATTGAGATATGTTGCCATATATATATATATATATATATATATATATATATATATATATATATAATCAATCTACATTTATTAATTTTGAATCTATCAAGTGTTTAAAGAATGGACTAAGATGCAAACCTCTTTTAGAGTGAAAAGAGATTTGATCCCTCTTGACACTTGGTAAATTCACACTTAAGATGGATTTAGGCAAGTTTAATGTCCCCCTTTAAGTAGGTTATATTGCACATGAATACCATGGGTTTTCATAAATGTGGAGGTTAAAAACTACCACTAACTTGACAAAGTCAAGTTTAGCTTAACTACCTAACAAAGATTAATTGTCTAAATGTGTGAAATTTTTTTGGCTTTCGGATCGGATCTAGACAAATTATAGTTCACCCATCAAACTTAATAATAATATAACTTTCAAGGGTTGACGCGTTTCGAACTACCCAGTGTAGTTCATCATGAGGACTAGCAAAGTCCTGATGATAAACTGCACTAGGTAGTTCGAAACATCCCTCCAAATGATATTGTGATTTTTCCAGAAGAATTGGTTGAACAATTATGGATCACAGAAGTTTACAATCTGAAATAATATAACTATAATTTTTATTTATATTATTTTAGTTTGAAGTTATTTTATTTGAATATAGGGTTATTTTTATTAGTATTATTTATAAAAAATATTAATTACACATGACTACTTTGAAATAAGGCTTGTAGAATTTTAATTTAACTAACATAGGTATATGAATTAGTAGATAAGCATCAATCTATAATGAACATCAAAACACTTACTTCATGATATATCTCACATTGCTATGATTAAAAAAAATCATAAAAATCAATCAAATTATAGCTTTCTTATTATTATTATTATTATTACTAATTATAAAAATAATTAATATATGAGTTAAAATATATATACATTTAATAAAGCATGTAACAACATTCTTAACCATGAGAATTCACCCCATTTTACTATGGAGATTCTTGACTTATAAATAGACTTTGTGACAATATCATGGACCAACACTCTAACTTATTAATATCACATGTCATAACTCATTTCATAGTGAATATATATATATTATTTTAATTTAATGTTATAACTTTTTAAATTAAATTGAAAAGTAAAAACGACGAATTATATCATACATTTTGATTCCATTTACTACTCTTTAATTTTTGAGTATTTGGTTGTGGACTCTTTAATGGATATTGTGCAAGGCTCTGTTTTCCATGAAATTTAATTTGTGATTAAAAAAACTAAACTTCGCTCAAACCAACTAACTCTATACCTTTTATTTTAAATATTACTCTATATATAACACAACTCTTTTTATTAGATTAATATAGAAAAAAAACCAATTATTTGAAATTTTTATAATTTAGATGTTTTTTTACTTAAAATTTAATAAAAATTTGTTACATCACAAATTCAATCTTAAATTAAATTCTACATTTTATATATTTCAAAATTTCTGAATTTTATTTTAAATTAAATCTCTTTATATATTAAATATAAATTATAAATAATAAAAAAACATAATCTTAACCAACCTTTAGAAAAAAATTAAATAAATTACTAAGTCCATTGTAATATTATGACTAAGTTTACTGTGTGACCGCAATTACATGCGATACACCTGTTTGTGCATTCATAAACATTCAAAGATCGCAATCAACGACATCTAAGGACACGAAGGATTTGAAAAAAGCGGCAGGACGCGCCGTCTTTTGTACCTTTTATAAACTTTCAAAGATTGTCATCGAGAACATGTCCGATAACGCAGCTATCTTGTCATGCCCATTGATGTCATTCTTTCAATATTATTTTGAATTTTATAAAATTAAATTAGCAATGGCACCATATGTTGCAAAGAAAACGCTGTAAATCATAATATAGAAAAGAGTAAGAGAAGTATGGAGGAAAAAATATGTAAGAATTTGCCGGAGATGTTTTTCACTTTGGGATGGGATGAGGAGCAAGAATTTGCCCGATATGTTTTTGTTTTTCACTTTGGGATGGGATGAGCAGCGACATAGCACGTTGTTGATGCAGCTTATAATAGGAAAAAAAAACAGCCCATGGTATTCATGTGGAATATTGATCCGTCTCATAAATAATATAGATCTAAACTAACTACTTAATAAAATTATTTTTAATTGTTTATAACCATAATTTTTTTTTAAATTTTACTTTAATTGTAATATTTCAAGGATTTAAATATAGATGTAGATTGTGATTTCTTAGCAATCCATACTGTTAATTATGGGCAAATCCTTGAAATATTACATCTTGTTGATTGACAAAAAAGTTATACCAAAATTCAAAGTTAGTATATAGAAAAAATGATGTTTAGAACTACTCCTCCATATGGAAGGAACATATGCCCTTCTGAAAGAGGTCTATATTCCACAAATGCATTCAACAAAGCCATTTTTTGCTATTTCTTTTACGATAACTCCAACTTTCTGTAAACATTATAGTTTCGTAAATTTAGTGGTTTCATAGTAAATTTGTTTTGCAAATGTGTATCTAAAAGTATAAAGTTGCCTCGAAATGCATATAATACATGCAATCTCAAGTCCAAGAACATACTCATAGATGATAATTATGAGGCCCACCTTTCTGACTTTGGTCTTCACCTACTTATGAATCCGAGTACAAAACTCGCGATGCTAGAAGCTTCTGCTTGTCAAGGTTATGAAGCACCTGAATTGCTCAAGATGAACAAGGAAAACACAAAAACAAACATTTATAGTTTTGGTATTATATTACTTGAAATTATCACCGGCAGAAGACATATTGAGAGGGATTCATCAATCAAATTATTGATCTACCAACAATTGTAAAGGCTACTTGTGAAAAACCACAAAATCTGTTTTCTAAAGAGTTTAAAATATTGGATTTTGCATATGCAGAGACAAACTGAAATCTGTTGAAACACAACAAATTATGAGGCCCATCTTTTTGAATTTGGTCTTCACCTACTAATGAATCCGAGTCCAAAATTGGCGATGCTAGAAGCTTCTGCTTCTCAAGGTTATGAAGCACCTGAATTGCTCAAGATGAACAAGGCAAACACAAAAAAAGACATTTATAGTTTCGGTATTATATTAATTGAAATTCTCACCGGCAGAAGACGTATTGAGAGGGATTCATCCAGTCAAATTATTGATCTACCAACAGTTGTAAAGGCTACTTGTGAAAAACCACAAACTCTGTTTTCTAAAGAGTTTAAAATATTGGATTTTGCATATGTAGAGACAGACTGAAATCTGTTGAAACGCAGCAAATGCATCTCAACATATATCATCTTCTTGTTCTTGCAAACACCCTTTTACCTAACTGCTCTCATACAATTTAATATTTTTTGGAGAGATAATTTGCACGTAGCTTAACATAGATTTTCTCTATGATTAAACACCAATTGGTAATTTGATAGTAATAGTTAAGAAAACATATTATGAATTTGGAACACATAAACCAAGTGCCTTTTCTGCCATGAATTATTCCCTACAATTGCCCTGACATGGCAATCTCAAGTCCAAGAACATACTCATAGATGATAATTATGAGGCCCATCATTCTGATTTTGGTCTTCACCTACTTATGAATCTGACTACAAAACTGGTGATGTTAGAAGCTTCTACTTCTCAAGGTTATAAAGCACCTGAATTGCTCAAGATGAACAAGGCAAACACAAAAACAGACATTTATAGTTTCGGTATTATATTACTTGAAAAATGAAGGATATTTATGTTATATGAGAGGTAAATCTAACACCGCCTAGCATTATTTGCTTTGGGGACTTTTACCTACCAAAGTTTCTATTATGAAAAGTTTTGGGAGCTTAAAAATATTTCAAGGATTTGAATATAGATGTAGATTGTGATTTCTTAGCAATCCATATTGTTGATTATGGGAAAATCCTTGAAATATTACATCTTGTGGATTGACAAGAAAGTTATACCAAAATTCAAAGTTAGTATATAGAAAAAATGATGTTTAGAACTACTCCTCCATATGGAAGGAACATATGCCCTTCTGAAAGAGGTCTATATTCCACAAATGCATTCAACAAAGCCAATTTTTGTTGTTTCTTTTGCAATATCTCCAACTTTTGGTAAACGTTATAGTTTCATAAATTTAGTGGCTTCATAGTAAATTTGTTTTGCAAATGTGTTTCTGTAAATGTTATAGTTTCATAAATTTAGTGGCTTCATAGTAAATTTGTTTTGCAAATGTGTATCTAAAAGTATAAAGTTTCCTCGAAACGCCTATCATACATGGCAATCTCATGTCCAAGAACATAATCATAGATGATAATTATGAGGCCCATCTTTTTGACATTGGTCTTCACCTACTTATGAATCCGAGTACAAAACTAGCAATGCTAGAAGCTTATGCTTCTCAAGGTTATGAATCACCTGAATTGCTCAAGATGAACAAGGCAAACACAAAAACAGACATTTATAGTTTCGGTATTATATTACTTGAAATTCTCACCGACAGAAGACCTATTGAGAGGGATTCGTCCAATCAAATTATTGATCTACCAACAGTTGTAAAGGCTACTTGTGAAAAACCATAAACTCTGTTTTCTAAAGAGTTTAAAATATTGGATTTTTCATATGCAGAGACAAACTGAAATCTGTTGAAACACAACAAATGCATCCCAACATATATCATCTTCTTGTTCTTGCAAACACCCTTTTACCTAACTGCTCTCATACAATTTAATATTTTTTGGAGAGATAATTTGCACGTATCTTAACACAGATTTTCTCTATGATTAACACCAACTGGTTGTTGAGATTGCAACAAGATGATGAGCTTAGTGGAAAGGAGTCGCCTTCACTAAGTGGGCTCGCAGGCTATTTTTGGCGCAAAGTCTATTTTTAGACTATGTCTATTTTTAGACATATGGATCATGTTCTATGAGTTGCAGGATGCTATTTGTGGATGGTTGGTCAAGTCGGGAAAAAAATAGATGGACTTTTATTTTTAGACATATTGGGCAGAATCTATTTTTAGATTGCCAATCTAAAAATAGATATGTCAAATATTATTAGCTCTTAATAATATTTAGACTCTAAACATTATCTTATTCTCTTGGAGCACTTCAGTTAAGTGCACAGATGTGGCACAGGAGCTGACAGAAGGAATTACGCTATTCCTGAAGGTTATGTGGAGCTATTGCATGGATACTTTAGTTAGAACTCATGTGACAGAGTTTGGTAGAATTGATTATAGTTAGTGGAGTTGTGAGTCTTGCTTAACTTAATCTAAACATAGTTGAGCTATTTGTATTCGCTTAACTAATTGATAAAATTATGAGAGTGGTGTGAAATTAATTATTAATTAATTCACTAATTATAAAATCATAACCTAACTAAAGAATGCACGCTTTTAACTCTGCATGGCCGCTTTCTGGAGACCAAGGTGAAATAGGTGAAAAGAGCGTGTTAACTATCTATTGTGACTATACTGCTATTTGCAACACACAAGATAGGTGAGAAGCCCATGAAGACTGCATTAGCTCAATAATTGGTTTATCTATTTAATGAAGCCATCCCATAACATTAATTATGCAATAGAGGCTGGCTATCAAGTGGCAAAATATTGGAGCATGTGTTTTGCTAGATCTAGCTTGATAGTGTGTAGCAATTGAGGGTGTGCATGAGAGCTTGTGAGGATCTTTTGTAATATGATTGTTACATGATCTCCATGAAATATAATATACAGATATTTTGGGTTTTCAGCTTTAAGCTTTCCCATTAAATACTGTGTTCATATGTGTGATTGTTTGTGGTTTTAATGTGTCCATGCAATTGATTTTATTTCCGCATGTGATGATCAATGGTAGAAGAGATTCTCAGATATGCATGCATAAATAATGTGTGATCAGAGAATCTCTTGAATAATATATTAGTTATTCAAATTTCTACATGTATCGCAGCAATATTGATAATTGGAGCAACCGCAAAACATTGGAAGCGTTGAGTTTTCAGGGATCGGTGGAATTCGAATTTGCGTAGTGTTTTCTTGGGTGTCAAAGTTGAGATGTCTTTCAACGGATTGCGATTGGAGTATGCCCTTGAGGGTAGCTCGAATTATATTGCATGGAAGGACAGGATGGAGGCGGTGCTAGATGACAATGGGTTGAAGGAGTTCATAGATGCAGAAATTCCAAAGCCTAATTCTACTGATGCTGCCGTACTTGACGCATGGCAAAAGAAGACAACAAAGTGTCGCAGGATTCTGTTGGAGGGCGTGAAGGATCACATAATGTCCAGCCTTCATGGTAAGGCTTCTCCATTCTTGATGTGGAAAGCCTTGACAGATTTATTCCAAAGCAAGAGCGACCAGAGGAAGTTGGCGCTCAAGGATAAACTCAGAAACATAAAGATGGAGAAAGGCGACAGTATGCCCAAGTACCTCACGAAGTTCGTCCAATGTAGGGATGAGCTGGGAAGTGTGGGGGTGATTGTTGATGATGAGGACTTGGTGAGCTTGGCTCTCCTTTGGCTTCCGAAGAGTTGGCACTCCTATCAGGATTCTGTCAATGGTTGGGAGAAATTGCCAGGATGGGAGCGACTTTGGTCGGATCTTGTGCAAGAGGAGATAAGGCAAAGTACCAGGGACGGATCTTCATCAAAGAACTCTGATGAAGAGAATTGCGCTTTGGCTGCCAAAGCAAAGAAGGGGAAGAGCAAGAAAGCTTCTCATTCCGGAAGGAAAGAAGCAGACATGTCCAAATGTGAAGTGCTTTCACTCAGTCACCAAACACTGTATTGTTGCCAAAATCGTCTCAAGAAGAAAATGCGGTGCCATCGGGACTTAGCCGGAGAGTCCTTAGCCCTCAGCCCAGTCCGGGCATGACGGTCTGTGTTTCCCCCAGATGTTGGTGCGTCTTTTCACATGATAAGAGATCGAGATTTGTTTACTGATCTGGATGAGAAAGATCTTGGAGTGCACATCGAGATGGGCGATGATGGTAGATACAGTGCGACCGGTATCGGTACCATTTCCTTTGAGAGGGAGTCTGGTAAACCCTTCGTATTGAAGGAAGTGATGCATGTTTCAAGATTGAAGAAGAATCTTATCTCTGTGGCGATGTTAGAAGACAAGGGATATGATGTTGTCTTTAGCGAGGGAAAGGCTTTCCTACACAGTAAGGCAATTGGTGAGACCCGGAGGATAGGGGTTTGAGTTAAGAACCTTTATCAATTGCAGGTAAATGGCTGCGCAGCAATGGCAGGCAAGGCAGAAGGAGTGGTGAGCCGGGATTATGGCGAGTTGTGGCACCGGAGATTGGGCCACCTTCACCATGGAGCTTTGAAGATACTGCAGCAGATTTCTACTGGGCTTCCTAAAGGCACTCTTGCGCAGTCAGATCAGTGCAAGGGGTGTACCTTGGGAAAATTTGTGAAAGCCACCTTTCACGAGAAGCATAGTCGCGCCACGACGATCCTTGAGAGAATTCACACAGACGTGTGTGGACCTTCGCAGCTTCGCTGAAAGCAATATGGCTATGTGATATTTGTCTTGTCGATGATTTTTCTCGCAGGCCGGATCTTCTTCAGCGGTAATAGTGAGCTTTTGTGACATACTCAAAGTTCGTGAGTTCGGCAGACCAAGAGAACACCCAGGCAGGCGAAGGCTCTTGGGAGCTATTGGTTGTAGAATGGCCCTCGTTAATTCAAGACCTTGCATGCGAAGGAATTCGAAAGAGGAGCTCATAGTGACTACAACCCGCTGTAGCAAAACTAAGTTAAGGAAAGGAAAGAAATGACCGTATCCGGGGTGGCTTTGATTTAAGAGGAAGAAGGATCGGCATAACCATACACTTGTGGGCTGAGACATGCAACACTGCGGTTTATGTGCAAAACCATTGTCCTCACAGGATACTTGGCATGAGTACACCCGAGGAGGTGTTTTCTGGTAAGAAGCATGATATTTCCCATTTGAGGATTTTTGGTTCACCTGTTTACATTCATGTGATGAAGGATGCCAGGAAGAAGCTGGAGCCGACTGTAGAGGTTGGGATATTGTGGGGTACACCGATACACCCCACTACTATCGTGTGTATTTTCCAGACAGTCGCAAGACTTTTGTGCGACGAGATATCAAATTTCATGAGGAGAAAGCCAGGCTAGTGTTCTCTGAGAGGGAGCCACACTTGCATGCAGATGAGGAGCTATTAGTTCCTAAGGATGAGCTTCCGAATGTGGATCAGCCACAAGAGGAATTTCATGGAGTGGAAGAGACCACTCATGTAGTGCCAACCATCAGAGGGCACAAGCGCACTATAGAAGCTGAGCGACTGGCTCAAGATGCAGAGAAGGTTGTAGGACCACCTATAGCACAGCGCAAATAGAGACAGTCACCAGACTGATACACTGGATACATGGCTCTTGTGAGCAAATGTGTCATGACAGAGCCATCCCCTTTCGAGGAAGCTGTGGAGGACCCCGCATGGGTAGATGCCATGGTGGACGAGTATGATTCGATTGTCAGAAACAGTGCATGGGAGATTGTCCCGAGGCCGAAAGGGAAATCAGTGGTGGGTTCGAGATGGATCTACAAAGTGAAGCAGGCAGCTGACGGGAGTGTGGAGAAGTACAAGGCAAGATTTGTTTCCCGAGGCTTCTCACAGATTGAGGGGATCCATTATGAGGAGACCTTTGCACCTGTCGCAAGGTATTCTTCCATACAGACGATTCTTGCTCTCTCAGCGCAGATGGGGTGGCACATTCATCAGATGGATGTGAAGACTGCATTCCTCAACCGAGGTCACTGCAGGAGGTGTACATAGAGTACCTATCAGCTGAAATATCTTCACAAATGGTCGCATGTGCAGATCAAGAGAGCGCTGTAGGGGTTGAAACAAGCCCCTCGTGCTTGGTACACACGGATAGACAGTTATTTCACCGGACTTGGATTCTCCAAGAGTGAGGCGGATCCTAACCTATACCAGATTGTGGTGGAGGGTAAGTTGCTGATCATTGTACCTTATGTAGATGATTTGATTTTGACAGGTGATGAGCTGTTGATACTCTCATGCAAGGAGGATCTTGCAAAAGAGTTTGAGATGAAGGACTTGGGCCTCCATTATTTCCTGGGATTGGAAATTTGGTAGTGCAGTGGTGGACTGTTTGTTTCTCAGGGTAAGTATGCCCGGGAGATACTGGAGAAGTTCAACATGCATGGCTGCAAGCCTGTTGATACTCCTCTTCCTGGTGGTTGGAGGAAGGAGGATGCTACTTCGGCCGAGGTAGTGGATGCCACTGTTTATCGACAGTTGGTGGGGTCGCTTATGTATCTGGTCAATACACGACCCGACATATGCTATGCTGTGAACCAACTTTCACAAGCTATGGTTAAGCCAACCAAGTTCTTCTGGAAGGCAAGCAAGCATGTATTGAGATATCTCAGAGGCACATATCTCAGAGGCACATCGGGATATGGATTGTGGTACAGACAGTCGGATGAGGTGAAGCTATGTGGCTTCACAGATGTAGATTGGGCAGAGAGCCCAACGGAAAGAAAGAGCACATCTGGAGGGATTTTCAGTATCGAGTCGACATCAGTTTCTTGGTACAGCAGGAAGCAGAGATCCATGGCACTTAGTTCAGCAGAGGTCGAGTATATGGCAGCAAGTTTGGCTGCATGCGAGGCTATATGGATGAGGAAGATCCTGGTCGAGTTGTTCGGTTCACACTTAGAGCCTACTGTGATTTATTGTTATAATCAGAGTTGCATCAAACTCTCAGTTAATCCAGTATTTCATGATAGATCTAAACACATTGACATCCAATATCATCATATCAGAGATTGTGTGCAGCGGAAGGTCATGTTACTTTCATACATTCCTACGGAGGATCAAGATGTTGATATCTTGACGAAGGCACTCACCAGGAGAAAATTCGAATACCACAGGGGCAGGATAGGGGTTGCAGATAATCCATATCTTGTTGAGAGGGAGTGTTGAGATTGCAACAAGATGATGAGCTTAGTGGAAAGGAGTCGCCTTCACTAAGTGGGCCCGCAGGCTATTTTTTGTGCAAAGTCTATTTTTAGACATATGGATCATGTTCTATGAGTTGCAGGATGCTATTTGTGGATGGTTGGTCAAGTCGAAGAAAATAGATGGACTTATATTTTTAGACATACTGGGCGGAATCTATTTTTAGATTTCCAGTCTAAAATAGATATGTCAAATATTATTAGCTCTTAATAATATTTGGACTCTAAACATTATCTTATTCTCTTGGAGCACTTCAGTTACGTGCACAGAAGTGGCACATGCAGCTGACAGAAGGAATTACGCTATTCCTGAGGGTTATGTAGAGCTATTGCATGGATACTTCAGTTATAACTCATGTGACAGAGTTTGGTGGAGTTGATTGAGGAAGTTAGTGGAGTTATATTCAGTTTAACTAATCTAAACATAGTTGAGCTATTTGTATTCAGTTTAACTAATTGATAAAATTAGTGAGAGTGGTGTGAATTAATTATTAATTAATTCACTAATTATAAACTCATAAATCAACTAAAGAATGCATCAGTTAACTTCAGTGCATGGACAGTTTCAGTGGAGACCAGTGCAGAAATAGGTGAAAGAGCAGGTTAACTATTAGTTGTGAATATACTGTTGCTATTTGCAACACACAGATAGGTGGAGAAGCCCATGAGGATTGCACAGTTCAAGCCAGGTGGTTTATCTATTTAATGAAGCCATCCCATAGCATTAATTATGCAATAGAGGCTGGCTATCAAGTGGCAAAAGATTGGAGCGTGTGTTTTGCTAGATCTAGCTTGATAGTGTGTAGCAATTTGAGGTAGTGCTGAGAGCCTGTGAGGAGTTTTATACTATGATTGTTACATGATCTCCATGACATATAATATACAGATAGTTGTGGTTTTCAGCTTTAAGATTTCCCATTAAATACTGTGTTCATATGTGTGATTGTTTGTGGTTTTAATGTATGCATGCAATTGATTTTATTTCCGCATGTGATGATCAATGGTAGAAGAGATTCTGTATTATGCATGAAGCTAAAATAGTGTGTGATCAGGAGAATCTCGGTGAATAATATATCAGTTATTCAAATTTCTACACTGGTAATTTGATAATAATAGTTAAGAAAACCGATTATGAATTTGGAACACATAAACCAAGTGCATTTTCTGCCATGACTTCTTCCTTACAATTTCCCTGACATGTAGTAACCATACACCATAATAACACAAATTTTCTCTATGATTAGGTTAACCTGACTTAATAAACCTCCTTGGACTCACCAAATCTTGTCCAAAACTGGTGATGCTAGAAGCTTTTGCTTCTCAAGGTTATAAAGCACCTAAATTGCTCAAGATGAATAAGGCAAACACAAAAACAAACATTTATAGTTTCGGTATTATATTACTTGAAATTATCACTGGCAGAAGACCTATTGAGAGGGATTCATCCAATAAAATTATTGATCTACCAACAGTTTTGAAGAATGCAGTGCTGGAAGAAAGGATTTCAAATCTCTTTGACCCTTCCATTCTCGGAGGAGGAATGAGAAGGCCGATGGATGAAGGGCTCCTTCGAGTTCTTTAGCGTGCAATGGGTTGTTGTGCACCTTCTCCCTTTGTTAGACCAGATATCAAAGAGGTGATAAGGCAACTTGAGAAGATTTACCCTCTTCCTCAGTCCCCTACATATTCCTTTTCTCCACATTACGCTCAGATGATAGAAGTAGCAGAGAATTTATGTTGTGATGGAGGGAGGAAAAATGGCATTGGTTTATCCCTATACATATTTTTTGGAATTTATATTGAAATCTACCGTGCCTCAGCTAGCGGAGCAAAATGAAGGATATTTCTGTTATTTGAGAGGTAAATCTAACAACATTTTTCACACAGTAAAAACATGAAGTGAACCTAGAAGATAAAACCGTGCCTCAGCTAGCGGAGGAAAATGAAGGATATTTCTATTATTTGAGAGGTAAATCTAACAACATTTTTCACATAGTAAAAACAAAAAGCTATATAAAAGTATAAATTTTCCTGGAAATGCCTATCATACATGGAAATCTCAAGTCAAAGAACATACTCATAGATGATAATTATGAGGCCCATCTTTCTGACTTTGGTCTTCACCTACTTATGAATCTGACTACAAAACTAGCGATGCTAGAAGCTTTGCCTTCTCAAGGTTATAAAGCACCTGAATTGTTCAAGATGAACAAGGCAAACACAAAAACAGACATTTATAGTTTCGTTATTATATTACTTGAAGGATTTCAGATCTCTTTGACCCTTCCATTCTGGGAGGAGGAATGAGAAGCCCGATGGATGAAGGGCTCCTTCGAGTTCTTCAGCTTGTAATGGGTTGTTGTGCACCTTCTCCCTTTGTTATATTAGATATCAAAGAGGTGATAAGGCAACTTGAGAAGATTTACCCTCTTCCTCAATCCCCTACATATTCCTTTTCTCCACATTACACTCAGATGATAGAAGTAGCGGAGAATTTGTGTTGTGATGGAGGGAGGAAAAATGGCATTGGTTTATCCTTATACATATTTTTTGGAATTTATATTTAAATCTACCGTGCCTCAGCTAGCGAAGAAAAATGAAGGATATTTCTGTTATTTGAGAGGTAAATCTAACAACATTTTTCACACAGTAAAAACATGAAGTGAACCTAGAAGATGAAACCGTGCCTCAGCTAGCGGAGCAAAATGAAGGATATTTATGTTATTTGAGAGGTAAATCTAACAACATTTTTCACACAGTAAATTAAACGAAACATTGTATATAATTGTATAATATAATTTCAAAAATCTTCTACATCACTAGGTCCAAGAAATCTTGGGATTTTACGAGACCAGGTTCTTCACTTGAAAAAATATGGAAGGCACCTTTGCATCGTAGAAGAGCGCTTGAAGATCTTCCATCTAACCCTCAGTACCTAGGAAAAATAAAATACAATAGAACCAGCCTGCTTAATCCAAACCTAGCAGAAATCTCAGATCCCTTGTTGCAAATCTATCGATTTCAGCCGACTCTTTGCCGAATTTCTTAGTGGAAAAGTTTGGTAAAGGTAAGCAACTCGAAGGTGGGGAATTAGTATACGCAGGACCGACCCTTTTTTCTGAAATCATAAGAGGAAAATTTAGGGTTTTGATGCCATTACCTCTCTTGGTGGTTACAGGTTCGAATCCTGGTAGCTTTGGCACACTTGGGACAACAGCTACTTTAGATCCCTTTGACGAAACAAACCTTGATGTCAAGGATCGATTCTTGGTAACATGCGTCGAGATAGTGGAACTACGAATAAAAAAAACCCCAATTGTATGCCAATTACAAAGGTAATCCTGACACTTTGGAACCTAAAGGAAACCAGGAATTAATTACAGAGATAACCATAAAAGAACACACGAAATAGACTTAACATACCAGTGCATTACCTGAGACTAAATTCCCCCAAGCGAGTGTAATTGCGAATCAGGAAAATCCAAGTAGATGCCAATAAGAGCACAGAGTGTTATATGTAGTCACCTTACCAACTTAAAGAGGCAAAGGGGGCAAGCATAATAAGCATACCTGGAGAAAAAGAGGAGGCCTACCCAAATTCTGCAAGCTTGATTTTAGTGAGGAAACTTGAATTATTGGCAAAGAGAATGTTATCAGGTTTTATATCTCGGTGGGCAATTCCCATGGAGTGGCAGTAACTGATGGCGTCCATGAGCTTTTGCAGGATGCTAGCAGCCTCTTCTTCTGAAAAGGGAACTGTATTCTTCGTGCTGAAGATTTTGTTCTAACAGATCTCCACCTCAGCACATCTCCATTACCAGATGGACAAACTCATCATAATCATGAAGCCCTTGCTGGTGCGTTCTTAGGTTGCGGTTGTTTCTTCTTTTGCTCTGAATCCAATATGGATAGATAAATGGTGTGTTCGGTTTCCCTATCTAACTGATTGATAACAATATTTAATCCTATGGTCCATAGTGTTTCAATTATCTAACGTGAAAATCAACGGTACATAATAGTACATGTGACACTTTAGATGAGTTGTTTTCAAATAAAGACGCTTGACAGCTTAATTAACGTTAAAGTATGAGTTAGAGTATGAATATGTTAAGTTATTTATTTATTTAGATCTATTATAATTTAAATTAATAATAATATAGTTATTTGTTAATACAAACGGTGTTATTAATGTTATTTAAAAAAATTAAGCATTTAAAATCACTCACTTATTTTATATAGTATAATATATTATTTAAGAAAAATTAGCTCACTTGAAATTACTACTTTACCTATTTATTTCTTATTAAATAATAAGAAAATAAAAATATATTTTATAGTTTTCAATTAAATTATTATTTTATTTTATTAAAAATAAAAAATTAAATTGAAAAAAAAGGTTGACAGAATTACTTTTTTTAAGGAAGTTATTTTTTAACCTCATAAAAATGTGAAGTTAATGTCACTACGAGATTTTATCGTCAAATACTAGATATGTCAACCCATGGCTTCAAGTGGCTAGTGCCGAGTTAGAGATTAAACTGGAATCCAATTCTTAAAAAAAAAAAAAATTATCAATTATTTTTCCAAGCTTTTTTTATATTAAAATAATTTTTATTTAATTATAAAACATTATTAATTTATGAAAATAATTTTATAGTTTATTTTTAGTCTACTATAAAAAAAAAATACCATTTATTATTTATTTTAAAAAAATTATAAAATATATATATGTATATATTTTTTTCATAAAATTTAAGAAATCATTTTTCAAAACTTTAAAACAAATAAAATACAACTATTTTAATTATAAAAGATAATTTTATTTAATTTCAATTTCTCATCTATATATATACTTATTATTATGTTGTCTTTCGTTTTTTAAACATAAATTTAACCTTTTTAAGAATATAAATAAATTAATATTTTTAAATGATAATTTAATTTATTATTTTAAATTTTCATTAAATTAAAAAAAAAAATTTAACAAAACAGTTTCTTTAATTTCAACATAATCAAAAGCTTGACTTTGAAAAATGTAGTTTAAGTTGGTATAAAGACACCAAGGCCTGGTTAAACCATTGGGAGATCCATGAGAATGTTGCATTGCAAAACATTAATAACAATAAAAAAATTGTTGCTTCTAAGTTCAAAGAAAAAATGTGGTGTGAGAAAGATCTATATTATAAGGACATCATCAACCCCACTTTAGAAGATCAAAAGTATCTCTATGTTTTAACTAGCTCAAAGAAGAAAATTAATATACCCAAGATTAGAACGAACTCTCATGAGCTCCATAGTGAAACAGGTCGTTGGACAGTTCCTAAAACACCATGGATGGAAAGGTCGTTGGATAGTTCCTAAAATACCATGGATGGAAAGGATCTGCCATCTCTATGAGAATATGAACATCAAGGATGAAAATCACTTCCTCTTAGAGCACCCAACGTACAACCACATTAGAGCTCAATTTCATAATCTTTATTGCAATACTGACCTTCCTAGCCTTTTTAGATGTCATAATTATAGTGAGTTCGGGAGGCTTCTCTCCAAGCTTTTTGAGCATAGGAATAAAATCTTAAATCAAATTAAATAACTCTTTTCTTTAGGTCCGATAGACCAAATATTGGTCTCAGTGGACGTTAACCATCATCATCATCATCAACTATTCCACCTTACTTATTTTTCTACAACTATTTTAATTATAAAAGATGATTTTATTTAATTTCAATTCCTCATCTATTTATATACTTAGTATTATGTTGTCTTTGGTTTTTTGAAACAAAAATTTAACCTTTTTAAGAATATAAATAAATTAATATTTTTAAATGATAGTTTAATTTATTATTTTAATTTTTCATTAAATTAACAAAACAGTTTCCTTAATTTCAACATAATCAAAAGCTTGACTTTGAAAAATGTAGTCTAACTATTCCACCTTATTTGCAGAATCCGAGTTATCCATAGTATCATAAAAACATTGGTCGACGTTTCGAATCCCAACAGGGATCCATCATCAGGACGAGAATGAAGAATGAAAAAAGGTCGCAAAAGGTCAAGGTATAAATAGTGGAGGGCAATGATGTTTGAGAGGAGCCGACAATAGATGACAATAAATTAATTTTAAATTATAATAAATTTAAAAAAAAAAATTATTCCACCTTACTTATTTTTCTTTTGTTGACTTTATTTAAAAGTTGGTGGATTTGTTTTAGAATTTAAATTTGATTTATATAATTTTTATATTTTAAAATTAAATATATTTATATGTAAATTATAAATGTTAATTTACCAAAAATATTTAGGGTTTGAATGTTTTCACAGTCAAACACATTATGTTGTTGAGAACTTTTTCTGTGTATTTTTCTGGTGAATACTTCACCCATTTTCAGGAAAGAGAAGCTTAAGGTAAGATAAGAAGAGCCCAGATCAGGAGAATATATAAGTATGGAGAAGAAATTCTAGCCTTTGGAGAAGGTCAATGAAAAATATGATAATCATATTTTTCATTGACCTTCTCGAAAGGCTAGAATTTCTTCTCCATACTTTTATATTCTCTTGATCTGGGCTCTTCCTATCTTACCCTAAGATTCTCTTTCCTGAAGATGAGTGAAGTTTTCTCGATATTCAATCATAATACATAAATCTCTAGAAATATTCAACAACATGATTACCAAAAATATATTATGGCATTCTTGAAAAGAGAAAATGACTTTGAACCAAAAAACTTTGAGTTATGGTCATTTACATCAAAGAGAATGGTGGTTGATCCAATTAATATTCAATTTCCACCATTGGAGTCGGATGAATCTGATAGAATGGTACACTCCTCAATCATTTTAACTTGACATCACGAGTACGCACTTAATGCACTTCATAATTATATGAAAATGTCGCGGGTCATCTAATATTTTCCACGCAAGCGATTATTCACAAGTTGTGACATGTTTAACAAATCATCACCATAACTTTTTTTTACTTAAACAATTAACTTAAGTGAGTAAGATATTTTTTATTGATTAGTGTTACATGGCTATTCAATACTTGATATCATTGCACTATGAAAAATGTGAACTAAGTTTGGTGCTTTGTTTAATGTTTGACTAATTGTATAGTCTATTGGTTTTTATTTTATCTCACAACATTCCTTTTGGATATGGTATTTATACTTGTTCTATTCACATTAAATTTTTATGGTATTTATACTTGTTCTACTCACATTAAATCTTTCATAGCGGCAACACCAAAACTTTATACTTTTGAACTACACCTTATATCATTTATGCGTGTACATATTGGTTTCAAAGGTTATATGATAACATTTTGGATTTGCATACCTTACTATCATGATATATGAGGGGATCATTTGTGAGTTTAATTATGCTATTAGACTTTGGTTATTTGTTTGCGGAAGGGTCCATTAGAATTCTCTAGACCCTTCTCTGTATTTTTGAATTAATTTCTTCTAGATTCGTGTTGGACACTTGGCCCATGGATTTTCCCTTCGATCACCACTACATGATCGAGCAACTCAAAATTTCACTGGGAAATTAAGGGTAATGGTCTCCACTTTTTGAGTTGCTCGTTCGGTCAATTTTTTGTTGCGACAGAGGATTTTGTAGGCTCCACTACCAAGCCTATCTCTGTTAGGGTTTCAAGCTCTTTTCCCAGCTCAATCTCACAGGTTTTTTTGTCGATGTTTAGCCATGAATCTCCCTCTCCTTCCCTTACATTTTTTTTTTGTTCTTGCTCCATTGTTTACACAACTAATTCCGTTCTTTTTTTTTTCCACTAGTAAGGACAGAGTTCCACTTGTTTTCTGGTTGCATAGACCGACAAATGGCAGTCTTCTCACAGGTACATAACCCCTATTTTTTTCATCTTTTCCTTTCTGGATCTATTTTGTTTTGGGTCTTAGGGCATACCATCATTCATTAATATCTTAACAAGGATGTTTAACAAGGTCACAGTGAAAGTCCCACTTACGAGCTTCAACAAATATTCTACCTTTCGCTATATAAATTGTGGTTTGTTTTTCTTTATCATTGGTCGAAATGATGGGTATGTCTGGCCCAATCTCTCTCCTCATATTTATGTAGGTTAGGGTATGTTACCCTAATGAATCTTCAAATTGTTTCCTCCTCATTTGTTTATGGTTTAACTTTGGTTTGCCTTTCTCCTAGGTTATACTAAACTCTACCTTCGATGAGGGTTTTCCTCTGTTTCCTTCCGACCCTAACTCTGAGTTCATGAGTGATAATGTTAGGTCCCTATATTACTAGTGTAATCCCTTAGTTTTTTTAGTGTAGCCCCCTTATTGTTATTATTGTACCCCTGTAACTCTCATATTGTTATTATTGTTCCCTTACATTATTATTGTTAGGTCGACTAGGATTATATTGTGATCCATGGACTCCTATATATAGAAAGGAGGTTTTTTCATTTGTATCATCCAAGAATCATTCATTTATGTAATGTAAAGGAGGTTTCCCCCTCGAAGTGGCTGATTTCTAAGGTGTTGATATCTCTTTTCTTCTATTTTTGGAGCTGGTTTCATAACATTTGGTATCAGAGCTTTGGGTTCTAGGGTTTCACTGCTTCAAACAGGTCATCGTGGAATTTTCGCTAGAACTTGTTTTCTACAAGAGTTAAGACACTAAAAAAAAAAACATTTCAAAGAAATCTTGAGAAACAATGTGTAAAAATTTCAGATCTAGGTTCACAATATTTTCAGAGTTATGATATGTGGAAGTTATGGTTTTTGCAAGCTCTCGAATTTCATCTAAAAGAGGTGATCTTGGGAAAATCGTCATAAATCTCTCTCTGAGCATTGGTTTGGAATTATGTAGAAAGTGGAAAAAATTAAATGGACTATAGTTTCCTTTGTATCAATTTCAGAACTGAAGGAGGAAACAGTGACATGTGGCACGACGTACAAGTTCGCTCTACTGAACCAGTTGATAATTAGGTCATCATGGGAGATTAGGCATAACTTTGCCTTGAAGAATCCAAATCAAGTTAGACCTATGGCATTCGAAAGAAGATTCATAGGGCTACTACAAGATTGAATTTCATATATTGAAGGTCTGAAATCACAAAGATAATTCAATTTCAATATCGATCTCCTTAAAATCAAGAAAAATGTGTGTATTTGTTTTTTCAAATTGCATGAGTCTTATTTGAAAAATTAGTTTGAAGTGATTCCAAGGGAATATTGAATCATAGATATTAGTATTGGGTTCTAAAATTCCCCCTAAAAATAATTAAGCGCCCATTAAGCCATCAGAATACTCTACTATGACTCATGAAGAGGAAGGAGTGCAACATGATATATCAAAATTAAAAGAGCAAGTGCACCAAATTTCACTCTCGTAAAGAGAAAAACAAAATGAAATGGAAGTTTTGAAGAAAGGCATGGAAACTAATATGGATGGTTTGAAGAAGGGCGTGGAATCTAATATGGATGGTTTGAAGAAATGTGTGGAAGATAAGATGGATGGTTTGAAGAATGGCATGGAAGACATGGAAGAAAAAATGGAAGACATGAAGAATGATATAAAAGCAAACATGGATGGTTTGAAGGAAGGTTTGACAAAGTTGATACAAGAAATTATTTCTAATGGCAAAAAGATAGTAGAGGAAACTCATGATGAGAAAAAAATAAATGTTAATCGTGATTTCATAAACTCTAATGTTGGATTGAAGACCCACCATATTCCAAAGATCGATATGAGGAAGTTTGATGGAAAGAATCTCGTAACATGGATACTACAGATGGAGCAATATTTTGATCTCAATAATGTGAAAAAACACAAAAGGTATGCCTTGCAACTTTATATTTAGAACAAAATAAATTTGTATGCTATCAATGGCTTTTCTCCCGTAAAAAAATTGTCACTTGGTCAATTTTTACGGAGGAAATGATAGCACATTATGAGGATACAAAGAGCAACACCTTCTTTAGCCAATTGATAAATCTCAAACAAAATGGTTCTGTGGTGGAGCACATTGAGGACTTCCAAAAAGTGAATATAAGGGTAATTGATATTCTAGAGGAACACAATATTTATGTCTTCATAGGGACTTTAAAGGATAACATCCAACATGAGGTTCACCTTTGGGAACCTGATTCATTGGAGAAGGAATTTAGGTTGGCAAAAAACATTTAATGTAAAATTATGGCGACAAGGAAGCCTACCACTCACATCTATAAAGATGGAAGTGTTGATACTCCTAGACTTCCACAACCTACAAGGTTGACACCACAACAATTGGAAGAAAAAAGAGAAAAAGAGATTTTCTACAGTTGTGATAGAGAATACAATAAAGGTCATAAGTGTGTTGATAAGAAATTATTTTACATAGATTGTGAAGAGGAAAAAGAAAATGAACAAGAAACTTCAAAAGAAGAGGATATACACCAGGAACCAACCCTAGAGAAAGAATAAATGAGTTAGACCATATCCTGTAATGCATTGGCAGGAATTACCACTCCTCAAACTCTCAAAATAGGAGGACATATCAAGAAGAAAAAGGTAATAGTGTTGATTGACTCAAGTAGTTGATCCAAAATATTTTTCTTGAGACGTGTAAGAAAATTACATGTGAAAATTGCAGCTTAAACAAGAAACTTTAAAGGCATAAACATAATAAGAGAGAAGAAATCAACATCATGCAAGAAGACACAGAATTGATATCAGAGTTCATCCAAGAGGGACTATGTCTTCTGGCCCTACTCAAATAATGGGGAGGCCCTATTTCATTAAGTGGAAAAAAATGAAAGTACAAGTATAAAAAAAAAAAATACACCCTTACACCTCCATGGCTGAAAGTACCCAAAAATTGAAGACCTCTGACGAAGAAATGGATAACACCGTTGGACTCGTGGCGTTGAGAGGTGCAGAATCCATATAAAATTTTCTTGAATTTGACAAAGTGAAAATATGACCCCTCTGAAATGACTCAGATCATGGTTCTACCCCCTCCTGCACAGTGCTCCTGGTTCCATTGTCTCGATTTCCGTGCCCGCTCTTGACCTACCTGGATGCACTTATGCATGCAGAGTTTAAATATAAAAGTGTTGGCGAACTTCCCAAAGGAAGTTCGTTGGGTGGATTGGTTTGGATTCGTGTTAGAAGGGAGGGGGTCGGGTGGTCAATCCCTGCCCCCTATTTTTTTAAGATGAAATTAAAAAAAAAAAAAATGTGCCAAGCCTTTTTAAGCCACTATATATATATTTTTAAAATAAGTGTGGAGGATTGGGCCTGCATTAGGTGGTCTGCCCCACCACTTCCACCGGTTTTCATATACAATGAGTTGTAATGGTTGGGGCCACATGGTGTACTATTGGCCACACCCTTTATGCGATGGTAGATCCCGTAGTATACAGGTGGGGTCTGGCGGGGTCATGGTTGCCGACCTCTAATTTAATGTGGTCTCGTAAGTTGTAACGTGGCCATCGTTAAGGTGGGAGAGGGGCCTGGTGGGGTCATCGCCGTCGGCCCCTTATAATAATTTTTGTTGCCATGAGTTGTGGGGTCTGGTGAGGTCATGGTCGCTGTCACCTTAATTTTATATTGTTTTGGTTATGTCATTGGTTTGGGAGGGCAGGGGTCACGACCTGCCCTCCAATATATATATTTTTTATTTTTATAACCAAACTATAGTTTTTTTAATCTTCAGAAATTTGACCAAAGGAGACAATTTAATCATCCCACAATTTCACCCAGAATCTGGTGGCCAGAAAACTTCCAATTTGTGTCCTCCTTAGTCTGCCAAATCACCAAGTCAACCTTCAAACTTTGACTACTCCTAACTCATTCATACTAACTCGGAATTGAGTGTCATCTGCGTCGTTGGAATGAGAAAGACAAGATCTTCAACTTGACATTAAGTTTTCCACATTCCAGACACTTTGATTTTTGAGCCTTTTTACTTAAGGCACTTGTTCTTGGACCCTTTTCGATCCACCTGGATCATTCCTCCCCACTCAAGAGATTTTGGACCCCAAAAGCATTAACATACTCAAAACCATACTTTCAATATCCTGCACACAAAACCGGTACATCATTTGCAATAATGCACACCACACATGACTCAACAACCCCTCTTTTCTAAGAGTTTATAACACGCACTCATTGGCCAAGGATTACATAAAAACAATCAATACCTCAACTACTCATAAGGAAAGGCCAAAACATCATCGTTGCATTTCGAAGTGATGGGAACACACCATCACGTTTTACATTTACTTGCAACTTATGATTTACAATGGTGGCCATAACAAGCTACTACTTGTAAAAAAACCAACTTAATAAAGCAGACCACCGTGAATGTGGTGGATTCATTTGTTGAACATGTTCACCTTTCGACTCCTCTATCGATGCTTCCAAAGCATGGATCATTGGACACATGGCTTTTTGGTGTCCCACTTCGTTGCAATGACTACAACGATTACTTTTCCTCCAAAATTTCCGGGTCGCCTTGGGGTGCTTTCCCCTGGTGTTCCTCCGATAAGTGTTCATGAAGCCCTCCTTATCGTTGGACTGTGAGGAAGGGATTTCCTCGTCTATTGTTGGTTGTTCACTAGTTGTATTGGAGCTTTATCCTATTTCCTTTTTGTGTATCTGAGTCTTGCACGATGCGGAAATTCCTCGACTTCTATGGGGTTTATGATGCCTTGGCCATGGATGCCGAGGCATTTTCCCTGATGCCCCATCTTCTTCAGCAGTTTGGACCCGATCCCTGTAGTATGTTTTTCAAAAGAAACGAATTAATAATCATGAAAAATACATGAAATTGAAGGGTTAATCTTTACCTTGGGTTGGTTATGTCGCAACGTTTCCAAGGCCTCATCCTTAGCTTGTAACTGGCATAGTAACCTTTGTTTTTCTTCCCTTGCTTCCTATAGGAGCCTTATTAGCTCAAAATTTTCTACTTGTATGCCTTGGTTAATCTCTTCAAGTTCTTGGAACTCTACCGCAGTAAGTGTCCTTTTCATCTTTGGTAAAATATCTTTTGATATTTTTCTTTCATCGCCTGAATTGGAACCCAAGTCTGTGGGTCCTTCTACGGTGATCCCAAAGGTTGCAATCTTTGTTTCATCATCGGAATCAAACCCCAGGTCAATTGGTCTACCTCATGCAAATCCTGCAGCTGTGACCTTTTCATCTTCCTCGGATTTAGAATCTTGGTTTGGCTGTATGGTGGTGGCAGTCTTCTGCTTCCCCTTTTTGTCATCCCTCTTAAGTCTCAACTCAAGGTACAGCTTCCATGAATTTTCTTCGTCATGCCCCTCTTTCTCACAATGTGTGCAAGAGGGCTTTGCTCCCCTTCTTTTGGCTGCGGTAGTCCTTTTTGGGTGGTCACTTTGTTCATGTGTTCCTCTGCTTTCTATGTGCATGGCCTTCACACTGCCCTCATTGATGGTAGGAGGCCCAAAAAAAAATAATGAATGTCTTATGTAACTATGTAATGGCCCAATATACTTAGTTACAACTTCAGGTGAATCTAATGAAATGCCCAAAATTAGTGCTTTTTTTCTACATTCGTCGGTAAAGCTTTGCACGTTTTTTCCTTTACCTTGCCTTAGGTAGTGCCACTCAATTAAGGATTTTTTCTTATAACCCAAGGGATAGAATTGATCTTTAAGTATAGAAATAAAATTTGATCATGAGGAAAGAAGGTTACCCAAATTACTGTTGGCTTGAAGTTTTCTCTCCCACCAAATGAGAGTTGTGCCATTAAGTTGAAGAGAAGCCAACTGGATCTTTGCCTCATCCTCCACAATCCGTTGAATCCTGTAGTAAACTTCAAACTGCCTAATCCAATTGTTAAGTTTCTCTGCATTGCTTTCACCATTATACATGAGTAGATCAAATTTGACATCTAACTTAAAGAAATGTTTATTAGCTGCATTTCCTGAATTCCTATGATGATGGTGAGAAGAGGAGGAGGAAATTTCACTCGCTGGAGGAGAAGGAGGTGGATCTCCCCCATTATCTCCATGCCCTGAGCCTTGTCCTTCTAAAGCATTCTCCCCTGCCTTCTCTAGTTTCTCAAGTCCAGAGAATAATTTCTCGACCCAATCTGCCATGGTGTAGAAGGTCTTGTGAAATTTGAGCTCTTCCTCATTTTGAACATAATCATCCATGTTCTTTCTCTGATGTGCACGTCTTGCTTCGGGATCAAAATACCTTAGTGTCCCTTCGCCTCTTCGTAGCCTATATCTAGTTGGAATACAAGCATGTAATTCACATCTACAAACACTTGCTCTGATGCCACTTGATCCAAAATATTTTTCTTGATATTTGTAAGAAAATTACATGTGAAAATTGCAGCTTAAACAAGAAACTTTAAAGGCATAAAAATAAGAGGAGAGAAGCAATTAACATCATGCAAGAAGACACATAATTGATATTGGAGTTCTTCCAAGAGGGACTATGTCTCCAAGCCCTGCTCAAATAGTGGGGAGGCCCTCTTTAATTAAGTAACAAAAAATGAAATTACAAGTATAAAAAGTTAAATTACACCCTTATACCTCCATGGCTGAAAGTGCTCGAAAATTGAAGACTTATGATGAAGAAATGTACAACACCATTGGATTCGTGGCGTCGAGAGGTGCAAAATCCATATTAAATTTTCCTAAATCTGACGAAGTGAAAATCTGACCCCTCTGGAAATGACTCAGATCACGGTTTTGCCCCCCTCATGCACAGTGCTCCTGGTTTCACGGTCTCGATTTTCGTGCCCGCTCCTGACCTGCCTGGGCGCACTTATAAATGTAGAGTTTAAATATAAAAGTGTTGGCAGACTTCCCAAAGGAATTTTTTTGGGCGGATTGGTTTGGATCTGTGTTAGAAGGGAGGGGGTTAGGTGGTCAAATCCCGCCCCCTCTTTTTTTAAGTCGAAATTGTTTAAAAAAAATTGCACCAAGCCTTTTAAGCCACCGTATATATTTTTTTAATATAAGTGTGGGGGGTTGGGCCCACATTGGGTGACCTGCCACACCACTTCCGCTGGTTGTCGTATATAATGAGTTGTAACGGGTTGGGGGCGCGGGGTGTAACGTGGCCGCCGTTAAGGTGGGCGAGGGGCACAGCAAGGTCATGGCTGCTGGCCCCTTATAATAATGTTTGTTGCCATGAGTTGTGGGGTCTGGCGGGGTCATGGCCGTCGACCCCTTAATTTTATATTATTTTGGTTATGTCGTTGGTTTGGGAGGGTGGGGGTCATGGCCCACCCTCTAATATATATATATATATGTATATATATTTTATTTTTATAACCAAACTATATTATTTTAAATCTTCAAAAATTTGACCGGAGGAGACAATTTAACCATCCTACAATTTCGCCGGATTCTGGTGGCTAGAAAACTTCCAATTTGTGTCCTCCTTAGTCTTCCACATCACCAAGTCAACCTTTGAACTTTGAATGCTCCTAAATCCTTCATACAGACTCAGAATTGAGTTTTGTCTACGTCGTTGGAATCTGAAAGATGAGATCTTCAACTTGACATTAAGTTTTCCACATTCCAGATACTTTGATTTTTGAGCCTTTGTACTTAAGCCACTTGTTCTTGGACCTGTTCGATCCACTTGGATCAATATTACCCATAATTTTATTCATTCTAAGGTAGCCAAGGAATTGAATTGCTTCTTATACCCAACACCAGAATGTCAAGTGATGATTGCAAATGGGAGAACTATAAATTGCACTTGAAAATGCCATAATATCAAGCTAACCATGGGGGAATATGTATTGAATAGTCCAATGTTTTCCATTCCAATGGGAGGTGTTGATGTTGTACTAAGAATACAATGGTTACAATATTTGGGGAGGTAGCTTTTAATTTTCAAGAACTTTTCTTGAATTTTTTTTTTAAAGGAAAGGAAGCTGAATTACGGGGTATCGCAGGGAAGCCGAGAAAGATAATATGCTCTAATGTCATGAAAAAGCTTCTGAAAAAATAACAACGAGGTGTAATTGCACAATTATGCTCACTAGAAGTTCCAACATCAAAATAATCTATTTCTCCAAATCTCCAAAATGTCTTGGGAAATCATTCCAAGGTGTTTGAAACTCCCAAAGGACTCCCATCTATTCATGATCATGATCATGCTATTCATTTCATTCTAGGAATTTTTCCTCCAAACATCAAGCCTTACAGATATCCCTATGTCCAAAAGAGAGAAATTGAACGTATGATTGCAGAAATGTTAGAGGCTAGTATAATTCAAGCGAGTCAAAGTTCTTTCTCTGCTCCAATAGTATTGGTGCACAAGAAGGATGGATCATGGCACATGTGTCCGGATTATAGGGAGCTCAATAATCTCACTATTAAAGATAAATTTCCCATTCATGTGATTGATGAATTATTATATGAATTACATGGAGCAATTTATTTTACCAAGTTGGATCTTCGTTCAGGATATCTTCAAATTAGAATGAAGACTAAAGATATTCTGAAAACACCATTTCAAACTCATGAGGGCCATTATGAATTTTTGGTCATGATTTTTGGCCTTACCAATTCACCTTCTACATTTCAAGGGTTGATGAATTCCATTTTCAAACCATTCCTTAGAAAATTTGTGTTAGTATTTTTTGATGATATACTAATCTACAATAGGTCTTGGAAGGATCATGTTCAATATGTTGACAGAGTGCTCAAACTATTGGAGGAGAAACAATTATATGAAAAAACCTCCAAATGTTTCTTTGGAGTACAAGAGGTGGAATATATGGGTCATATTGTATCTCACGAGGGTGTTAAGGTAGACCCTAACAAAATTAAAGCCATTAAGGAATGGAAAGTCCCCACAACCATAAAACAATTGCAAGGATTTCTCGGGTTAACAGTGCATTTTCGCAAGTTTCTTAAGAATTATGGGAGAATAGTAGCACCTCTAACAACATTATTGAAGAAATATGCATTTTCATGGACTCCTAAAGAAACTAACACCTTTGAACATCTTAAAGAGGCAGTGTGCCTAGCACCAGTCTTAGCTATGCCAGACTTCACAAATTTTTTTTTTGTGGAATGTGATGCCTCAGGAAATGAAATTGATGATGTTTTAATGCAAGAAGGAAGACCAATTGCTTTTGAAAGTCATCTAATCAAAGTAAATTATTTATAGAAATATATTTATGAGAAGGAAATGTTGGAAATACTACATGCACTAAATAAATGGCGACCTTATCTAATGTGAAGACACTTCAAGGTAAAAAATGATAATGATAGTATTAAATACTTTTTGGAAAAAATACTGTCTTCAGAAGAGAAACAAAAATGGGTCACAAAGATTTTGGGTTATGACTTTGAAATCATCTACAAAAAAGGGAAGGTAAATGTTGTTGCAGATGCACTCTCAAGAAAGGATGAAGAGGTGGAAGCATTGCTTTGTGCCATTTCTATTATCCAGCCAGATTGTATAACCGAAGCAAGGGATGAATGGAAGAAGGACGAAGAAGTGTGGACACTCATGAAAAAGTTGCAGCAAGATCCTAGTACATCTGATACATTTAGTTGGAAAAATGATTCCTTATGGTACAAATATCGCTTATATCTTTGTAAGAATTCCCAACTAAAACAAAATATTCTTTTGGAATTGCACACTTCACCCTTAGGAGGACACTCAGGATTTTTAGAAACTTACCACAGGGTGAAGAAAGAATTTTTTTGGGATGGCCTTAAATCTGATATTCAAACATTTGTGGCAGAATTTTTAGTTTGCTAGCAAAATAAAGTTCAGAAAATTAATACCCCGGGTCTTCTACAACTTTATCCATTCCAAGTCAAAGTTGGGAGGATATTTCAATGGATTTTATCACATGTTTACCTAAGTCTGAAGGAAAGAGTGTCATCATGGTGGTAGTTGATAGAATTACCAAGTATGCACACTTTTGTGCATTATCTCGTCCATTTAAAGCAAGTACAGTTTCTACTGCATTTATGGAAATAATTAAAAAGCTACATGGAAACCCAAATATTATTGTAAGCGACAAAGATCCCATTTTTACTGGAATTTTTTTGACCAAATTATTTTCTTGTTTGGGTACTCAACTAGATCATAGCTCATCTTATCATCCTCAATCCGATGGGAAAACTGAGATAGTTAACAAATTTTTGGAAGGGTATATTCGTTGTTTTGTATATGATAAAAAAACACAATGGGTCAAGTGGTTACCTCTAACTGAATGGTGGTATAACACTTCCTTCCATACTGCAGCAAAAATGACCCCATTTATGGCACTTTATGGATATCATCCACCATCCACCACATAATTATTAAGAGAGAATTCTAAGGTTCAAGCAGTAGAAGATCACATCAAGCATCAACAATAAGTTCTCCAACTCTTAAAGGATAACCTAAATTTGGCCCAAAATCAAATGAAACGACAGGAAAATCAACACCGCAACGAGAGAAGTTTTGATGTAGGAGGCTGGGTATTTTTACAGCTACAACCATAAAAACAAATGTACCTCAAGTAAGCTACGAAGGATAATAAATCATCGCCAAAGTACTATGGTCCTTATAAGGTGTTGCAAAATATTGGTACTATGGCATACAAATTAGAGCTTCCTGCTTCTTCTCGAGTGCATCCAATTTTCCATGTTTCATGCTTAAAGAAGGTTATAGGTCTTAAAATTCTAGTTCAAACCATTTTTCCAGAACTTGATGAGGAAGGAAAAATCATATTGGAACCTGAAGCAGTAATGGAAACAGGAAATTGACAGCTATGAAATCGATCAATTTCAGAGTATCTCATCAAGTGGAATAACTTACCCACTGAAGATTCTACATGGGAGGATGAGAATTTTATATGGAAGCATCCAGAGCTACTCAAGCGTTGAGGACGACACTTTTTTGAAGCTGAGGGGCATGTTAGGTACCTATATTACTAGTGTAGTCCCTTATTGTTATTAGTGTAGCCCCCTTATTGTTATTGTTGTACCCCTGTAACTCCCATATTGTTATTATTGTGCCCTTACATTATTATTGTTAGGTCGGTTAGTATTATATTGTGACCCCATGGACTCCTATATATAGAAAGGAGGTTTTGTCATTTGTATCATCCAATAATTTTTCATTTATGTAATGTAAAGGAGGTTTCCCCCTCGAAGTGGCTGATTTCTAAGGCGTTTATTTCTCTTTTCTTCTATTTTTGGAGTTGGTTTCATAACAGATAAGAAATCTCAGTTTTCGTAGTAGTTATGTTTACCCGCTCAAGGGTTTGAGTTGGTTTTGGATTATTGTGTTCATATAAAGATGGTTGTGAAGCCACTGTAGGCAGCTTACAGAGAACTTCACATTATATATGTGTTAAGGACTATGCCTTTTCCAACTCAGTTATTATGTATTTTGTAAATAAACACTTTAGTTTTTGGTTGGGTTACAACCGTTTCTTCACAGTTCTCCATATAGATTTATATTTTATGGAATTAAGTTTTGTGTATATTTTTTGTGTTAATTTTTGTCGTGTTCAACCCTTGCATACTGACTATGAAGAAATGGAAATATTTATGGGTTTATCTTCTAGCTTGCTTTGTGTTTCACTTCAAGTGCATCTGGTTTTCATAAATAAATTTAGTTGTATGTCTCTACCATATTATTTACAGGTGGTTAATTCTTGTTATTTTTTTCACAACAATGTTCAGTGTTTTTAAGTTGGTACTTAATGTGCTTGACATAGAAGCGAACCTATAGTTGGGATTTTCTCTTTGCCCATGTGGTGCAGTCTATAAATTTTATTGCGCTTCAACACCTCTGGAAATAATTCCTTGAATTTTCTCTCATAGGGTCAACCAGAGTCCCTCAAGGTTTAGATATTTAACCAAAATGTCCCAACAATACATTGTATTCCTACCAAATTCTTGCCAAATCTCGGTTTACACGCTCATAGGACTATGTTGTCCTATCCCTTTCTTGTTAAATTTTATTGAAGAATAAAAGTTATAATTTAAAGATTCAGAACACATGGGCACTTCTATTGGTATCACTTCCATCTTTTATAGGTTATAATGGTAACTCTAATATAAGAAATATTTACATAGATATTTATTTTCATTCTTTTAAATTCTTGTAGTTACAAAAAAAAAATCGTTACTCTTTAGTATTGAAGGAATAGTAATATTTTTCCTTCCAACAATAGAATTTTATTTTCCATCCTTAAGAAGCAATAAGCTTTAATTTCCGATGTTTTAGAACAAAAACATTCAAGAAACATTATCAGGTCTTTGTTTAATAGTAAGACTCCTTTTCCACGTTTAAAAAAAAAGTAAACTTTCTTTTCCAACTTTTCAGAAAACAAAAGAATTTAAGAAACCATATCAGGTTTGGATCACTTACACTATACTTATGTGTCTTAGTTAGCTCAACCAGAGAAATGGAACCAATACAATACTCCTCCACCCAACCTATGAGACTAGTGACTAGTCTAGGTCTCCCCCTGAACCTATTTAGTTTCCAGATCCATTCAAGAAAATAGATATTCTGGGAACTCAAGACCTCCATTCCAATCCAAAAATTTTATTCTACAACTTCCACTGGTTTGTGACCAGCTCAAGAAAACCCTTCAATAGTACACTTACTCATGTTGACAACATCTTGTCGAATGTTTTATCTTTTCCTTTGTTGCTTAAGACTTCCCTCTTTAGCCACTCATGGCTTTTCTAACTCAAATGTTTTCTTTTTAATCTCTAAAGGAAGAGGAAGTAACTGTCTAACTACCTAGAAACTGAAGATTTTATATTTTGGGATCTTCTCCCGTAATTTTCAGGACTTATCATAACTTTTTAAAAGAACAATAAAAAAAAACGTATATATTCAAGGTTCTTTCACCAACCTTTACCTAATCTAGAATTACCAAGTCTTGCATAGTAAAAACTAAATGAAAATTATTTTACATGACCAAGGGGTGTTACATCTCGCCCCACTTAAGTGAAATGTCGTCCTCGGTGTTTATTATTACCTTTGGAACAAGTTTGGGTATGATTTTTGCATAAATCTTTCATCCTCCCAAGGGGCCTTTTCCAAGCTAAAGTGCCTTCACTACACTTTAACCTCGGTGATAGTTCATCTATGTAACTTTTTTTCCTCTTCGATCAAGAATATGTAGAGGCTCTACCAGGAAATATTTGTTCGGTTCTACCTGTTCCACACCATAAAAATATCATCATCTTATTTTTATTTGGTAAATATTAGTAATTATCAAAATATAAATTATTTATTAATTCCTTACCTACACATCCTGCTAGTTAATAATGTGTCTAGAGTCATAGACATATTTCTTTAATAAAGAGACATGAAACACATATGGACTCACATGTGGCTAGGTAATGCAAGTTGGTATGCAACAAGTCCAGCTCTTTTTATAATTTGGAAGGGTCCACAATATTGAGGGGTTAATTTTTCACATCTCTTCTACTGCAAATTGCTTTTATTGGATTTCACTCCAACATATACGTGGTCCCCTACCTGAAATTTTTTTATAAGTCCTTTTCTTATCTACGTATGTTTTCTGCTTATCTTAGGAAACTTTCAAATTATTTCAGACCTTTTTCAAAGTTAGTTCCATCTCTACTAACATATCAGGTCCCAACAATAACTTCTCTTCTAGGTTGTTCTAGTTAATGGGTGTTTTGCACTTCTTCTTGTATAAAACTTCGAAAGAAATAATTTTTAATGATTTGTGATAACTATTGTTATACACGAATTCAACTAGATGAATCTACTCTTCACACTTAGCCAGTTGTTGCATTACATACATCCTTAACATATCTTCTAGTATCTGGTTTACCTACTCTGTTTTCCCATCTGTTTGAGGGTGATAACTAGTACTAAATTGAACTTGTGTGCCTAACCCAATAAAAAGAGTCTTCCAAAATTTGGATGTAAACTTCACATCCCTATTAGAAGTCATTACCTTTGGCATCCCATGTAATCTAAATATTTCACACATAAATATGTCTACAATTTGTGTAGTTTTATATGATCCAGATTTATGCAGGAATGCAACAGAATACAAATATAATCATAAATACAAAGATGCAACGAAAATAACACTTCATTTCATTAATATCAAAGAACTAAAATTTTCTTACAGACAGAATGGAAATAAACTAGCTAGGGTGTTGGTATCTTATCTCTGAGAAGAGATGTGGTGGCTACAGGCCTTTGAACTGTGTTACAATGAGGCTCGAAGGCCTATTTATTATTGAGAAACAATGGAGAACTCTAAACGTCCAAAAACCTAACCCTAGGAGATGAAGCGCCAAAACTATGGGCCCCATTTGGGTAAATTGGTGTTTCAACTTCCCGGGGACGTAACTTCGACATATGATATCCGTTTGATGCATATGATACATTGTTAGAAATATCTATCCAAGGACTACAACTGTTGCTGCAAATTTTAGTTTTGGAATGGAAACATATTTTCTGGACAAATGATGCCTAAAAAACGTTGTTTAGGGCCTCAAAACAACTCCGGAAGTTCAGGACTTGAAAAACTACTAAAAATAGTAAGTTGTGCTGCAACTTAAAAAATGAAAGAACTGATGGTGGGGGTTCAAATGGAATAGGTGGGTGGCCACCAATATCCACCTGGATCATTAAGGCCCCAAAACGGCTTCGGGAGTGGAGGACCCAAAAACCTGCTAAAAATAACAAGTTGTGTTGAATGTGAAAAGTTGCAAGAATTGATGGTGCTATTCCAAATGGAATAGGTGGGTGGCCACCAATATCCACTTGGATCATTCCTCCCTCCTTAAGAAGCAATGGTCCCCATTGCGTTGAGATCCTCCATGAGATTAGACAAATTCTGTTGAACTGGGTATTAGATTTGTTAAAGATGTCATGGATCTGTGGGTGGACATGCTGGATGCGTTTAGTAAAATTGGTTTCTTTATCAGCCTCAGAAAGTACATGTGTGGATTTTGTATGTGTAGTTGCAGGATTTATGGCAACATCAGGCGGTGGTGCGTTGGGAGTTAGATCAATGGAGTGCTTGTCCTGATAGTGTAGAGGAACCTTTGTGAGTGAGGAGAAAATGTCCTCGTATTCCTCCATGACTTTGTCCATATGATGCAGCCGTGCAAGGGAGCCATGTTTCGAGGTTGTGGCCACAATATTCTTCTTTCCCTGTGAGCGAGTTGTAAGGAAAATAAATTTCCTGGTTTGGGAAACAATCTTACTACGTTGTTATGCAGTAGTTAAAGAGATGACAAGATGCGGTACTACCTCCGGTATCATGTACAAGTTATTTCCCAAAGTAATAACAACAACACGAGACCTAGACTCATACATAATATGTCACCTCCACAAGTATGGTTGGCCCAATAATACATCAGCTACATCAAGAGGAGCAACATCATACAATACCTCATCTGTGAATGGCTTGATACTGTACGGAAGGCAGCACTGCTGGTGGATGTAGAGATCTCTCCCTGGGTGGAGCCACCCGATGGTATACGACTACGGGTGTGCTATGTTCGGTAGGACAAGCCGCTTCACGAACTCTGCTGAAATGAGGTTCTTTTGGCTTCCGCTATCAACAAGAAATTGCAACGGAAAACCCTTCACCCACATATGCGAATGGAAGAGGCACTCCCCCTCCTTTGGATCCTCTGGATCCTCCCTCTGGATCTTGGTGGTGGAAACAATGGCACTGGGATCCACATCAATGATCTGCTTCCCTTTGTCATTGCCTTTTTCTAGTTCTGACTCAGGATTAGAAAACGCATCCGATTCGAGTGCCTTTAGTTCGACCACCAATGACTATTTGGCTCGACACTCATTTGTGCTATGAGTGGGGCTGTTATGAAATTCACACCACTTCCCTGTGTCCATATATTTTTTTTTGGTGTTTTTGTGAGTCGCACTGCTTTGGCCTTGCCCCTTGTTCTTCAGTTCGAGGGCACCTTTCGAATTCGTAGATCCAAAGTCTCACTTCTTTTGCTTAAATTTATGCTTGATCTTGGCAGCATAGCGATATGCTGTGCCAAGCGATGTAATGTCGAGGAACTCCATTTCCTCCTTAATATGTTTTTGTAGACAGCTGCGGTACTTGAGCACCAAATGTCTCTCTGAATCTTTAATACCTAACTTTGTGCGTAGGGTATAGAACAGATTCGTCAGTTCGTGCACATCTTGATCCTTTTGTTGCTGCAGCGTGGTCCATTGGATGTATTTGTCCTCATAGCTCCCAACGGGGTAATATTGTTCCTTGATGCCATCTTGGAATGAATTCCAAGTGGGTGTGGCCGAGAAAAGAGAGGGTTCCCCTTTGTCCTCTTGCTCACAGTAGGTTTCCCACCAGTCTTTGACATGGGGGGCGGCTTTGAGGAGTGCAAAATAATATTTTCTTGGTTAGAGAAATCATGGACCGAGAAATACCCTTCCAGAAAATTTAACCATCTATCTATGGTGTTTGCATCTATTTGGCCTTAAAATATAAGAATTTCAAATTTTACCTGTCCCTTTAAGGTCCAGAGTGGCTATTGGATGCAGATGTGCCATAGGTGGGCAGTCGTTGAAGGATCTGAGCAAAGTTATCCATCATCGCGTTCCTTTATTTATAGAGGGCCTCCTTGAGCAATATTTTTATAGGATATCCTACTCCCTCGTCTTTATTTTCTTCCACCATGGGAGGTCGTCGGGGTTTGCGAGGCTGATCTTGCAAGGGTTCAACCAGATCGAGCCCTAACTCCTTATACCCTGACCGCGTTGGGGACATGCAAAGAAAAACAAAGAAAGAGCAGACTGCTCTGATAAAACTGATCCATATTTATGCAAGAATGCAAAATAATACACATATAACCATAAATAAAAAGATTCAGTTTAAATAACACTTCATTTCATTAATATCAAAGAACTGAAATTTGCTTACAGATAGAATGGAAATAAACTAGCTAGGGCGCTGGTAGCTTATCTCTGAGAAGAGATGTGGCAGCTACAGGCCTCTGAACTGTGTTACAATGAGGCTCAAGGGCCTATTTATTATTGAGAAATAATGGAGAACTCTAAAAATACAAAAACCTAACCCTAGGAGATGAAGCACCAAAACTATGGACCCCGTTTGGGTAAATTGGAGTTTTAACTTCCCACGGACGTAATTTCGGCATACGATCTCCGTTTGACACATATGATACATCGTTATAGATATCTATCCAAGGAATAAAAAAAATTCCATAAATTATCAATTCCAAAATGGAATCATATTCTCCAGACAAACGATGCCCAAAAAACATCTTTTAGAGCCTCAAAACGACTCCAGAAGTTCAGGACCCGAAAAATTGCTAAAAATAGTAAGTTGTGCTGCAACTTAAAAACTAAAAGAACTAATGGTGGGGGTTCAAATGGAATAGGTGGGTGGCCACCAATATCCACTTGGATCATTAAGGCCCCAAAATGACTCCGGGAGTGGAGGACCCAAAAACTTGCTAAAAATAGTAAGTTGTGTTGAATGTGAAAAGTTGCAAGAATTGATGGTGCTCGTCCAAATGGAATAGGCGGGTGGACACCGATATCCACCTGGATCATTATATGTGGATTTTCTGGACTTATACATGAACACAACAGAATAAATATATAAACATAAAAATAAAAATGCAACATAAATAAAACTTCATTTCATTACTATCAAAGAACTGAAATATGCATAGATACAGAATGGAAATAAACTAGCTCAGGTGATGTTAGCTTATCTCTGAGAAGAGATGTGGTGGCTACATGCCTCTGAACTTAGTGTTATAATGAGGCTTAATGGAATTTTTATCATTGAGAAACAATGAGAAACCATAAAAATCCAAAAACCTAACCCTAGGAGATGAAGTGCCAAAAGCTTGTGGGCCCATTGGGGTAAGTTGGAACGTCAACTTCCTGGGGTCGTAACTTTGGCATACAAACTTTTTTTGGCTATCATAATGCCTTGTTTCCAAGATATAAATGAGGAGGTTGAAAAAAAAAGGAAACCAATTTGGCACTTTTCTTGTCTCTCCATTTTCCATAAAAACATCTTTTAGTCACTTAAAATGGTTTTGAAAGTTTAGGACCTGAAAAACTACCAAAAATAGTAAGTTGTGCTACAATCAAGGAAGCTGAAAAGAAACAATGATGGGGGTCCAATTAGAATGGGCAGGTGGCCACCAATATCCACCTGGATCAGTCCTTCCCCCTTAGGAAGAAATGGTCCCCATTGCAATGAATGCCTCCATGAGATGGGGAAACTTCTGTTGAACTTGGTCCCTGGTGAGCCACTCTCCTTGGTACAGGAGTTGACCAGCTTTGATAAATAGATATAATTAGATGTTCTTTTGGTGAGTGTTATTGATCTCTGTGTCCATTATCTGATCAGTTGTGGCATGTTCCATGTGGTCTAGGTTTAGCTTTGTTGGTGTGAGTTGTTCTACAATGCATGATATGTCCAGTTATGGTGAAAAGTATGGCCGAAGGCAGTCCACATTGAACACTAGGTGTTTTGAGCTAAAAATAATTATCTCCCACAACCTTAGTGATGGTGTAAGACCGATATCGGAGCGGGTGAAGCTTGTGGGTGAGACCCTCCTTCTACAAATGTAACTAGACTTTGTCACCGCCTGAAACTTGTGTGGCACCTGATGTTGATCATGATGCTATTTTTACTTAGAATTTTCTCTTTCCAATATGGCATGGACCCACTAGCAGATGTCCTGAATGCACTCAATAAAGTTGTTAGCCCTCTCAGCTTTAGACTGGACATGAACCAAATCTGCCAGAGTAGCTGCAAATGGTATGGCCACATAAATGGGCTTAGTGGTTGGAATCTCAACCCCACCTAAAAGGGGTCATGTCTAGTTGAGTTATGGAGAGATCTATTGATGCAGGAGCATTAGATTCGGGAAAATACTTTGTATTTTATTAAACCTAGGGGGTCATATGTTTGTGAGAAAATATTAATTTTATGTAAATATTAATGGACTTTTTGAGTGATTAAATGATGTTTTTAATTAATTATTTTGAGTATTTGTTAATGTTCCCAAATGATTTGGAGAACATGAGGGAAATTAGATTTTAGATATTTAAGAATTAATTATGAAGCCTAAGATAGATTTAGTTTCAATATTTTAGGGATAAAATCTAGATTGTAGGGGTGTTGAAATATTTGAGGACTTTGTTGAGTTATTGAAGGGATTTGAACCTAAATTGGTTCAATTCAAATTGTATAAATTAATGAGCCTCAAAGCAAAATAGTTCAGATCAGAATATAGGAAGAGGAAGTAGGAGACAGGGGTTTTTCCTGTAAGCCATTGGGCTTTTGTAAAAGGGCCATTGATTTGAAAATCTGGCCATGGACCAAGACGATTTTTGTATTTAATTTTATGTTTATTTATGATGGACTTTATTCTGAATTATGTGCATGTTGAAATTATATGTTATGGCTGAAACAGTGAATCTATGTGAAATAGAGAATCGAAATAAATTTGAGAAAGATCGATGACTGTTGGATCGATCAGATTCAACTTTGATTAAATCTATTTTGGTTATGTTAATGATTAATTGAAGAAGCATTGGTGTTAATTATGTTGATTTTATGTTGAATGCAATAGACATTTGCATATACTGGCAAAGGCGCACAAATAAACACTGTGAATACAGTGAAATGGGAACTGAAGCGGAATATTGGTCTATAAACATCGAATTCTGTTCCTTGTGAAATCGATTGATCGAATTGCATAAGTGGAGAATGGTGGACTGTTCAGATTAAGATTTAGAGTCATGTTTTGAGTTTTATGGTGGACTAAACTGCAGGGTTAGATGTCTTTGGTATGAATCAAAAGTGTGAGTAGTATACAATCGTTGACTGGGCAGGAGACAAAACCGTGGATCGAAGAGGCAGTTGAAGGCGTTTACAATATTTGAACAACGTTGAAGATTGGGTTCAAGAGTGAGTTGTAGTGGAAGCAGAGGCATTTTAATTCTGTTTGAATGTTGAAAGAAACGCCGTGCATAAAGATTGCAATGTTCCTGTTCATTTTGTTTGAAACGGAGTCAAAGATGGAGTTACAAAACGTTGAATAAATCTCAAGGACGCAGAGAAAATGTTGTGGAAATTTCGTTGAAGAATTCACATCTGTATAAGTGTAGTCTAGCAAGGTCGTTGAATTGCAGCGTTGTAGAAGATTCCTGGGTGGAAATCGATGAAAGACTTGGGTTGCATAATCAATACCGAGTTTGTATTGAAAACACATAGTACAGTAGAACAATGTTGTAGTGTTTCAGTTTGGATCGATCTTTGTTTTCTTCAGCGTTGAACCGACCAAACGAAGGTTTTAAATTGGAGAGAAAATCTGTGATTTGAATATTGAAGGCGAAAGGTATGATGTGGAACTGTGAAGTCAACAGTGAGCAAATAGTGAAAGTGGATTTTGAGCCAAAACCGTGGGTTTCACGCAGTTTTTAAATGGTAAGTTGTATTGCTTTGTTGAATGTGATACGGGCCATTGACAGGCACGTGGCAAACATGGTATTTGAAAAACCATTTTTTTCGTGTGATATCTGAGAATTAAGTTTTGAGCATTTTGGTAGCGCGATTACCCTTAGATTGGAAATGAGAGTGAAAATGCCTTCAATTCATAATTGATGCAAGTTTGTTAAATCATAAATATTGAATGACGTGTCTCATCGCCATTGAGAAGGTACGTGGGCCAAACGTGGCTTTATGTCGGCATTTGGGTTTTATAAAAATTTGAATTCATGTATGGATGATGGTCGAATATGCTATGGAATTTAATTAAGGCATGAAGGATAATATATACCTTGGAATTTAATTAATCAAACCTAAACTTTTGAGTTGAGATGGATTAAGCCTTGGGCTTAATTAAAAGTTGAGGATTTAAACAAAACCATTGGGGTTTTAAAGTCTTTTTCTAAGACCTTTGGAAAAGGTTTACATTTGTGAAATAACCTTGGTATGAAGGTTGTCGAATGATGAGAAGAAAGGTTGGAATATGGTTTCATAACCATAAGACTATAATTAGAAGAGAGCTTCCTCCTATTATGTGATGATTTTACAATCATAGTGAAATGATTGTTAAGAAGGAGCTTCCGCAAATGATAGTGTGTAAATTTGCCAGACTTAGAGTTTATTTGGGGCATTTATTGAGATACATTTTTATGTGCATAGCATTTGAAGAGAATGTGGGTTTGGCAGGGTTGGCTTGCCATCATCTATTGTAGATATGTTGGAAATAGGGGAGGATTTCATCCCACATGCGTGGATTTTTCGAGTTATACATGCGTAAATTGTGCACAACCATCATGTTGACAACCTTTTCGTCATCAATTTGGGGGTGGAAAGTCGTGGACTTAGTGAGATTGATATCCAACATTGACCAGAGGCTTGACAAAAATGTACTTAGAAACATGTTGTCCCGATATGAGATAATGGATTTTGGGATCCCAAAGTGTACCCACACTTGTTTAAAGAAGAGCTTAGTAGTGGCTGCTACTGTGATACTTTTCTTGTAGGCCACCAGAATGGCCATCTTATAGAATCTGTCGACAACCACAAAAACACAATCATTTCCATGCTTAGTAGAAGGAAGGTTTGACATGTAATCTAGGGAGATGGATTCCCAAGGCCGAATAGGAGTAGGAAGAGGAGAATATAGGCATTTATTCTTGATTTTTAGTTTGGAAATGACACAGGAAGTGAAGGATTTGATGTACTTAACAAAATCCTGTCAAAGGTTCAACCAATAAAAATACTTTTGCAGCACTGCTACTATTTTCTCTACTCTGAAATTTCCAACGAACCAACCATAATGCGCCTCGCAAATCATCTTGGAATGATCACTTGAAGGAACACAGAGGTGTCCCAAGTGGCATAACAGTGTGCCCTCGAGGTGAAAATATGGGACTTTATTTCCATCTAGGAGCATCTGGGACGTGTTGCTGAATTCTGGATCGCTATTGTAAATATACGGCCACCCTAAAGTCTCGTGTCTACAAGATTCGAGCATGGTGGTTGACGCCATAATCGGTATGGAAATATTGCAGATATGTGGACCATTTCTGATGGCGATCATTCTTCAAATTTCCTTGTGTCTGTATGGACTACAGGGGTCAGTGGTCTATGTGGATGATTGTTTCCTTCCCCATAATGTAATGCTTCCATTTTCGATAGGCCTGCACAATGGAATATATCTATTTGTCATAAGTGGGATAATTCTGGATTGTATCTTAAAGTGTCTCACTATGATATACCACCGGATGCCCCTACTTGGTTAGAACTGCACCAATAACATAGTCAGAGGCATCAGTCTCAATTTCAAATGGTTGTTGCAGGTCTGGTAATGTGAGCATTGGTGTAGAGCCAAGACGATGCTTCAACTCAACAAATGCCTTCTGTTGGGATTCAAACCAAAATAACTTTGTTTTCACTTCACCCTTGCTGACTTGAATCAAAGGCCAAGTGATATGGGAGAATCCCAACATGAACCTCTGATAGAAATTGGCAAGGCGTAGAAAGCTGCAGAGCTTTGTTAGAGTGGTTGGGGCTAGCCAATCCTAAATGACTTGTATCTTGGATGGGTCCACATGCACACCCCAATCATCAATGATGTACCCTAGATATTGAACCTGGGTCATATCAAACTTTTCATTTCTCCAAATTGGCACACAATTTTAGTTGTCGCAGGGTTTGGAGGACCTGTCGGATATGTTTTATGTTCTCTTCCCAACTCCGGTTGAAGATCAGGATGTTGTCCAGGTACACTACCACAAATGAGTTGGTGAAGGGACACAAGATGACTTCCATTAATTGCATGAAGGTTGTGGGGGAATTCGTCAACCTGAAAGGTGTGACCAACCATTCAAAAAGGCCCTGCTTGGATTTGAAGGAAGTCTTGCACACATCATATGGTTCAATTTTCACATGGTGATAACCATACTTCAAGCCAATATTTCTGAAGTATTTGGCACCCTTGAGCTGGTTCATAAGGTCATCAATCTGTGGGGTTAGATATCATTCCATAAAATGATCTTATTCAAAACTTGATATTCAATACAGATCCTCCAAGTTCCATCCTTATTCTATACCAACAAAATTAGGCTCCCACAAGGTGATGAACTTGGCCTGATGTGCCCTTTCTGCAACAAATTTTGAATCTTCCTCCTAATTTCATCGTTCTCCAGAACAGAGAGTCGATATATTGATCCATTGGGTAGCAGTGTGCCCAGGGTCATATTGATGGAGTGCTTTACTTTACAGTGTAGGGGTGCCCATGTGGGTGAGGTGAAGATGTCCCTATACTCCTCCATGCCATTTTCCATCTACTGTTGTTTTGTAGAGAAGCCCTGTCTAGAGGCCATGGAGGTGGCCATAATATTCTTCTTTCCCTAAGGGTGAATCATAAGGAATATAAACTTCCTGGTATGATAAATGATCTTACTGCATTGCTTCACAGATATCAAAGAGATGACGGTAGACGGTGCTACCTCTGGTATCCCATATAAATTATTGCCTAAAGTAATAATAATGGTGCGAGAACTAGAATCATACACAACATGATGCTTCCACAAGTATGGTTGGCCTAATAATTCATCACAAACTTCAAGAGGAGCAACATCACACAGTACCTCATCTGTGAAGGGCTTGATTCTTTAGGGAAGGAAAAACTGCTGGTTGATGCGAAGATCTCGTCCTTGGTGAAGCCACCTGATGGTGTACGACTGCGGGTGTGCTATGGTTGTTAGGACCAACCACTTATGACCTCTGCTGAAATGAGTTTCTTTTGGCTCCATCTAACGACATTGAACTGCAGTGGAGAACCCTTCACCCACATCTATGAGTGGAAGAGGCACTCCTCCTATGGATCTTCAGACTCAATCTTCTGAATCTTGGTGGTGGAAATGGTGGACCTGGGCTCCACATCAATAGTCTGATTCCTTTGTTATTCCCCTTGTCGAATGCTGAGTCAGATTTGGAACATGCATCTAATTTGAAAGCCTTCAACTTGGACACCAGTGACTTCTTGGCTTGACATTCACTTGTGTTGTGAGTGGGGCTCTTATGGAACTCACACCACTTTCCTATGTCCTTCATCTTCGTGGTGTTGTTATTTTCTTGCGGCTTCGACAGGTTATCCTAGATTTCCCTGCCTTGGCCTTGTCCTTTACTTTGCAGTTTGGGGTGCCTTTACCCCTCTTCAAATTCACAAATCCAAAGTCTCACTTATTCTGTTTAAAATTTTGTTTGATCTTGACAACATATCGATAGGCAACGTTGAGCGAAGATATTTCCAAGAACTTCCTCTCTTCTTGTGTGTACTTGTGTATACAACCATGGTACTTGAGTACCGAATGCCACTCAGAATCCTTGATACCCAACTTTGTGCGAAGGGTATGAAAAATATTTTTGAACTTCGGCACGTATTATTCCCTTCCCTGCCGCAGCGTGGTCCAATTTATGTATTTATCTTCATAGCTCCTGACACGGTAATATTTCTCCTTTATGGATTCTCAGAAATAATTCCAAGTGGGTGTAGCTAAAAAGAGTGAGGGTTCCCTCTCGTCCCTCTTCTCACAGTAGGTTCCCCACTAGTCATTGACTGGGGGGTGACTTTGAGGATTGAAAATGCAATATTTTCCCGATTGGAAAAATCACGAACAAAAAAATATCGTTCTAACAAATTTAACCATATATATACAACATCCCCATCTAGCTATCCTTCAAATATGGGGATTTTAAAGTTGACTCGTACCTTAAATGGAGTGGTGCCTCCAGAGTTTCTACTGGATGAAGATGCGTTACCCGTGGGTAGTCATTGAAGGATCTGGGCAAAGTTGTTTATCATCGTGTTCCTTTGTCGCTCGAGGGTGTCATCGAGCAAAATTTTAAAAGTATCTCCTACTCCCTTGTCTTTCTTTTATTTCGCCATTGGAGGTCGGTGGGTTTGTGAGGCTAGGATTACAAAGATTAAACCACTTCAAATCCTAACTCCTTATACTCTGATCCTGTTGGGGACATGCAAAGAAAAACAAAGATAGAGCAGACCACACTAATACCACTGGTTCAGACTTATACAAGAACACAAAAAAATAAAAATATAAACATAAACACAAAGATGCATTAGAAATAAAACTTCATTCCATTACTATCAAAGAACTCAAATATTCTTACGTACATAATGGAAATAAACTAGCTCAGGTGATGTCAGCTTATCTCTGAGAATAGATGTGGCAGATACATCCCTATGAACTATGTGTTACAATTAGGCTCAGTGGCCTTTTTATCATTGATAAATAGTGATAAACCCTAAACATCCAAAAACCTAACCATAGCAGATGAAGCGCCAAAATCTTGTGGGCCCCGTTGGGGTAACTTGGAATGTCAACTTCCCGGGGTCATAAATTTTTGCATACGAACTCTGTTTTGCTATCATAATACCTCGTTTTGAATATCTCGAAGATGAGGCCAAAAAAAATTAAGTTAATTGGTTTTGAACTTTTTCAATCTCTCTGTTTTCCTTAAAAAACGTCTTTTAGTACCTTAAAACGGCTCTGGAAGTTTAGGAAATCAAAAATTTCCAAAAATAGTAAGTTGTGCTACAATTAAGGAAACTGAAAAGAAAAAATGCTGGGGGTCTAAGTGGAAGAGACAAGTGACCACCAATATCCACCTAGATCAGTAGATTGAGCAAGGATGAAATGGGCTACTTTACTCAGTTTGTTTACTACCGCCATGATTAAGTCATTATGTTTCTTAGTTTTAGGAAAACCTGTTATAAAATCTAGAGTAATTACTTCCCATTTCCACTCTGGGATGGATCGTGGGCGAAGCAACCTAGATGGATGCTGATGTTCAACCTTGACTCTCTAACACTCCAGGCATTTGGTCAAATATTTGGTGATGTCTTTTCTCATTCTGGGCCATAAATAATTTTTATTTATGGTAGAAAATAGTTTCTGATACCAGGATGGGTAGCATGAGGTCTTCTGTGAAATTCATCCAGTATTAATTTTATAAAAATCATTTGATTGGGAGCATATATTTTTTCCCTAAAGGTCAATAAATTGTCTTTTTTAATGCCATACTCGAACTATTTACTTTTTTAGATTTTTGCCAAAAAAACATATATTCTGGATCCTTATTTGCAACCTCCTTAATTAGATCTAAAAAATTAAATTCCACTTAACTATAGGATATTTTGTATATGTGATGTGATTTTTTACTTAATGCATAAACTACATGATTTTCTTTCCCTTTTAAGTGCTTAATATCAAAATTGAATTCACTTTAAAAGGTTGTCCACCTAGCTTGTCACGCGTTGAGACTAGGTTGCTTAAATAAACTGGTTAGACTATTGTGGTCGGTCATTAACACAAAATTTTTGTCCAATAAATAATGCCTCCATACCTTCAAGGCATGTACCACCACATTTAGCTATGGATCATAAGAAAAGTATCTATGTTCATGGTCTTTTAGTTTTTGGTATTCATAAGTGATTACCTTTCCCTCTTGCATTAATACTCCTCCCACTCCTTCCTAACATGCATAAGTGCAGACGATGAATTCCTTCTCTAGATCCACAATCATTAATAACGTGGTTGTGGTCAGTAAATCTTTCAGTTTCTCAAAGCTACATTGACATTTATTTTTCTACTTGAAAACTTTCCCTTTCTTATATAGAGAAGTTATCATATGGGCTATTCTAGAGAATCCCTCAATAAAACGACGATAATTTCCTGCAAAAACCATAAAATATTGAATATAAAAAAAATTACTGGGAAAATGCCACTCCATAATAGTTTTAATTTTCTCGGGGTCAACAACAATCCCCTCTGCATAAATTATATGTCCTAACTATTTTATCTGATCCTTGTAAAAGTCACATTTGTTGAATTTAGCATCCAATCGGTGCTCTCATAATGTTTGCAAAACTATTTGCAAGTGTTTCTTATGTTCCTCCAAATTCCATGAATATATAAGGATGTCATCAATAAAAATTGTGACAAATTTATCAAGATATGGATGAAATACACTATTCATAAAACTCATGAATGTTTTCAGGGTGTTAGTAAGCCCGAAGGGAAGAACCACAAACTCATAATGACCATAAAGGGTTCTACATGTTGTTTTAGGAATGTCCTCTTCCTTTACCCTTACCTGGTGATACCTGGATCATAAGTCAATTTTGGAAAATACTGTATCCCTTTTGACTTGGTGAAATAAATCATCGATTCTTGGCAAGGATATTTGTTCTTAATAGTCATCTTATTAATTTTTTTGTAGTCAATGTATAGTCTCATAGTACCATCCTTTTTCTTAACAAACAAGACAAGGACTCCTCAAGGGGACACACTTGGGAGAATATAGCCCTTTTCAAGTAATTCTTGTAGCTGCATCTTTAACTCAGTTAATTCAGGGATGCTCATTTGATAAGGATTTTTTGACATAGGTGCACACTGCAACGCCGAGAATTAATTCTATGGTGAAATATATGCTCGCTTAGGAGGTAGCCTTGGAATTTCTTTAGGAAACACATAAAAAAAGTCTTGAATAATTGGCAGACTTCCTAATGTGGTTAAATCATCCTCTGAATTAGTAAATCCGACTTGAACCACATAGATTTGACAACCTTCCCTAATACACTTTCCTAGCTGGGAAGCGGTATTTGGTCACAATTTTATAGGTCTTCTTACCCCTTGATTTTCTTGTATGACACCCTCCTTAGTGATATAATTGATAGTTTTATCCTTGTAGTTCACTAAGGACCAACGTCCTTCCAACTAGTCCATACTGATTAAGACATCATAAGACCCTAAAGATAACATGTTCATATTTACATTACTTAGCTGGTCCACTATATCAATAGGTAATTTCTAGACTTTTGATGTTACCCTTATTTTTTCCCCAATGGCCAACTACACCAACCAGGGATTTTTAAATTTACAAGTTTGCAGGTGACACATTTCTACGATTTTAAGACTGATATAACTTAAACTGACTCTCGAGTCTATCAAAAGTTGACACAACATGGTTATGCATATTACCTTCAAATTCGATCATAGTAGGCTGGTATTTGGCTTGATTATCGTCCAAGTAAGCATTAATCTTAGGTATAATTCAATCCATGTCACCAACTATAGAAGCCTCTTGAATTGATGCAGGGGAATTAGACACTAGCCAGCAATGTAGGAGGTTTTGTCCACATGTTGTGGCTAGGAGGGTTCGAAAACATTTGAATTGTAACAGCTAGGCGTCAATACCTCAGCTGACTGTTTTCATTTAGATTAGTTAGAGTCCATAGAATTCGAATAGTTAGCTTCGATCCATCTATCATGTTTCAGTTAGTTGAATTATTGTAATTAGACTTTTGATTTACTAAACGGTCCTCGCAGAGGAACCGAAGAGACACATTGTAATGTATATAAATTGTATTCCTCGGATGTATTGAGGGAGAGAAGGAGAGGGAGAGATTTATGCAATAAAAGATTTGTGTTAAGAAATTTCTTCCAGTTGAATGAATTTCAGTTCTTGTTGATTATCAAACTGTCTTGAATTGGTATTTGTGAGGAAATTTGTTTAACTGTGAGGCGATTGAACTCTGTGCGTGTATAGTTTCTGAATGGAACTGTTGTACAGTATCCGCATCCTGCTGTCTACTATTTCTCTTGAATTATCCAAACAAACCCTGTTGAATTATCCCCACCCACAGGCGAGGTCCGTGTAGAGAAATCGTGGTCGTCGACTCTGGTTGATGATAGTGAAAAACCCGCTTACGCAGAGACAGAATTGTTTTGCTATCGGAATCCTGACCCGAGGCCTGACCTGAGTTAACAAACAGAGAGCATAGGAAGGTAGGCGATTAGCCATGGTCAACTACTATTCTGAAACCGCAAGTGGATTTACGAAGCCAGATTTCCCATATCGCACCGCTTTTGTGGAGTGAGTGGTATTTCCAAATTGGGAGCGATTCCATTGAGTTCTCGACATGTGGCAAAGGCGAGACCCCTGAAACCACTCTCATTGCGTGCCATCACACATTAACTTTTGACCAGGGAGGCCGCGCAATATCGTTGAACGCCGTCAATTTGGGAGGAAGCCATCGAACGGTGGTCACTTTCGGAAGTAGCGCGAAGGATAATCTAAGGTACGGTGCGTGTATTTGATTGGCCATTGATATATATATGTGGGCCCGGAGCCGAAGGTCCATTCAAGTCATTTATTCAAAAATTATCGGGCTATTAATATAAATTTCGAAGATATAAATTAATTTCAAGGTTTAGCGGTGGAATATAAGCCCGAGAGATATATTTTAATTTTCCAAGGTTGTTGATAATGTTTATTTATCAAATTCCTCGAATTTGATAAATAAAATCAAGGAAGTTGGGGAAGACCACGTGGAGGAGGAGAATGGGGTTTTAGCAGAAAATGATGACAGAGCTACAAAAGGAGACCATCTCTCCTTAGGGGCCGACTTTCAGTTTTGTCGCCGTCATTTGTGGTATCAGAGTGTTTTTGAGTTGTTTTTGCAGAGAAATGACATGGCAATCCGAGTTGGTAGAGGTGCTGGCAGAAGGAGACCTGTTGCCAACGTAGAGGTGTTGGAGATTTTGCAGAGGTTCGGAGCCAGAATGGATGCCATGGAGCGAAGACAGCCCATAGATCCTGAAGACATCAGTGAACCTGAAATAGAAGAAGCTGAAGAAAATGCTGAGATTCCTCCTGACTTGAGGCTCCTCAGAACTGTTCTAGGGTCTACAGTTAAGCCCAGAATTGAAGTGTTGAGTTATGCAGGGGGACTGAATCCAGAAGAGCTAGTAGACTGGATCAATGAAATGAACAAGTGTTTCGACTATGAAGAAATAAGTGAAGATAAAAAGTTCAAGTTTGCAGTGACAAAGCTGAAAGGACATGGTGCACTCTGGTGGGATGGAGTGCAGACAGAAAGGAGGAGAGTTGGCAAGTAACCTATCAAAAGCTAGACCAGAATGATGGCTAAATTAAAAGGTAAATTCTTGCCTAGTGATTATCAGCTGACATTGTTTAGGAAAATGCAGAACCTAAGACAGAGGTTGCTGACAGTAAAAGAATACACAGAGGAATTCTATAGAGTAAGCATAAGAGCTTGGAAATTTCAAGATACACCAGAGAAGACTGCCAGATATGTGAATGGTCTCAAGCTGGAGATCCAATATGAGATTGGTCTTCTGTCTCCTAAGACAATGGAAGAGGCCTACTAGATGGCCTTGAAAGCAGAGGAAAAACTCTTGAGTGTTGAACCCTTAGTTAAACTGAAAGGGGGGGGTGAATCAGTTTAACACATTCATGGACTTTTAAAACTTTTTCATTAACACTTGTTTACACTTTCATTTCATGTTTAACTTAATCTTGTGAGTAATCTTAGAATGTGAGCAGCAAGCATTAATATAATGTAACAATAGACTTAATATGAGAGCATCAAGTATTAAGCAGATGATATAAACCAGATCAACACATAAACATCATGCATAGAGACACCATATATAAGTGGAAACCCATAAAGGGAGAAAACCACATCTTATTATTGTTGTTATGCAAAGGCAAGCTCCAACTCCCTCTCACCACTAATTTTCTGCAGGCACCAACCTACAGAAGGCTCCTACCTCAATTATGCAAGCTACAACTTGCAAGGAAGCTCCAACTCCCATCAATTTTCTGCAGGCACCAACCTACAGGAGGCTCCTACCTCAGTCAACTACAACTGACATCTATCAAGCTACAACTTGATAGGGAAGCTCCAACTTCCTTACCAAAAGAGAAACACTGGTGATGTTGCTTGGATATCACCGTTCGTCTCCAATCGTCGCAATATTCATCTTTATCTCTCATATCTTCCCCGATCATCTCTCGCATCTTCTCTCGGTATTCTCTATCTTCTTCTCCTTTCTCCGCTTCGCCCTCCTCTTCTTCTTCTCTTCTTGCCTTTCTTCCGCTGACCGTTTCTATTTCCTCGCATTTTCTTCACTTCACTCTCTAACCTCTGCGCTTTCTTATATTCTTTCAACCTTCTTCAATTCTATTTCACACTTTCTTCCTTCACTTCATCTTCATCACTTTCCTTGGATAATACCCTTACCCTGTTTTATACAAAATAGCTTCATGGCTGTTTGTATTCTACTGGGAATTCGAAATGGACAGCCATGTCTCTTTGCCTTCTGCCTTCTCATCTCTTTTATCCGCTCATTCAGAAAATATAATTGTAGGTACCAATTTACATTACAGTGGGATATTTTTTCCTTTTGGAGACTTTTCAATGCATCACAACAATATAAATCAATTAAAAACATTTACATTTCACCTTTTCGGTTACATAAAAACAATTTCACTTAGCCCATTTTCTGGTCTTTGGCTTTTTTGGTTTTGTCCTTTTCTACTGCTATTAAGAAACTGTTCTGCACGCTCTCCTCTACATTACAGTTATGTAACTGCTGCATATATATAATTGTCTTTTTAATATAACTGTTGTGTAGTTTCAACCATCGCGTATCATATCCATGGTCCTTTGTGTATAAACCACTCCATATATATATATATATATATATATACCCTGTATTTTAACCATTTGCATGAGAAACTATGATGTATTCAATTCATGGGCCCACATATATTTGATAGAATTCACACCTTTAATTCATTTAAATGCCAGCGCCCTTTGAACATATAAACCCACATATGGATGCATTATATAATATTTGATATTATATATATATATATATATATATATCAGCACATATATATGTTTCGGACCTTGGGAATTTTAAATATATATCTCGAGTTTTAATTCAATTGAACTGCTTATAACATACCTTTGGCTCCAAGCCCACATATACGATTGGTGGAAATTCAATGGAATACATATGCCCGTACCTTTGGTTAAACTCCTGCCACTTCTGAACGCGATCGTCGTTCAATAAACCTTCCTCCAGATCGACGGTTTGTATCAATATCGCACGGGGTCCTCAGCTGAAGATTAATGCACGATGGCGCGCAATGAGAGCGGGTTTCCATATTCGCTCAGGGACACGTGTCAGATCCTCTATGGAATCGCTGCGATTTCATGAATACCGCTTGCCCGTCGAAAGCGGTGCGATAAAAACCAAAAACCCGCTTCTACTGTTCACTCTTCGTGGTTCCTCTCCTTCACTCAAGGTTTCATCCGCCTTTATTATTTATGAGTTCCGCTCACTCTTCAATGTATTATTATAATTAGACTCCAGGTTCTGTTGCTCCCACCCCAGACCAGAACAATGCGTTTAGCTACAAATAGGGCTCCGACTTAAATCTGCATCAAACTTCTTCAGAATGAGGGTTAAACATACAGATAATGACCAGGGTAATCTCAATTGCGCTCCCTTATGGGATCATAACGTCGTTTCTTTCACAATTCCCTCTTTCTTATGTAGAGCGCACACACAGTCACTCATTCACAGAGAGTATGGTTCATTAGTCTTCTGAGGGGAACCGGAAATTTGCACAAACCGATCCTACAAGGTTCTTCACCACAGAATTGCCACACAATCACTCGAATTTCCATACCCTTGCTTATTGGACTCGGCTCAATTACATAGGATCATTCATCAATAACTCATGTGTTCACACAGGATTTAACTCGTCAAATGCACAATAATACTGAATCAATTCTTCACATGATTCGACCAAGAAGACATTCAAACAGGGTTTAACCCCATCCAGACACACTTAATTCAAAGACAGTTCTTCCATAACAGATATATATAAATATAGGCGATCAATCTCAAAAGAAAATTCCTGCAATTTCATGACAGGCCAGAAATTCAGTTCAGTGGCCATTATCCTTCTACTCTGTTGCTGAAGAAGTTCTTTACCTCAATTCATTGCCTTTGCTACCTCTGTTCTCCTTGACTGATGCTGCTCCTTGCTCCTGAAGCTCCTCTGCTGCCTCTCCAGATCTCCAATCAAATAACCCTTCTAAAACTGCCTCTGCTTCATGTCTCATGCTCTCTTTGCCTTGTTGTTGTTTCAAGTGCTCCTCCTTTGTCATTTCCTTTGCCATCAATGACAACATTTCCAGCAGTCTCCCCCTTTGGCATTGATGGCAACCTATCCACCAATAATTCAATGCTTCCTCCAAGTTCATTTCCTTTGCCATCAATGACAACATTTCCAACAGTATCTCCCTTTGGCATTGATGGCAACCCATCCACCAATAATTCAATGCTTCCTCCAAGTCTTCCTCTGTCTGGCTTCTTTTAGAAGACCCTATGTTTTGTTTCTTTCTTTTCCTCCCCCTTTGACATCAATGGCAAAAGGTTGCACATTTCCTAGTGTGCTTTCTATCTCTTCATTTACTCTTTCTGAGCTGTGTTTAGGCCTTCTTCTTCTGACTTTGTACCCTGCTGCTCCAAACTAGTGTATAAGAGTTGTTGAGAGAACACTTTGATTATTGAACTTGACTATACACTATAAGTTAATACAATCCAAAGGCATAGACTTCTTTCACTTGTATAGAGCTGAAAGTGAAGATAATGACACTTCATAGAACACATTGTACTAGCCTTATCTAATCAGATATGTATGATTGGATCAAAAACTAAAATACTAAGAAGGCTTTAGATACACTTCAATCTCTAGTCTTATTTTCAAAAAAAATATCTGTTGAGGAAGGTTGTAGATGGAATATGTCTTCTTCTGCAATACACATCTGCAGTACCACACCTGTTCAATTATGATAATGATGCCAATATATCTTTTATTGCTGTGGTACACCTTTCTTGCCTGTTGGTGATGATATGAGCTAGGATGCTGACAAGGATATTACTTTTAAAGACTGAAGGTTCTTGTTGTTGATGTGAAAAATGAACCAAGCCAGAGTTTACAACTTATTATGAGATTAGGCAATATCTTTTAATATGAGAGGCCAAATGACTTTTACTGCTTGCACACTATACTTTCAAAATAAACCTTTCAATGTATTGGTCAGTTTCACTTATCAACCATGCAGTTTTATTTATGACATAATGGGGTATGTATGTCAATAATCAATCTCTCTTTAAAGATGAATTACCAGCAAATCCCTTGTGCTGAAGTAGGATTTAGATGGTTTTAAAAACTTTTGAACTTCAGATGGTAATCACAGCTAGTCCTTTATTCTTCAGATACTTTGACCATTCTATCAGAATGAACTTCCACAAAAGCATATTCAAGATGTTTAATTGAAAAACTCTTTTCATGCTGAATGCAGATAATACTGGGAATATTACCTTGAGGTTCTTTTTCCATAGTTCTAAGATCCTGTTGACCTGTATCATACTGTTGCTCCACTGATAATGCTTGGTAATCTATTGATAAGCATGCTGTTTGATCTTAAACACCAATTGATATTACTTTGAAAAACCATGAAGAGGTTTCACTTCAGCTTGCAAATTTACCCATAGTTAAGACATCCTTCATAAATTATATTATTGAGCTTTCCACTGTTCACACCCATAGTCATCAATATACTGAATTTGATCTTGTCATCATTATCCTTTTGCTTAGTCTGTCATTCTGATTTAAAAGAATGTCACTGCATTTCCTTTCTAGGGCTGCTCCAGAATCATTACTGTTTTAAGTACAATTCAATTGTCTAACATAATGATCTTCAGGAAGACATCTTCAATTTCCTTTTTATGAATCTTCATGGGCTGATTAGTCAAAGATTTATTACTCACTTAACTGCATTTCTCCAAGTGGACCTTTTGAAAGATGTAATGAACTAATGATAGGCACTTTTCTTACTCATCCTTCTTAATGTGATACATTGTTAATTCTAGCAGTAGGAGGCATAGTGTGATCATCACTTTAATGTGCTAAAGTCTTCTTAGCTTACATGTTCATTGCTAAGGTTTCCTCTATCATCATGGCTTCTTGCTCTCTTCTCTTCTTCCATCAATCTGTCAGCTACTTAATAATTCAGATGATCTTCTTTCTCTATAGTTCTCTTTTAGAGGAATTTCCTTTTTCTTCCTGATCTCATAGCTGTTCTCATTTCATGGAGCTCTTCTTAGACTACTTTCATGGGGTCTATATATGAACTGCTCTCCCCCTGGGATGTTGCTTCATATTTGTCACTGGATGGATTTTTGCTTTGCTTCCTAGAGCAGCTCCCCCTAAGACTATGGAGGATTTATTATGTTATTGAGATAATAGGCTCCCCCTTTCTCTTTTCCTTCCATACCTTATTGGGGTTCATCATAATGTCTGCTCTTCTTTTAGATTCATAGTTTTGATTGATCTGTTTTGATCCCATCATCTGTCTAGAGTTCTTTAATGTATATGGCAGATTACATTCCTTTGCTTTGTGACCAAGTTTGAGGCATACATAACATCTTATTTGAGTTGATGTATAATACTTTGTTCCCCTTCTTGAATACGTTTTACATTCAACATATTTATGTCCAAAATTATTGCATGCATAACAGTAGCCATGGAAATAATTTGTGTACCTAGTGAAGGATTGTCTTTTCCATATGCTTGCTTGAGGGGTTCTTCTCTTTTGCTGCATCCTTTGCTGGTTGGACTGGGTTTGCTTTGTCTTACAATATGCTGCATTATGTCCTTGTTTGTGGCAGGAAAAACAAGTGGTATTTCCCATAGGAGGAAAGAACCTTCTTTGAATTCTTCCAAATTTATTCAATTCATCCTTAGGAGCATATGAGCCTTTAGCAGTTGATTGTTTCATCTTCTCATTCTATGTTCTTTCATGTTGCTGCTTGACTCTATTTGTTTCTCTGCAACTCATGTTCTTGCTGGCTTCTGCTTCTGTAGGAATTTGCTGAGCTGTTTCACTGTTCTTTATAGCTTTTACAAAAATGATTTTCTTGTTATCTTCTGCCTTGGACTTACTGGTTTCTCCTTCATATCCTATCCTATCCTTTATGAGAGGAGACCTTTGAGCATTTAGAATTTGGTCCAGTTGTTAAGAGCTTTTCATTTGAGGAGTATTCATTAATAAGTCTCTTTGGGCCTTTTCTAATTTCTTTCTCAGGTTCACTACTTCTTCTTCCAATTTTTCACATTCCAGATTTTTCTCTCTCATTTGTTGCAGCAGAGTGTCTTCTACTTTCTTTGCCTCTTCAAGCTATGTCTTCAGGCCAATAATTTCTTTCCTATCTTCATATTCTCTCTCATCACATATTTGCACCAATGTCTTCAGGTCTTTGTTTTCATTCTTCAGTCTATCTATTTCAGTCAAGGATATGTCAAGTTTGGCTTTTTCCTCAACCGCAATTTCTTCATGGTTCTTACTGCCATTCACACTGACAGGTACCTCATTTGATTGAATATTTTCCTGTTGACATGAATTTTTCTTCTTCTTAATTTTCTTCTCCTTCTTGAAAATGCAATCCTCTGTGTCTACTCCATGCATGAAATGAAATTTGTCCCAAATTTCTTTTGCAGATTCTAGATCCATTATCAACTCAAAGTCCTTGTTATGAAGACTGTTATATATCACACATTTTGCCTTGGCATTCCTCTGTTGTTCTTTCACCGTGGGGGATTCTGTGCAGTAACCATCACAAACAAGCTTCCATACCTCATGTTCATTAGCGATTAAACCTATTTTAACCTTATCTCTCCATTCAGGAAAGTTTGTTGTATTTAGCACATGTACATCTTGATAGTCCATGACTCAACCAGATCTCCTTCAAGCTATTAAGCTTACACCAAAGGAACCAGCTCTGATACCAATTTTTGAACCCTTAGTTAAACTGAGGGGGGGGGTGAATCAGTTTAACACATTCATGGACTTTTAAAACTTTTTCATTAACACTTGTTTACACCTTTATTTCATGTTTAACTTAATCTTGTGAGTAATCTAGAATGTGAGCAGCAAGCATTAATATAATGTAACAGTAGACTTAATATGAGAGTAGCAAGTATTAAGCAAATGATATAAACCATATCAACACATAAACATCATGCACAGAGACACCATATATAAGTGGAAACCCATAAAGGGAGAAAACCACATCTTATTATTGTTGTTATGCAAAGGCAAGCTCCAACTCCCTCTCACCACTGATTTTCTGCAGGCACCAACCTACAGGAGGCTCCTACCTCAATTATGCAAGCTACAACTTGCAAGGAAGCTCCAAATCCCATCAATTTTCTACAGGCACCAACCTGCAGGAGGCTCCTACCTCAGTCAGCTACAACTGACATCTATCAAGCTACAACTTTGACAGAAGCTCTAACTTCCTTACTCTTTCAAAAGAGAAACATCCTGTCGATTTACCTTGGATATCGCCCTCTGCTCGTTCCATCTGCTCTGTTGTTCATCTATTCTCATATCTGCCCTGTATCATCTCTGCATCTTCTCAGATTCTCTATCAGCTTCTCCTTCTTCTCTGCTCAGCTCCTCCTTCTTCTCTGCTCAGCTCTTCTTTCTTCTTTGCCTCACTGCTTCATTTCTGCATTTTCTTCACTCACTCTCTAACCTCTTGCATCTTTCTTATTTTCTTCAACTCTCTTCAATTCTGCTTCACACTCTTTTCTTCTCTCACTCTATCTTCGTCACTCTCTCCCCTTGGATATTACCCTGTTTTATACAAAATAGCTTCATGGTTGTTTGTATTCTACTGGGAATTCGAAATGGATAGCCATGTCTCTTTGCCTTCTGCCTTCTCATCTCTTTTATCCGCTTATTCAGAAAATATAACTGTAGGTACCAATTTACATTACAGTGGGATATTTTTTCTCTTTTGGAGACTTGCCAATGCATCACAACATTATAAATCAATTAAAAAAATTTACATTTCACCTTTTCGGTTACATAAAAAAAATTTCACTTAGCCCATTTTCTGGTCTTTGGCTTTTTTGGTTTTGTCCTTTTCTGCTGCTATTAAGAAACTGTTCTGCACGCTCTCCTCTACATTACAGTTATGTAACTGCTGCATATATATAACTGTCTTTTTAATATAACTATTGTGTAGTTTCAACCAACGCGTATCATATCCATGGTCCTTTGTGTATAAACCACTCCATATATATATATATATATATATATATATATATATATATATATATATATATATATATGTTAGTATGAATCCTTTGTCGAAGTGTACGAAAAAGGACCACTTTAGCTACGCATAAATAATAGCCCTAACAACAAAAGTGGCTGCCAATATCTTCAGATCTGTGGTTAGTTATACAAGAAAAGAGCTACAAAATACCAGATCTATGCATGGAAAGACATTAAGCAGTAAAAACAAGGGTTTGTTCCATATACCAATAGACAATACAAGAACAATTTTTTAAAGAATTTTTGTATTAATAGGGCACCTGTGAGGAAAAACCAGAACCAAAGGCAATTCCTCAAAGGATGTGGTTCTTGGAAGTCCTCAGCACTTCATATCTAAGATTTCTCTCTCTAGTTGATGTAGAAAACCCAATGCAAAGAGTAGAGCTCAATGGGAGCAAATGATGGAGATATGTGACCAAGTGTATAGATCCAGAGTGATCTAATAGGCAAGAAAAGGTGAGGAATGATGGGGAGAAACCCTCCTATTTATAACAAAATATTGGGTCATTCTAGATCTTGGTGCATGATTAACCAAAGCTAGATCCACCTTTTATGGAATATTTTATTATATTTGTTGGAGGGAAAGGGTGTTTGACTTGGGTCAAATCCCTTGATTAGTGAAAAATAAATAAATAAATGATTTATTTATCTTTTTAAGGAAGTGGTTAGAAGGTAATCAAATAAATAATGATTTATTTGATTATTGGTGGGTGGTTTGGTCATATTTAACAAGGAATATTATCTAAATAAGATTTAAATAATTATTCCTAGAAAATAATAAGATAAATAGGGGTTTATCTCATTAATTTCTTTGTTTTTGGGTTAAACATGACTGGGAATAATAATTAAATTATGGTTTAATTAATTATTCCATGAGGAAAATCAAACAAATATGGGTTTGTTTAATATTTCCTTTTGGGGTTTCCTGTTTTAACATAGTGAAAGCAGTTTTACTTAGGGTAAAATGGTCTTACATGGTGTACTTGGGTCCATCTAATGATAATAGGTTATATGACCAAAAAATGGTGTAACAGATTGCCCCCCAGCGTGCGAGTGTCAGGAGAAAATCGTATGACCGAAGTACGTTGTAAGAACACGATCACTAGACAACAAAAGGGATGTCAGAGAGAGAAATGTGAGGTAGATAGTGTGCTGAAGGACTAGACCCTGAGGAGACGAGACTCGCAGGTGCAACAAGTCTCTTTTTATGAGAGGGTACCTGTGCTGAAGGCGGCGGGGGAGGCATACCTATGCCCGCCGAGACAAAGTACAAAAGAATAGTGTGTCCAATAAACAAGGGACCGAACCATAAAGTACAGCTGGCATAATCATGAGCCAGATAAAAATAAAATGAGGAATCCCACATACATGCTGTGCCTGGGATAACAGCCAGGACTTGTACAATAATATCTGAGTACATGAGATACAAATACAACCCAAATGCCCCCTGAAAATGGGGAAGGGCTCACAAAATCTGACTGATACATGCAAATCGAAGAGGCGCTGCAAGTGGCTATGGCCAACATCATCAAATATCTGGAGCTGCATCGAAGGCTACAAAGAAGAGGTCATCCGGGCATGTGGGGGGCTACCTGCAGGGCCACCCCCTCATGAGGGTTGAAACATCTCACACACACCCAGGAATCATCAAGAGCTACTGCTGGATCACCGGACCATCAAGTATACGAATCTCGATCATGTTGAAAGGAGCTGGAGAAACAATCAAGCCAAAGGGAAAGGAGATATCCCTTTGCCTGATCCGAGGCACCGAACAAGAGTGGAAGTTGGAACCAAGGTACACCGCCCTCTAGACCTGGCTTCTGGAATAAATGAGCTGATGTCGACAGAAGGAGGTCCGCCATAGTTGAGGCAATGAGAGACCCTCAACTAAGGCACGAGAGAAAAGAGTAGAGTGACGGACAGACTGACACTAATGATGAGAGTGAAGTGGAAAGGACTGAGTAGCTAATGGACGACTTCCCTTGCTAGAGCATAAAGGGCATGAATGACATGGCAGCGACTGACACAACATCATCATGGATGGGGGACAGTGGAACTGAAGGTCATAATGTGTGACACAAGAGAGAGACCAATCAATGACGGATGGAGGGCTATAGTGGGGTACAAAGGGACGCGGTATAGACTCCATGGAGGGAATGATGACTCAACTTGGATGCTCTAAACAAGGGCGACTCGGTGGTGTTGCCACATAGTAAAGGCCCCAATGGGGGACCGTGGAAACATGAGGACATGATGGGAAATCATGACGAAAATCAACACGAACGAAGACAAGTAAGGAGGCAAGATGGTGCCCCAAGTACAAGTGTCGTAAGTGAGGAAATTCGATTTTAAGGAGGGGTGAAGTAACCCTTCTTGGACAAAATGTGTCTTGGTGTAGTGTCAGATCTCAAAAAGCTAACAGATACCCATTTGAGGGCTCGGTGAGAGCTTTCCAACGGTGTAGACGGTTTGTCAAACGGGGCTACGGTGTGGTCACAGCAGGCGAAAGAAGAAATAGGGGTTCTCTTTTAATAAGGCAGTTTTCCCTCCAAAATCACTCATTTGCTATTGTTGCTGTGGTGAATGTAGAGAGGAGAGAAGGCCCTAAATCTTGCGGCGAACATAGCGGACAAACCGACCGTTGGAATCGCGATCCGTCAGTTGCAGGTAAGAGGTCTAACTTTTCTCTTGCATTTTGATGGATTACATTTTCAGTTTACGGCCCAGAAATCCAGGAACAACCCCTCCTTCATCTCTACAGCCGGTTCACACTTTTTGGGGCAAAAAGTGCGACCTAGGATGCAGGTATCAGGGCAAAAAGTGTGAGCTAGTCCAGAAAAGAGCAGCAAATTGCGACCTGGGAGATGAGGGGGTTTTGGTGCTGTTTTATGGCTGGAAGTTGGGTTTTGGTGTTTGGTTATGGTTTTCTCGATCTGTACGCTGACAAAAATGATGTGTTTGTGCAGGTATGGCAGAGTTACGGGTCAACTGGAGAGTGAGAGATCTGGGGACACTACGGACAGAGATCCAGGTGGATCAGGGCGTCCGCCGTGTATTGGCCAGATTTGGGGTTCTCAAGTTTTTGGAGAACCCATTGATGAGAGCAGGGGAACCGTTACTGGCCCGGATTATCAGTTACTGGGATCAAGATCAGGAGATCTTTGTAGTGCAGGGGCACAGGATCGAGCTGACAGTCTAGGACGTGTACTTCCTGACTGGTCTCCCGCCACTGGGGATGGTGGGAAACACATGTACTGTTGCTGCTGGGCGACATACTGCGAGTTGGGTGGGAATTATTGTCGACTTGCCCTGGGAAAACAGTGACCTTATCGATCAGGATTCAGAGAGGTTAGAAACACGGGCAGAAGCAAGCCACGGTCGCGAACTCGGGCATCTGTGCTCTCCCCCATCACATCACTGGGGGGCAGATGATGATAGTGGAAAGTGTGTTGGGTGGGACCTACTATGGGTGGGCCCAGATGTTGTTGGTGTCGCTAAAGCGACAGTTGTCACTATGCAGGCGGAAGGTGAACCATGACTGTTCATATGGGACTTTGTTGTGCACCTTCTTCTTTGAGAAGATCCCGACCTTGAGGCCTCGTGTACAGCTTCTAGATGGGGGCCTGAGAGAGCCCAGGATGCGCCGTTGGGGACGGCTACTGTTCAGAGGAGGAGGAGGGGAAGTCGGGCGGGTGTTTGAACCGGAGTTTTTTGCCCATTGGGATCAGATGCCATTGTACATAGACGACTATCCCTATAGTGGGATGAGCTACTGTGGAGATCCGGATCTGCCACTTCCGCTTGGGCGAGTCTGGGGGCCCGATGGTAAGTGACAAATTGCTATTCTTGTGTGGGCATGTTAAAGTTTTTGAATAGTAATTGATGGTACTGATTCATGTACTTTTGGTATGCAGATATAGCACCGGTAAAACCGGCCGGATATATGGGACGACCGGCAGCTTCTGGAGCTACAGGTCCAAGTGGGTCGAGAGCAGCGCAGAATGAGGATGCAGCCGTCCTGCTAGAGGATATCCGCCGTAGATGCGAAAGGTTGTTGACCGGAGTATCAGAGCGCGGGTGGCAGGACTTAGACGACCAGTTCATAGAGCCATGTGTTGGTCTACCCTCGAAGTGGCGAGGTGTCATGCGGCACATGGCGATGGCCGGTCAAGCTATGCGTGATCTACATGCTGTAGGGGCAGAGCCATTGGCCCGGGAGCCTCCAGATAGTGATTAGGGGTGGGGCATATGGTGCCCCCTATGATGTATGTAGGGGCAGGTGGTGCCCCCAGTTTTGGGTTTTGTTTGTAACATGCTATGGGCATGTCGTATGTATCAGAGTAGATGGACTCTAAACACATGTTTTGCGACACATATTATGGATATGCATCATTTTTTGATGGTTATTAATGTTATTGTCTTGTATGAAATGTGTGTGATAAATGCCAATCTAGAACATGGTTTGCAATACTATCTACATAGTGATTCTGTTCTCGAGGTACATGGTTGAAATTTATGGTTTCAAATGCACGTATCAAGATTTTCACTCGTAAATAGTGTCTAAACAGCACATGGTTATGCACACGATAAACACCATTTAGTTGCATTACAAGAAGTAGGGAATCCAAACGAACGTGCAGATGGAGGATGCGATGAAAGAGGGCATCGGCTAAGAGACCACGCACTGCATCATATTCGGCCTGATTGTTGGTGGCAGAACCAATGCATACCCTGTTAGAAAGAACAAGGGCATGCAAGGGGGTGAAGATGGCCCAACCTGCCGAGGCTAGATTCCTGGAGTAGCGACTTGCACCATTGGCGTAACCGATAAAGGGTGTGGACCGAGGGTCCCTAATGCAGGACAAGACAATAACGAGGGGGAGCAAAGGAATGACAACAGTCATGAGTGTCTTGAAGTCATCAGCGCAAAACCGGGGCCAGTGGAGGGAGGCATGCGTGATGACCATGACTTCCAGCACAGGTATATGAGGGCTATCGGAAGCATGGTGAGGACTCGGGCTGCGGAGGTCAACAGAGACACAGGTGGAGTGGTCTTGCGTATGGGGAGGAAAATGGTGATCAAGGGACACAACAGGGGAGGGTGCAGACAGGCTAGGTTCCGAGTGTCTCGCAGAGGAGGATAGGTACAGAATGGTTACAGCAGACTCCGTCATCTGAACATCAGGGGGGGGAATGTCGATGGGAGCAGGGGGATCCTCAGGCTGACCTGAAGCATACTGCGCAAGGATAGGAGAGGCGGATTGATTTTGTTCAACCTCATACTCTTGGATTACCTCTAAAGAGGCGCGGTAGTGCGTCAGGTGAGGAAAATGGTGGGAGTAATGGCCATGAACGCCGCACAAAGCACAAGGCTTGTTGGTGCGGAGAGTCTTGGGGTTCTTGGTTACGGACGGAGAAGGAATGGGGGCTTCAGGGACCGTAGACTCGGGGAACGCGACTTTAACCATGGGATGAATACGGGGCAACTCGGGACAAGCATGGGTGGCATGACCGGTGACATCACATAAATCGCAAGGCTTCACGGGCGGCGGAGGGGCTGGGTCAGTCGTGGTAGTCTTGTCTTTGGGTGCCCCCTTGCGGGCTTTGCCTTTCTTCCTGGGTGCCGTCACGACAGGAGAAGGGTCCTGTGGAGGTGTTGGGGGCACCGATGCAATGGAGGAAGCTAGGGGGACTGGTTGAACCGGTGTCAAAGCCATATAGGGCTTGGGATGACCAGGAGGGGTGGCGGCTGGGGGATCAAGGTACCAGACCGGTATGCCCAAGGTCAAGTTAGGGAGAGAGGGGAAGTGCTTACTTGGGACAGAACACACTCCGGAGGGGGAGCTAGGAAAGGGATTCTGCCCGCAACAGGTAATGACCAGGGAGGGATGGTTTTTAGATGGTTAAGGCTGAGGAGAACCGATCCAGAGGATAAAGAGTGTTCAGGATACCACCGTAGGGGTAGGGGCTTAAGGAGGAGGTTCACCGAACAGATGAATGGCTAGGAGTGGTTGCGTGCGAGAGTGAGTGATGTCGATTAGCCGAGGCGTGGTGCCGCTTACGGCACCGAGACCATCAAGAGATCACGAAAATATTCAAGGAGTCGAGAATGGCGATGTGAGGGGGAAGGTTAGGGAAAGTTCCAAGCAGGGAGGAATCTTTGTAAACGTCGGGGGAGACACTGGTCAAGGAATCGATGGTTTGTTTGTTGGCTAGAGAAGAGATGGTCGTCTCAGGTGAGTTCTGATATGTTTGCTCATGATATGTCAACTGGTCAATGGTGACTATCTTTCCATTATGGGGGAAAGACATTCTTATGGAAGACCCAGAAGGGACAAAGGCATAGGCATAGGTGTAGTCACCAAGAGAATGTTGTAACTAGTGGGTTGTCAGACACTTCGACGTCAAACAATGCACGGGCGAGGCAGGATAGGACAATTACGAAACAGCCATCGGGCTGGGAGGCATGACCGTCCTACTGCGCGGCGAAGGGTGACCGGGAAGGGGCCAGCTCGGTGGATCCGAGTTGCTTCCCAAACCGAAGCGGACATCACGTGTGGATGCCCCTCATCAATGACACCTAGACACGTTGGCATTTCTGACCTTAATCGGGATTTGAAGGCGACAAGGAGGGGAGAGAGGATGGTCCGTACTGAGTGGTATGCCGAAAACAATCATCGCGTCATCGGGCAGATCTACAACACGCCGCGTATAGTAGAGCCTTCTTTTGGGAAGGGCACGACTGGAGGAGTTCCAGTGTGGAAATGGCAGCAGGAGATTGCGCCAAATCATCTACTATGCTATACGAATGGGCAAATCGACTGGGAGCAGCATTTCGACGTAGTGGGCCCTTAGGTATCTTAGTATGAACCTCAAATTTTGGTTGAGGGATATTTAAGGGGCCACTGGGTGACGAAAGAGGCTCTGGAGAACCTGAAGAAGGAGGCTCGGGAGCAGACTGAGCAGGAGGCTTGGAGTATTGGCGAGACCGAGTTTGAAGGTGAAGATCGACGGACGGGTTAGGATCGGAGTGCATCATAAGGATCTGGTAATCAGAGGAACCAGAAAGGGAAGGGGGGGCGGCTACCTGGCTGTCAGGCGGTTGGGTAGCCATGAATCCTTGCTGAGGGAAAGGATCAGTAAACACAGCTGGCTGGGTAGTGGCCACATTAGGAGGAGCATGAGGGGAGGCATGCTGTCCGTGCAATGTGGCTTGAGACTCCCACATCTGCCGCATCTGGGGTAAGAGGGGACAATCGTGGGTGTAATGACCATAAACACCGCAACACGAACAAGGCTTACTTGTGCGAAGCGGCCTGTCCGGCTTGGGCTGAGTGCCCTGTTGCTGGTTGACAGTGTTAGGGTCCACACCAGGATTGGGTCCACGGGTACCAGGGGCAGATTGGTTTGGATTGCCTCTCCGCCTTCTTTGAGAAGAAGGGGGATTAGTCGCGCCCTGCTGTGCAAATACTTGCCCTGGAGGGGGCTGTAGGTGCTGGTGCTGGGGTTGAGGAGGCAAGGGAGGAGGAAGCACATATGCTGGAGGAGCTGGCGCACCAGGCTGCGGATAAGGGTAATGGGTAGGTTGGGCAACATTGAGGTAAGCAGGAGGTTGGGCAAAAGGAGGAGGCATGCCGTATCCTGGATAAATGCTACCGGGAGGGGGGAGAGTGCTGGAGGAGCTGGCCCCTCCCTGAGGGAGACCATAACCCATAGGAGGTTGAGCGTATGGATGGGAAAGGGCTCCAACGATACCGTCGGCGGAATGAGATGCCCCCGGGGTGTTAGCGCCATCGGGCCTGGGGAGGTCAGGAAGAACGGTATAAACATAACCAGATTGAGCGTAGATCAGGTCATATTTCAAGGCTATTTGGAGGGCGGCTTCTTCAGTTTGAGGGAAATGAGAGGCGACATCTTTGCCGATGGGAGCGGGAAGGGTGCGAAGGAACCAGTCCATGTAAACCCGATCTTCGAAGGGAGGGGCTCGACATAAGCTTCGTCTTCTTCGCCATTCCTGAACATGGGCAGAAAGGCGTGTTGAAGAGGATTGCTTGAAGGAAGTCAAGAGCTCCGTGCCAGTATCGTATCGGAGAGGGAGCTGGAAGTGCGACAAAAAGGCTTGGGCAAGAGTCTCAAAGGTGGTATGGGTAGAGGTGGCTTGTTCAACATACCATTTAGAAGCTTCGTCGGTAAGCGTGCGTTGGAACAAACGAAGAGGGATGGAGTCATCGGTAATGGAATTGGAGGAACATCACATGTGGAAAGATCGGACATGATTGGTTGGATCTTCGCCATTAAGGCCCTCAAACTTAGGGATGTCGGAGGGGAGCTTGGTTGGCATAGCAGGCCAATTAGCATTGTGGTGGATGGGGTCATTGATCAACTGATGGAAATCGGGGGAGGTCGAGGCCCGTAACAAGGCGCACAGGGTGGCCGTGTAGTTCCCCGTGCTGCCCGCTAGGCCGGCATTAGGGCCGGGAGAACCGCTAGCGTTAGGCCCTGGACCAGACATCGTGAAGGTGACAGGGGGAGAACCAGGAGGAGAAAGAGAACCCGATGAATCAGGAGAGCAGTCGAAGTGCGGACTCGAAGGTGGACTGGCTCGACAACGACGGGGTGGAGCAGGTCGATCGACCGGAAACTGAGGATGAAGGCCAAGAAGTCTCCGGGAAAGGCGCCTTGGGGGCGCAATGATGACAGGAAGAAGGAGACCGACAGGGGCAGAAATGGACAGAATCAATTAAGGTCAAGGGCAGAAAAGGTGCAGTGACAATTGATTTTAGAGTTTTAAATCTTATTTAGATAATATTCCTTGTTAAATATGACTGGGAATAATAATTAAATTATGGTTTAATTAATTATTCCATGAGGAAAATCAAACAAATATGGGTTTGTTTAATATTTCCTTTTGGGGTTTCCTGTTTTAACATAGTGAAAGCAGTTTTACTTAGGGTAAAACTGGTCTTACATGGTGTACTTGGGGCCATCTAATGATAATAGGTTAGATGACCAAAAAATGGTGTAAACAATACATATATATATATATATATATATATATATATATATATATATATATATATATATATATATATATATATATAGATATATAGATATATATATATACACCTTGTATTTTAACCATTTGCACGAGAAACTATGATGTATTCAATTCACGGGCCCACATATATTTGATAGACTTCACATCTTTAATTCATTTAAATGCCAGCGCCCTTTGAACATATAAACCCGCATATGGATGCATTATATAAGATTTGATATTTTATATATATATATATATATCAGCACATATATATGTTTCGAACCTTGGGAATTTTAAATATATATGTCGAGTTTTAATTCAATTGAACCGCTTATAACATACCTTTGGCTCCGGGCCCACATATACGATTGGCGGAAATTAAATGGAATACATATGCCCGTACCTTTGGTTAAACTCCATGCCACTTCTGAACGCGATCGCCGTTCAATAAACCTTCCTCCAGATTGACGGCTTGTATCAATATCGCACGGGGTCCTCAGCCGAAGATTAATGCGCGATGGCGCGCAATGAGAGCAGTTTTCCATATTCGCTCAGGGACACGTGTTAGATCCTCTATGGAATCACTGTGATTTCATGAATACCGCTTGCCCGTCGAAAGCGGTACGATAAAAACCAGAAACCCGCTTTTACTGTTCACTCTTCGTGGTTCCTCTCCTTCGCTCAAGGTTCCATCCGCCTTTATTATTTATGAGTTTCGCTCACTCTTCAATGTATTATTATAATTAGACTCCAGGTTCCGATACTCCCACTCCAGACCAGAACAATGTGTTTAGTTACAAATAGGGCTCCGACTTAAATCTGCATCGGACTTCTTCAGAACGAGGGTTAAACATACAGATAATGACTAGGGTAATCTCAATTGCGCCTCCCTTTCGGGATCATAACATCGTTTCTTTCACAATTCCCTCTTTCTTATGCAGAGTGTACACACAGTCACTCATTCACAGAGAGTATGGTTTATTAGTCTTCTGAGGGGAACAGGAAATTCATACAAACCGATCCTACAAGGTTCTTCACCACAGAATTGCCACACAATCACTCGAATTTCCATACCCTTGCTTATTGGACTCGGCTCAATTACATAGGATCATTCATCAAGAACTCATGTGTTCACACAAGATTTAACTCGTCAAATGCACAATAATACTGAATCAATTCTTCACATGATTCGACCAAGAAGACATTCAAACAGGGTTTAACCCCATCCAGACACACTTAATTCAAAGACAGTTCTTCCATAACAGATATATATAAATATAGGCGATCAATCTCAAAAGCAAATTTTTGCAATTTCATGATAGGCCAGAAATTCAGTTCAGTGGCCATTATCCTCCTACTCTGTTGCTGAAGAAGTTCTCTACCTCAATTCACTGCCTTTTCTACCTCTGTTCTCCTTGACTGATGCTGCTCCTTGCTCCTGAAGCTCCTCTGCTGCCTCTCCAGATCTCCAATCAACTGACCCTTATAAAACTGCCTATGCTTCATGTCTCATGCTCTCTTTTCCTTGTTGTTGTTTCAAGTGCTCCTCCTTTGTCATTTCCTTTGCCATCAATGACAACATTTCCAACACTGAGGAAACAGTCTGCCAAGAAGAGAGGTAATTTCTGTGGAAAGGGAAGTCAGGGTGGTAGAGGAAAGCCTACTACACCCTGGGCTGGAGCTAACAGTAGCTCACCTCAGAATGAATCTATAGAGGATGATGCAAGGGGCAGAAGGGGTTCTTACAGAGGAAAAGGAAGAGGAGGCAGAGACAGAGGCAGAGGTAGAGAATTGAGGTGTTATAGATGTCAGCAAGTGAGACATAAGCACTATGAGTGTCCAGAGAATGTGGGTGCTGGTCCAAGAAATGTTGTTGTTTGCCAGGCTGGAGAAGAGGTAGAAATTGAAGAAGAAATTCTACCAAAAAGGGGAGAGTCCTTGGTGGTTAATAAGGTCATGTTGAAGCAAACCAAAGAGGTCATTGAGCCTGCACAAAGGAAGACTTTGTTTAGGAGCATATGCAATGTCCAAGGGAAATGCTGCCAGCTAGTCATTGATAGTGGCAGCACAGATAATCTGGTTTCCACTGAGGTGATAGAGAAGTTGAAGTTGAAGACAAGGGAGCATCCAACTCCCTATAGGGTGTCCTGGCTGCATAAAGGGCATCAACTGATTGTAAAAGAACAGTGTGAGATAGAGCTGCAAATGGGAAAATACAAAGATAAGGTCCTGTGTGATGTAATGCCCATGGATGTGTGTCATATACTGCTGGGTAGACCTTGGCAGTTTGACATAGCAGTAGTGCATGATGGCAAGAAGAACACTTACAAGTTCTTCAAGGATGGGGTACATCATACATTGATACCCATGGAAGAAGGAGAGCCATCCAGCAGAGTGATTGATCCAAAGACCTTGTTGCTGAGCAGGAAGGAATATCTACAGTAGATAGAAGAAGAAGAGGTAAGCTTTGCTTTAGGTTGCAAACCTAAAGTAGTTCTTACTTCTACAAATATTTCTGATTTGCCAATAGAAATCCAAGAGATGTTAGACAATTATTGTGACATTGTTGTGGATGATTTACCTGATGAGCTACCACCTGTGAGGAAGATCAGCCATCAGATAGATTTTATCCTTGGTTCAAATCTGCCAAATAAGGAAACCTACAGAATGACTCCCACATAAAATGAGGAAATTAGGAGACAAGTATAGGAATTGGTGGACAAGGGAATGATCAGAGAAAGTTTGAGTCCATGTGCAGTACCAGCAGTATTGAGCCCAAAGAAAGATTGAGGCTGGAGGATGTGTACTGATTCCAGAGCAATCAATAAGATCACAATCAGGTACAGATTCCTTTTGCCCAGAATTGAGGATTTAATGGACTGTTTGAGTGGTGCTAAATATTTTTCAAAGATAGATTTAAAAAGTGGATATCATCAGATTAGAATAAGAGAGGGTGATGAGTGGAAAACTGCCTTTAAAACAAATGAAGAACTATATGAATGGATGGTCATGACTTTTGGGTTGTCAAATGCACCTAGTACTTTCATGAGACTTATGAATGAAATATTGAAGGAATTTATTGGTAAATTTGTGATAGTGTATCTGGATAATATATTAGTTTTCAGCAAAACTAAAGAAGAACATTTAAGGCATCTTAATTATGTCTTGAAGACGCTGCACCAAGAGAAACTGCTGATAAACTTAAAGAAATTCTCATTCATGAAGGAAGAGTTGGTGTATTTGGGCTTTGTTGTTTCTGCAAAAGGATTGAAGATGGACCCAAAGAAGGTTAAGGCAATTGTGGAGTGGCCTTCACCCAGAAATGTTTTTGAGGTAAGAAGTTTCCATGGACTTGCCAGTTTTTACAGAAAGTTTATAAGAAACTTTAGTAAGATTAATGCACCCATCATTGAGACAATAAAGAAGAGCAAACAACCATTTAAGTGGACTGCTGAAGCAGAAAGAAACTTTAAACTTTTGGAGCAAAAGATAACTGAAAACCCTGTTTTGATTCTGTCTGATTTTACTAAACCATTTCAAGTGAAGTGTGATGCCAGTGGAGAGGCCATTGAAGCTGTGCTGAGTCAGGATGATAGGCCTGTAGCCTATTTCAGTGAAAAACTGAATGACACCAGAAGGAAGTATTCCTCTTATGAGAAGGAATTCTATGCAATTGTTCAAGCATTGAAAAAGTGGAGACATTATTTGATGTCCAGGGAATTTGTATTATATTCTGATAATCATGCTTTGCAGTATATTGTACAACAGCCCAAGTTGAATCATAAGCATGCCAAATGGGTTGAGTATCTACAAGGTTTTAACTTTGTTTTGAAACACATAAGTGGCCAAGCAAATAAAGTAGCTGATGCTTTGAGTAGGAGGCACATGCTTGTTCAAGAAACTAATTTTGAAGTTTTAGGATTTGATTTTCTCAAAGAACTGTACAAAACAGATTCAGATTTAAAGGAAGCATTTGAGGCATGTTGTAACCCTGTTATAACATATAGAAGCCAGTGGCTGGATTATTTCTTGTAGGAAGACTTGTTATTCAAGAGGAACCAACTGCATGTACCAAAATTTTCCATGAGAGAAAATTTGATCAAGGAGAAGCATAGTGGTGGACTTGCTAGACACTTTGGTACTGATAAAACTTATGAGTAGCTGAGTCACTTCTATTACTGGCCCAAGATGAGGACATAAGTGGATAAGTTTGTGAAGAATTGCAAAATATGTCAATATGCCAAAGGAAGGAGCCAAAATGCAGGATTGTACACTCATTTGCCTATTCCAGACAGGCCTTGGGACATGGTGAGTATGGATTTTGTTCTAGGATTGCCCAAGACTCAGAGAGGGAATGATGCAGTCTTTGTTGTAGTGGACAGATTCTCCAAAATGGCACATTTTATTCCATGTTATAAAACTAGTGATGCCACCCATGTTGCTAACTTATTTTTCAAAGAAGTTGTTAGATTGCATGGGTTGCCCAAGAGTATTGTTTCAAATAGGGACACTAGATTTGTGGGTCATTTTTGGAGGACATTGTGGAAGAAACTTGGTACCAAACTAATTTTCAGCTCAGCTTATCATCCTCAGACTGATGACAAACTGAGGTAGTGAATAGGAGTCTAGGAAATTTGTTGAGAAGTCTTGCAGGAAAGCATCCCAAGCAGTGGGATCATATTTTTCCCTAGGCAGAGTATGCATATAATGACTCACCAAACAGAAGCATAGGACAGAGCCCATTCCATATTGTCTATGGAATGCACCCCAGAGGAATATCAGAGTTAAGAAACCTGGGAAGGGCAGAGCTAAGGAGTGTAGATGGTGAGGAATTTGCTTCAGAGATCCAGGCCATACATGAATAAGTGAAACAACAACTACAAGGTAGCAACATCAAATACAAAGGCAGAGCAGACTTGAGCAGAAAAGAAGTCCATTTTGAAGTAGAAGATTTGGTTTTGGCACACTTGAGAAAGGAGAGATTCCCAAATAGGCAGTATAATAAACTAAAGTTCAAAAAGATTGGGCCATGCAAGATACTTAGGAAGTTTTCTGCAAATGCTTATGAGATTGAATTGCCACCTGATGTTGGAATATCCCCCATTTTTAATGTTGCTGATTTGTACCAGTATGAAGATGATGGTGAAGAAGAAAGATCAGTAGACAAGGAATAGATTGAGTGGAAAGAACAACTATCTCCAACACAACCATTACAACCAGAGAAGATATTGGAAAAAAGAGTGTTCAGGAAGACCAGAGGACAAGAGTACTTTCAATACTTAATCAAATGGAAGGACAAGCCAGAGGAAGATGCCACTTGGATGACTGAAGGGAGGTTGCAGAAGATAGGCAGATCAGTGGAAGAGCTCATGGACAGGAGCCCATGAAGAAAATTTCCCTCGGGAGTCTGATGCAGGGGCATTAGACACTAGCCAGCAATGTAGGAGGTTTTGTCCACATGTTGTGGCTAGGAGGGTTTGAAAACATTTGAATTGTAACAGCTAGGTGTCAATACCTCAGCTGACTGTTTTCATTTAGATTAGTTAGAGTCCATAGAAGTCGAATAGTTATCTTCGATCCATCTGTCATGTTTCAGTTAGTTGAATTATTGTAATTAGACTTTTGATTTACTAAACAATCCTCGCAGAGGAACCGAAGAGACACATTGTAATGTATATAAATTGTATTCCTCGGATGTATTGAGGGAGAGAAGGAGAGGGAGAGATTTCTGCAATAAAAGATTTGTGTTAAGCAATTGCTTCCAGTTGAATGAATTTCAGTTCCTGTTGATTATCAAACTGTCTTGAATTGGTATTTGTGAGGAAATTTGTTTAACTGTGAGGTGATTGAACTCTGTGCGTGTATAGTTTCTGAATGGAACTGTTGTACAGTCTCCGCATCCTACTGTCTACTATTTCTGTTGAATTATCCAAACAAACCCTGTTGAATTAACCCCACCCACAGGCGAGGTCCGTGTAGAGAAATCGTGGTCGTCGACTCTGGTTGATGATAGTGAAAAACCCGCTTACGTAGAGACATAATTGTTTTGCTATCGGAATCCTGACCCGAGGCCTGACCTGAGTTAACAAACGGAGAGCATAGGAAGGTAGGCGATTAACCGTGGTCAAATACAGTTCCAAAACCGCGAGTGGATTTACGAAGCCGGATTGCCCATATCGCACCGCTTTTGTGGAGTGAGCAGTATTTCCAAATTGGGATCGATTCCATTGAGTGCTCGACACGTGACAAAGGCAGGACCCCTGAAACCGCTCTCATTGCGCGCCATCGCACGTTAACGTTCGACCAGGGAGGTCGTGCAATATCATTGAATGTCATCGATCTGGGAGGAAGCCATCGGACGGTGGTCGCTTTCGGAAGTAGCGCGAAGGATAATCTAAGGTACGATGCGTGTATTTGATCGGCCATTGATATATATATGTGGGCCTGGAGCCGAAGGTCCATTCAAGTCATTTATTCAAAAAGTATCGGGCTATTAATATAAATTTCGAAGATATAAATTAATTTCAAGGTTTAGCGGCAGAATATAAGCCCGAGAGATATATTTTAATTTTCCAAGGTTGTTGATAATGTTTATTTATCAAATTCCTCGAATTTGATAAATAAAATCAAGGAAGTTGGGGAAGACCACGTGGAGGAGGAGAACGGGGTTTTAGCAGAAAATGCTGACAGAGCTACGAAAGGAGACCAGCTCTCCTTAGGGGCCGACTTTTAGTTTTGTTGCTGTCATGAATGTTTGTAGTCTACTCCATTAGACTGGTGTGATGGGGGAAATTTATGTAATAATGAGGCTCAACATAACCCCAATACTGTAATGGAGGTCTCTGTGATTTACAAACCTTTGGTTTGTTGCATACATCTACTTCTTAGGTTCATTTTGTGCGTTGAATTTCTGTTGATTCTTTCTATGGAATTTGATAAGTTGGCTCTTGGGTGGATTCCTAACATTTCTGATTTTTGTATTTCTAATATTCTGAAAGTTTTTTTGTCCCTTTGTACTTGACCAACTCTTGTTTCCATCCCTTTTTTGCTTCATCTATTGATAGAAGATTAATTCCTTCTAAATTAATTTGTCCATTTTTTTAGGATTATCGAACTCAAGAATTTCTTTCATAAACGTGGGTAGGATACTCATAAAACGTTGTACCTTGGCCTTTTCCTCACGTATAGAATGCCCATATCTCAATAGGGATGTAAGCTTAGTCACAAATACATCCATCAAAATTTGTCCTAGTTAGAGGTCATGGAAGTCCTTTGCTTTATCAACATAGAATCTCTTAGTCAAGTACCTTTCCATGAATTGCTTATGAAATTATCCCCAAGTCACTCGTTTCTCATTAATTGCATGAAAAAATTTAACTTCTTCCCACCACAATGTGGCTTTCCCTCGTAGCTGATAAATCAATAATCTTGCCTTCATATATTTATCATCTTTATCATAAATCTGGAAATATTTGTTCATATTAACTAACCATTCTTCAGCAACTTCTACCTTTTCTCCATCATAGGTCGAAGGTTTAATTTTCTTGAATTCCCGTTTAAATTCTATATTTTGTTTCTTATTTTTCCGATGGTCTGACACATTTTTAGATTCTTCCTCATTTTCACCCTTATCCCATTCCAATCTCTGAGTGCGACTACCTACAGGGACATTTTCACCTCTTTGCCTTTGCTCCTCATCCATATCTTCATTGACAGGATTGGGTATGGAATTTCTATGATTCTGGCAATCATAGATGCTTTTCAATATTCGCTCTTGGTCTCACATCAATCTCTCATTGTCTGCATGAAAAATAATCATCCCAACCCTTAACTATTGAACAATTTCCAACAACTGTACATAGTGGTGGGGTTTTGGTGTCCTCCTTCCAGTTGAACCCACATTTATGAATTAGCACCTGAAATGGATATAGGGCCAGATTCTACAGATGGCCTTAATTTTTTAGTGCTTCTTGCTTCTCTCCTCATTGGGATTTTTATGTGAACACAACATATGTTTTTTATTTAGTTTCCCAAAACAGTTCGCGTTATTACAACCTCGTTCTGGTACCACATGTTTAACCAATCATCACCATAAAAATAATTTTACTTAAACAATCAGCCCAAGTAAGTAACACATTTTTTATTGATTCTTGTTACACGACTATTCAATACTCGATATCATTGGGCTATGAAAAATGTGAACTCAATTTGGTGCTTTGTTTAATGCTTTACTAATTGTATAGTTGATTGCTTTTTCTTTTTTCTCACAATGTCCCTCTTGGATATGGTATTTATACTTGTTCTACTCACATTAAATATTCCATACCAGCAACACCAAAACTCTATACTCTTGAACCACACCTTACATCATTTATATGTGTACCTATTTGGTTTCAAAGGCTATATGATAACATTACGAACTTGCATACCTCAGTGTTGTGATATATGAGCATATCAATTGTGAGGTTAATTATTCTATTAGAATTTGGGGCATTTGTTTGCCGAAGGGTCCATTTGAATTCTCTAGACCCTCCTCTGTACTATTGCAATAATGTCTTCTCGATTCACGTTAGACCCTTGGCTCATAGATATTCCCTTTTTTTACCAATGCACGATCGAAAGACTCAAAATTTCACTGGGAAGTTAAGGGTAAGCTCTCTCTACCAACCCGCTCATTCGATCAGTTTTTTGTTGCGACATAGGGTTTTGCAGTGTCTTCTTCCAAGCCTATCTCTGTTATGGTTTCAAGCTCTTTTCCCAATTCAAGATAAAAAGTTTGTGCCAATGTTTAGACATGAGTTTGTCTCTCATTCCCTTACATTTTTTTGTGTTCTTTCTCCATGGTTTATACAACTAATCGACTTTTTTTTTCCCCACAGGTAAGGATGGAGTTCCACTTGTTTTCCATTTGCAAAGACCGATGAATGACGGTTATCTCATAGGTACAAAACCACTATTTTTTCAACTTTTCCTTTCTGGATCTATTTTATTTTGGATATCAGTGCATACAATCGTTCATTAATCTCTTAACAAGGATGTATAACAAGTTCATGGTGAAAGGTTCACTCATGAGCTTCAACAGGTATTCTACCTTTCACTATATAAATTGTGGTTTTTTTTCTTTTCCATTGGTTGAAATGATGAGTATGTCTGAACTAAGTTATCTTCTCCTATTTATGCAGGTTAGGGTATGTTACCCTCATGACTCTTCAAAATTTTTCTTCTCCTCAGCTACTGATGGATTTAATTTGGTTCACCTTTCTCCCAGTTTTTACTAAAATCTACCTTGGGCGAGCGTTTTCCTCTATTTCCTTCTGACCCTGACCCTAAGTTCATGGGTGATAATATATCTCAGTTTTCATAGTAGTTTTGTTTACCCGCTCAAGAATCTGAGTTGCCTTTGGATTATTGTTTTCAAATAAATATGGTCGCGAAGGCCCTGTAGGTGACTTCTAAAGAACTTCATATTATTTATGTTTTATGGACTGGATTTTTTCGACTTAGTTATTTTGAATTTTGTAAAGAAACACTTTAGTTTTCGGTTGGGTTACAATCGTTTCTTCACAGTTCTCCATATACATTTCTCTTTTATGGAATTAAGTTGTGTGTATATTTGTTGTGTTAATTTTTTTCGGTTTCACCCCTTGCATACTTACTATGAAGAAATGGGAATAGTTATGAGTTTATCTTCTGGCTTTCTCTGTGTAACACTTCAACCACATTTGGTTTTCATAAATGAATTTGGTTGTATGTCTTTGCCATATGATTTACAAGTGATTAATTCTTGTTATGTTTTTCACAACAGTCTTGAGTATTTTTAAGTTGTTACTTAATGTGCCCGACCGAGAAGCGAACCTATAGTTGGGGTTTTCTCTCTGCCCATGTGGTGTAGTCTATAAATTTTATTAGCCTCTGGACACCTCTGGAACGAATTCATTGAATTTTTTCTCCTAGGGTCAACCAGAGTCCCTTAAGGTTCAAATATTTAACCAAAACTCCCCAAAAATACACTATATTCCTACCAAATTCTTGCCAGTCCTAGGTTTACACGGTCATAGGACTATGTCTTCCTATCCCTTTCTTGTTAAATTTTTTTGAAGAATAGAAGTTATAATTTAAAGATTCGGAACACATGGGAACTTCTATTGGTATGACTTCCATATTTAATGGGTTATAATGGTAACTCTAATATAAGAAATATTTACAGAGATATTTATTTTCATTCTTTTACATTTCTGTGATTACAAAAAATGAATCATTACTCTTCAGTACTTAAGTAATAGTAATATTATACAAAAATGCATATTGTGGAGATTCCAAATTCAACAACTCAAAACTTACATTACAAAAATCTAAAACTTATAATAGTAAGATTTTTCCTTCCAACAATAGGATTTTCTTTTCTACCCTTGAGAAGTAGTAAGATTTATTTTCTGACATTTCAGAACAAAAAACATTCAAGAAAAAATATCAAGTCTTTATTTCACTGTAAGTCCCCTTTCCCACATTTAAATAAAAAAAATATATTTCTTTTCCAACTTTTTAGAAAACATAATAATTTAAGAAAACTTGTCAGGTTTGGATCACTTAAACTATACTTATCTTATCTGTCTTAGTTAGCTCATCTAGATAAATTGAACCAGGATAAGACTCCTCCACCCAACCTATGAGAATGGAGATTAAGTCCAGGTCTCCCCCCAAGCCTCCCAAGCCTCTTTAGTTTCCATAGTAGTTTAAGAGAATATCTATTATGGGACCTGAATACCTCTAATCGAGTCCATAATTTTTATTCTAGGGCTTCCACTGGTTTGTGACCAGCTCAAGAACACCCTTCAATAGTATACCTTCCCACCTTGACAACGTGGTGTTGAAGGTTTTCTGTTTTCCTTTGTTGCTTCAGACTTCCCTCTCTAGCCACTTCCAACTAAGATGTTTTTTTTTAATCTCTGAAGGAAGAGGAAGTAACTGCCTAACTCCTTGGAAAATAAATATTTTCTCTTTTGGGGTATTCTCCATTAATTTCTCTTGACTTAGCATAACTTTTTAAAAGAAGATAAAAAAATAAAAAATAAATCTTTTATATCCAAGGTTATTTTACCAACCTTTACTTAATATAGAATTACCAACTATTGCACAGTAAAAATTAAATGACAATTATTTGTCTAACCAGAGGGTGTTACACACGTATTGTACACATGACTAGTAATTCAACATTGGGAATTTTTTGTACCTCATCATGTTTATTACATATTTACTTAGATATTCCTAATAAAAAACGTCATCATGACATCCCACTTAGATATCTCGTTGAATTAAGTCTCATTTCTGCTAGCAACCTCTTATTTTGATGAAGAGGACTCTTTCTTTTATATGATATAGAGCTAAGAGTATAGAGCTTTAAAATATTTTGTTCATGCATTTTTCGATTATTTACATCATTATTATTATTATTATGTGAGTAATCAATAAATGTATGAACGAAATTACTCTTCTCACAAAATCCTCCACTCCAAGGGTTTAAAATATTTTGATAGGATAGGTGGATCTCCTATTAAAATTTGATAGGATGGGTGTATCTCCTCATTTTTTAAGAGAAGAGTGCTTCAATAGCAAGTTTTACACAAATAAATATGATATGATATTGATGGATTACATTAATATTCATGGAGTGGAGGGTTGATGGATATCAATTTTCCAGGTTTTGATTTCCTCCTACTCCATGGATTTATTGTGTATTGGTTCTTAAAAATTAATGTACATGATTTGCTTTTAATATACATTATCAATAAAAATTAAGTTATATTTCGCACCTAGTCATCTAGGATCACTTTTAACAAGTTGGAGTGTTTTATGTGCATTCCATTCTTTCTTAGAGTAAAAGGGGGCATAATAATACTTTTCTAGCACACATTCTTTACAAGATCTATTAGGTGGAAGAACACTTGGTAAGCCAATAACCATATTTTTCATTTTCATAATTTTCATATATTGAATATTGAAATGTCTGAGTTGTATACTCTAACCATGTCCATGATCTTACAAGAGAAGAAAGCTCAATGTCAAGTAATGACAAGTAGTGCAACTAACACAATCCATTAGTCAGGTCCATAAGTTCTATTATGATTGCAAACTTGTCTTTTTACAACTAACTTATTAGCCAAAATTCAACAATGTCTACTAGATATTGTTAATTGAGCAACTGCCAATAGATGTGTACTTAGATTAGGTACGTGATAAACATCTCGGATTTTCCCACGTTGGCAAGGTACAATGCCATGATGAACAATGTCAAGAGAAAAATAATCCTTGAGATATTTTTTTTCCTCAATTTTTTTTTAAGGAGAATAATAGAGAGGCACCCTTCTCCATGTGACGAGTTCAACAAGAATAAAAAAACCATTCATTTTATGCGGTGTGAGAATGAAATGCTTGAGTTATGACTGAAAAGGTGAAATTGTTAGTCAACCAATAGTTTGGTGTTTCAACTGACACATTTCCTTCAAGAAACTTGAATTTTCACTCCAACTCATTTCTCTTCTTCTGATAGTTTTTCTCCATATGTACTATCTTCTTAGACTGATGAAATGTATTTTTCTTTCAATTCTTCTTGTTAGAATTAGATCCATCACACTTTACCTGAGCTTTATGGTCAACACATTCCTATTGATTTCAAATCCCCATATGTGATGACTTTTCCTTTGCCTTAAGCAAGTGATCCTATTGTTTACTGCCAATCCTCCCTTCATCAAGCAACCTTTGTTGGTACTTGATTAATAAATTATAGAAGGTATCAAAGGTATAATCCTTCTCATTTTCTCTGTGCGCTCTCCAATCTCTAAAAAACAAGGAAAAAATCACATTATAAGGTGTTCTCAGATTCAAGAGGACTAGTACAATAAGTTATCCATCCTTCTTTGTATAGTTATTCATGCAGTTACCCAATTTCAACTTTAGCTCTTTAATTTAAGTTACATAGTCCTCAATAATTTTGAAGGAATGGGGATGAAGAGAGATCATCTCTTTATCAAATTGCATGATCGAAATTTCATCAAATTTTTCAAACAAGGATCATAGTGTCTTCCACAACTCATGAGGATAATTGATATCACTCATATGAAAAAGAATTTTGTAAGCAAGTAGGTCTCAATGACATCAATAGCCTCATTCTTCTTTCCATTGATGACAATCTTCATTTTATCATCCTTTGAATCTAGAATGCGAGTCTTTGTATATTTCCAAACCTCTTTTCTCTATAAAATGGTTTCCATGTCTGATGCCACAAAAACATAATTTTATCCATTTATAATAACAAGAACAATATCAGAAGACATATTGAAACTTTTGATAGATATGATTTATCTCAAGCTCATTTATACTCGACAAATAAAACTTCCTATATTCAATCACTATAAGATATGAATCAACAATATTTGAAAATAACAAGGCTAGGTATTAAAAAATATGCTCTAATGTCGTAGTAGATAACAAATCTAAAATAAAAAATAAACACAATATAAATAATACTTCAAGATGATGGCTGGTGTCTAAAGACATTATTACAACACTTAAGCACAACACACTATGATTAGAAAATCACAATACATGATAATGAATCGATACAATTCAATTTCGACCCATACACATTTGACCCATAGGTTATGTTATTTATAGTACCCAAATCTAACCAACTTCCTGAAATTAAGGGGATTTGGTCCATAAAGAAGCATCATTTGTTCCAAGTGTTTCTAGGAAATATGCATTGTCTCATTAACTAGCAAATGGTTCTAGTTGACTCATTCTTTGTCGAATAGTAAAATTCCCTAATTTCCCTGACCATTTAGTTGATTCCTTTGACTACCCTCTATTCACTAGTCAATTATTCAATTGATATAATGACCAATTAATTGATTTCATAGTCAAATACTCCATGAGTCAACAACTTGATTGATTTTTGATGGTTAGTTGATCATTCAGCTGACTATATCCAAAATCTCCAATGGTGTGATGAAAAATCATAAACTTAGGTTCCAAAAAATCTCTTCCCATTGTTCCCCTATCTCCATCTATCACTATTTCCCATTCCCCTCTTGCCCCCTCTCTCTCTCACTCTCTCTAGACCCTCCCCCACACTCATTAATCCCAATTCCAACCCCCCACACTCATTATCCCACTCTCTCACTCACTCTATATTGCTTCCCTCCCCCCACCCCCCACACTCACTATCTCACTTTCTCACTCACTCTATATCGCTTTCTTCCTCCCACTTTATGAATATATCTCTCTCTATCCTTCTTCTTTCTCATGCTCTCACTCCCTCCTTCCTCACCTTCCTTCTATCTTCAACCCTCTCTCTCATTTTCATACTCACTCAACCACTCACTTGATGTATCTCTCTCTCTCTCTATAACTCCCTCATTATCTCTCTCTCTCTCTCTCTCTCTCTCTCTCTCCCTCCTTCCTCACCTTCCCTCTATCTTCACCCCTATCTCTCATTTTCATTCTCACTCAACCACTCACTTGATGTATTCCACTCTCTCTCTCCCTATCCCTCTCTCCCCCTCTATCCCTCTACCCATCTCTCTCTCTCTCTCCCTTTCTCTCTCTCTCTCTCTCTCCCTCTCCCTCTCTCCACCTCTCTCCCTCTCTCTCTCTCTCTCTACCTCTCACTCTCCCTCTCTCCCCCTCTCTCCATATCCCTCTCTCCTCCTCTCTCCCTCTCCCCCCTCCCTGTCCCTGTCCCTCTCTCACCCTCTCTCTTCCCTCTCTCTCCCCCCCTCTCTTTCATGTCCCCTCTCCCTTTCTTTTCATATATCTCACTCCCCATTCCCCCCACTCTCTTTAAAATTATGTCCTCTCTCTCTCTCTCTCTCTCTCTCTCTCTCTCCATCATCTTACGTCTCCCTCTTCTCCCAATATCACTCTATATATCTACTTGATCTCCCCGACTCTCTTTCATGCCCCCTCTTCCTTTCTTTCCATATCTCTCACTCCCCATTCCCCCCACTCTCTTTACACTTATGTCCCCTCTCTAGCTCCCCCCCCCCCATCTCTCTCCCTCCCACTCTCATCCCCTCTATCCCACTCTCACTCTCTACTTCCATCTCAATATCTCTCTCTCCCTCTCACCCACTCTATCCATCAGCTGCCTCCCCCCCTCTATTTATTTCTCCACCACCTCTACCTTAGCTCCTCTTCTCTTCCTCTCACCCCCATATTCCTTATCCTCACACTTTTAACTTTATATCTCTCTCATGTACCCTTTATATGAATCTCTCTCTCCTCCCTCCCTCCATTTCCTTTCCTCCCACGAACACACTCTCTCTCTCTTTTAAAATCCGTGCCTTTCTTTAGACCTCTAACATTCTCCCACCTCTCTCCTTACTTCCCTTCCTTCCTATTCCTCTCCCCTCTATCTCTATATATCCCCCCATATCTATCTATCTATCTCTTCCCATCCCTCTACTGATAAGAAAAATGATCCAGGTGGATATTTTTGGCCACCCACCCATTCCACCTAGGCCTCTAGTCGGTTTCATCAATTTCCTTGTTTATAGCAGCATTTACTATTTTTAGTAGTTTTTTGGGGCTTGAAATTCCGGAGCAGTTTTGACCTCCTAAACAACGTTTTTTTGAGGTCCGCAGTAGTCACTGGTGGCCAAGCTGGACACTTATGAATCAAATGCATGTTTCAACTCTAATTCAGAACCTAACAAGGGGAATGACAAAGGGAAGCATATTATCGATGTGAAGCCTAGTGCCACTGTTGCCACCACCAAGATCCAAAAGGAGGAAGCCGAAGATCCAAAGGAGGGGGAGTGCCTCTTCCATTCCCATATGTGGGTAAAGGGTTCCTTGTTGCAGTTCATTGTCGACAGTTGTTATACAAGAAAATACCTTCTTCGGAAAGAAGTGATCCCTCTAGCCCAATGAGCGGGTCTAGTAACTACCGTGACAAAGAATACAAACTTTCCTAGTTTAACATTGAAGTAATACAAGAGAGGGATATGGCCTACCTCACTCCTTATGCAGTTGTTTCCTTGATGTCGATATTGATCCTCTCGCTTTCATGCTCGTTCTTCTTTGTGTATTCTATGTCCGAATACCTCTAAATAAGATCACATGACAAAAGATGAAAGATACATAGCATATATATATTTCAAAGAAAACCACATGATATATTAAGGAGTATCATGCTAAACCAATTAATATTAACAAATTCATGGGAAGCGAAGCATAATTTGTATTATTAAATGAAAAAAGGGAAGCTTACAATCAGTGCCTTGATGTTGGAGGCCTCCTTCGGAGTTGAAATCCAAGTCCAAGCCTATCCTTTCAATTTCTTCTCCTTGTTCATCAAATTGACATCATCTAGGCGCAATCAAGCAGAATAATGGAAACCAATAATGACCAACCAAGACTCACTAGCATGGCACTCTTATATAGCAGAGATGGAGAAGTTATAGATCCAGGCCTTATCTTAAAGGGGAAAATCTTTGGAGATAAAAACAAGGGTAAAAAATGGGAGTATTCGACCATATCCTCAACAAACAAGTACCAGAACTCTGTTCTCGAGAATTCTATAGGTCAAAGCTTCTATTCCATTTTTGGGAAAACCTTCCTGAAGAGGACCAGCGCGAATTTACTACTGAATCCCTATGCTGGCAGTAGTGTTCACAGGTTAGGGACAGGGTGACAAGCACAAGGCTATTAAGGGAAGAATCGTGTTGGGTGTGTAAAATAATGTTTTTTACAAAATTTTCTAGAAAAACTTCAAGGCATTTCTTTTTTAGGTCTTCAGGGATATCTCAAGCATGTTATCTAGGATGAACAAGTTTATACATATTTTTTCACTTTCTGACATTTGTGACATGAGCGACACAAAAGATGACACTCAGCATAAGGACTGAGGAACGCAACAAAATATTGTGTAACAGATGCCCCCTAAAGCATGAAATGAGAACCATAAGTGTAATATTCCCAAATGGGAAAGGTAGAAATATAGTGCAAAATGTTAAAGCAAGAGGCCAATATGGAGACCTTTCATATGTTATAACAACAGCAAAATATACTTAAGAAATGGGCCATTAAATGCATAACAAGAAATACAAGCCTCAAATGAACAAAATCACTCAATAAGAGGTGTTGCAACCCTGTATAAAAGTTGGAAGACCCTTACAACGTTATTTTATTACCTTTGCTACAACAGTTGATTATACATCAGATCTAGGGCTGATATGTGCCTCAAAAGATATATCTATATCATATCTGAGCACTATACAAGCTCCTCTAAAGAACCCCTCAAGGGTTTTCAGCAAAACACCAAGTACAAGTTGTAGATCTGAGATCTAAGACTGCAGATCTACTAAAAAATACAGATATGGAAAGTGTGGCTGATCTGATATGATCAATAAAATAGCCTCCTCTAATAGATCCTCAAAGTGAAAGGCAGATCCCCATCAATTGAAAATCAACTCTCCAAATGGTGTGCTAAACCACCCTGCAACTCCTCCTAAAGAAATAACAAAGATATGGAATTAAACTGCGCTGTAGGGATCAAAATTATTGATGCCAAGATCTGAAAATAAGCTCAATTGCCTTCAATAATATCCTCCCAATGGAAATGAAGCCTCCTCCACTGAAAATAATCAATGAGATGGCCTAGATCTAGAGATCTAATCACCACTTGCTGCAACCTGCAAAAACAACCAAACCCTCAACAGGATTTGTGCTGTAAAGGAAAGATAAAGCTTGGCCTTAAGCCTGATAGTGGACAATGTAGTACAATACTCCTCCAATATCTCCTCAATGGAAGAGGTGAGATTCCCGATCAGGAACACCTTGTGCTAAACATCACTCTATCTCAGCTAAACAACAAGAGAAAGATATATGTCTAAACAGACCATATATTCAGAAAATCATATATCAACATACATAATGAATATAGCTGCCATCCTCTTCCTTAAATAGAATATGAGCTTGCAAACCCTAATCCCCATCCAAAAAGATCGCTACATTCACACAAAGCATCTCCATCTAAAACTGCGTTGTCCCTCATTGATGACCACTCCTCCATCAGAACATTGTTGATTTGGTCAAGGTTGACCCAATCAAAGTGATCCAACCCCTTTCACACCAAGGGTGATTTAATTAAGCTACCAAGATTGTCTCTTTCACATTTGGTATTGATTTATTCATTATTAAGGAGAATTTTGGACCTCCTTTTCCCTCTTATTCTTTAAACAAAGCAATAAAACAAAATTGAATATTCCAATTAGCTCATGGCTAATTGGGAATATTACAGTCCTCCCTTCCCAAATTTTGCTTGTCCTCAAGCAACTGACAAGCTGAGTGATGCAAACCTCCATCATTGGTGACACCAACATGTGATAAGCTTCCCTCATAAGCTAAGTGTTCACCAATCCATCCCTCCATGAATTTCTTCTCCAAATTTCTCATGATATGCAAATAATCCATCCCATAAGGAGACAATAGTTCAAATAAAACAAACATGGTTTGCCCAATGTTATCCCTTAAACATGTAGCATAGTGAACATGGAGAATCTCCATCCCATAGGGCACATACATACCTCCCATCCTCCCTCCAAAAATTCACATAAAAAGTATAAGTACATCATCAATGTATGGGATCAAAATTAAGTATATACAAATAGAAATTTATGCATATGGAGGTGGGTCATAGTCCCACATGTGGAACCAGTGCAATAAATCTCCTGAATGCATCAGATCATGATGTGGTAAGTGGTTTTCCCACCACTTACTAACTACCCAAGTCATCTCACCATGGCTGAAAGTGTGAGATATATTTGGTGCTTTTGGAATGCACCCATAATGATACAAAATCTCCCTTTGATCTCCAAGGGAGTGGCGATGTTCAGAATTTTTTGTCGCCCAAAGTTGGCTATGAATTTTATAGGGTATAGTGCTTCTTCTTGGAGCTATGGCATGCATATAGATGGTGAAAGAATGGAAATAATAATCAAATGAAACATTAGTTACAAAAGCATGTTCTTCACCAACATTTCTCCTCATACAAATGGAGTGGTGCATAGATCTATCTCCTCTCATTCCAAAAGTGGAAAGAGGTGGCTGAATTAACTCCTTCATAGAGTTATGTTTCTCTCCCAACTCCACATGATTCATGCATCTTTGAAAATGCTGATATAGTTTTTCTTCAAAGCCCTTCCAAGTGTAGCTTTCCATGATAGTGGTGTAGGACTTCATAGAATATGTGTGGTTGAAAAAGAACTCTTCATAATCCATTTGTAGTAACTTCTCCTTGAGATTGGAGGCTCTAGATAAGAATATCCTACCATGATAATAGATGACTCCTTCAACTGAATAGACCTCTTCATGTAGCTGGTCATCAAGTATCATGCATGTGTGAAGATACTTGGAATATTCCACCAACAGTTGGAATTTCCAATATGGATCAATTTCCCATAGTGACAACGCTAATGATCTATCACAAAGAACATATGTCATATGGCTACTCTCCTCCTTTACATCTCCCATGCCAAAGTTACATGTTAGAAGGTCATTCCTTCCATGCTTCTCCTCCCACAACGCGAAATCTGAAATGAAAGTGGGTAATGATGATGTTGGGAGAATGTCTCCCTCCTTCTTGAGCCTACCAAAGACTCCCAACACTGTTTCATGGTCTTCTAATTCTCCCATCCCTCCTGGATCTATTCTTGGAGAATCATGTTGTGAGACATCTCTCACAAAATCTGAATCAAGTGGCCTCCCAGGTGGTTTGTCACTAAATAATAGTGTCCCATGCAGCAATCTCATAAGCATAATAGATGGGACTATAAGGTCCTTGCTTCCATTGTGCAAATCCATTTCTAATTTCTGGGTGGAAGTTGTATGTGAGGGATATGTATGCATGCCTTTGATCATTTGAGTCTTACCACTCTTTTTATTCACCCATTCCATCTGCAAAGCTTCCCAATCAGTGGTGACTTTCCCTAAAGTAATCAACCATTGAACACCCAATATCACATTGGTGTCAGGTATGTCAACCAGAAAGAAGTGATCAATCAATGTATATGTTCCCATGGTGACTGATAATGATGGGACATAATGCATTCATTGCATAGTTCTATCTCCTGGGACCAAAACAGAAAATCCCTGAAAAGCATCAATTGGAATTGCCCTCCTTTGCACTAGTTGGGCATCGATAAAATTGTAGGTAGCCCCACTATCAACCAAAACAAAAACCCTCTGATTCAAGATGGAACATTTAACTCTTAAGTTCAAGTACTTAGGTACTCCTCTTAATGATGCAAGAGCCCCTCCAATAGGAGAAAATGCTCCATTCCCATCTCCTAATGGTATTGGTTCATCTCCTGCAGTGTCAGTGTTGTGACCTCTTCTTAGTTCATCTTCTTCTTCCTCCTCATCATCTGAGAAGACCTATATGTAATGTGATTTTCTAGCTGCACATCTATGTCCATGTGCCCAAGCTTCTTGGCAAGTGAAGCAAAGGTTCATTCTCCTTAGATATTTCTAGACATCATCATCAAGAGGTTTTTTATATTGACTCTCCTTTGAAGGGGCATCCTTTTCTTCTTTTCCCTTTGATGGAAAAGAGGGCTTATGCTAAAATGTTGCCTTTTCTTTTGGCAAGGCATCTTGAAGGTATCTAGCCCTTTCAATGGAATCTTGTAGGGTAGTGGGCTTGGTAGACTTAACCAACCCATGAAGAGGTTCATCTAACCCATCAATGAACATGTACACCCTTCTTGCTGTAGACAAATCAGGAACCATAACATAAAGTCTTAAAAATTCAGAGATGCAAGTTTCTGCATTACCTGATTTTTTTAGCTTTGCAAGGCTCATGAATGGTGCTTCAGGATCTCTTCTATCAAATATTTCCACCAGCCTTCTAGTGAACTCTAAATAAGCAATCACATTGGCATGACGCAATCTAGATAAGCCATGGAACCACCAGTCATGTGCTTCACCCTCAAGGTGCAGCACTGCAATATTAATGGCCTCCATTTCTAGAACCTTGTTCAACTGAAATTATATGTCAAGTTTTTCTACCCAAGATTTGGCAGTACACTTGGAAGACCCATCAAAATTGGGTAAAAATAATTTTCCCATTGTATGGTAACGATCATGATTCTGAATGAATCCACCACTTCTATGATGATGCCTTGGTCTTCTATTGTCCTTTATTTGAAAAAACTCTTGAAAAATAAAGTGGTCCTTGAAACTCTGAGTTTGAGATTCATACTCCATAAAATAGTCTTCAAAGGATTATTGCTCTTGAAACCCTTCATTTCCCACAACCAAAAATGTAGGCATAGTAGAGTGTTGGGAAACTTGTTTTTGATGTACTGGTTGATCATTTGAGTGATGAGACATGCTAGAGCCTTCTCCATGATTAAATCCTTTAGGGGATTCCTTGAATCTATCCATTCTCATCTGCTTGATCTCTCTAGCAATGTCTTGCATAGCTCTAAGAAGGATCTTAGGGAACTCCTCTTCATCTTCACCTCTAGATAAAGGGGTCTTACCCTTGTCTTCTTTCTCATCTGTATAATAAAAATTTATGTGTCTTCTTCTTTGATACCTCTTCTCTCTATCAGTAAGAGGGTCTCCTTCTTTAGATGACATATTGGCTTTTAGTATGCACAGGTTGTGCCAAGACTATGCTATAATACCACTGTAATATTCCAAAATGGGAAAAGCAGGAATATAGTACAAAATGTTGGAACAATATTTCAGATCATTATTTATAAAGAAAGAGGCCAATATGGAGACCTTTCATATGTTATAACAGCAACAAAATATACTTAAGAAATGGGCTATTAGATGCATAACAAGAAATACAAGCCTCAGATGAACAAAATCACTCAATAAGAGGTGCTGCAACCATGTATAAAAGCTAGAAGACCCTTACATCATTATTTTATTACCTCTGCTACAACAGTTGATTATACATCATATCTAGGGCTGATATGTGCCTCAAAAGATAGATATATATCAGATCTGAGCACTATACAAGCTCCTCTAAAGAACCCCTCAAGGGTTTTCAGCAAAACACCAAGTACAAGTTGTAGATCTGAGATCTAAGACTGCAGATCTCTTGAAAAATACAGATCTGGAAAGTGTGGCTAATTTGATATGATCAATAAAATAGCCTCCTCCAATAGATCCTCAAAGTGAAAGGCAGATCCCCATCACTTGAAAATCAACTCTCCAAATGGTGTGCTAAACCACCCTGCAACTCCTCCTATAGAAATAACACAGATTTGGAAGTAAACTATGCTGTAGGGATCAAAATATGGTTGGCCTGATGCCAAGATTTGAAAATAAACTCAACAGACTTCAATATTGTCCTCCCAATGGAAATGAAGCCTCCTCCACTGAAAATAAGCAATGAGATGGTCTACATCTAGAGATCTAATCACCACTTGTTGCAACCTGCAAAAACAACCAAACCCTCAACAGGATTTGCACTGTAAAGGAAAGATGAATCCTGGTCTTAAGCTTGATAGTGGAAAATTTAGTACAAGACTCCTCCAAGAGCTCCTTAATGGAAGAGGTGGGATTCCCGATATATTCAGAAAATCATATATTCAGAAAATCATATATCAACATACATAATGAATATGGCTGCCATCCTCTTCCTTAAATAGAATACGAGCTTTCAAACCCTAAGCCCCATCCAAAAACATCACTACATTCACACAAAGAATCTCCATCTAAAATTGGGATGTCCCTCATTGATGACCACTCCTCCATGACATCGTTGTTGATTTGGTCAAGGTTGACCCAGTCAAAGTGATCCAACCCCTTTCAAACCAAGGGTGCTTTAATTAAGCTGCCAAGATTTGTCTCTTTCACATTTGGCATTGACTTATTCATTATTAAGGAGAATTTTGGACCTTCTTTGCCCTCTTATTCTTTAAACAAACAAATAAAACAAAACTGAATATTCCAATTAGCTCATAGATAATTGGGAATATTACAATAAGTGATGGTTGAATCACTTTATCAGCCACATAAAGGACTTTGGAAAACCACCATCAAGAGACCCGCCAATCAAACACAGTACAATATATGACATCTCCTATATAAATATGCCAAATAAAATATCTCTGAATAGGCATCAAATAACACATGAACCCACGATATGGACATAACCGTCTGTCTGAAAGAGATCGTGGAAATGGATCCATGGTATGGTCGCAACCATTCGTATAGAAAGGATCATGTGTACAATCATGAATACTCAATAACTCCTTGAAGCCTGGATAATAACAAATGTGATCCAGGATCTTTGTCTCTATCTCGATCTACCCACTGTATTAATCTAACCATGTGAATAGATGTGGTGATGTCAAACATGGTAGAAACCACTTGATTATTAGTCTATGATGTAAACCATTAACATGCACAAGAGAAACCACCAGTAATGACGATGGCCCTCAAGTTACGACAAAAAAATATACAAGCCCGAATGAATGAGCTGAAGTTGAACACTTGCAAAATAATTTGATCGAAGCCAAATGATGTGAACCTGTCATCGAATGTGAAGAACTTGTCGTTGAGGCATGCAAGCTCCAAGGTACTCAAAAGTAGTTTCTAAATCATATTCCTGGATAATGAACTGAAGTCGATAGGAAGTGATCCATCAAAGGAGGGCCATAATGATTCCCACATCATTGAAATGAAACAAATGATTTCTCAAGATGATAGGAGTGATTCAGGATTGTTTTAGAGAGGGTCAAATAAGTAGAGGATGTTTGACTTTACAGATAAGACTTCTCTTGAACATATCTGTGACACGACTCCATAATTTGGAAACATTTGACTAAAAATAGGATCAAAGGTCATGGTGAGAACAAATGATGATAAAATGAGAGGAAAATGGATTTCCCAAACCCAAGAAATCAAATGACGAATGTAGGATATCCCCAACCCGACACGAAATGCAGATGAGTGTCATATTCAAGATTGACATGTTGCCTTTGGTACAAAATGCAATATATGCTTTACTTCATTTTTCCCCTGCTAATTTCTAGTGAGTACCTCTTTATTTTTTAGAGCAAGCATGAAGAGGATACCATATGCTTAGCATATAAATTCACCCTTCAGATGAATCCATCCTAGGAATTTAAACGATTCCTAGGAAGGAGTATCTCGGTCTTGTCATGGTGATAATTCCTTCGTTGTTTAAATTTTATGAGTCCGATGGAGGGGTAACTCAGTATATTTTTCATATTTAAGGAGTTTGAAAAAGAGATGGAAAATAAAACTCCAAAAGGTCCCTTTTCATAGATAGTCCCTCGAATCTGAAAAGGTAGAAAACAATATCTGAGAGAATATCCTGATCATGTTTGACCAGGGTATTCCTTTTTCATAATTAGTCAATATCATCCCGAAAAAGGGGTAAACATATAATGCGATGACGTCAATTCATTTATTCAAACGAGCTTGAAAATACAAGTGCTCAACGATATTTTCATATTTCAAAAGTTAGAAAAAAGCTTAAAGTTGACTCCACATGGAGGAACGAGTGATAAAAAAGGTAGCAACTGGTTCTCATGATGATGGAACTACTCAAAACATGCAAAGTTCAAGACACTAGCTATCAAGACCACTCAACACAACAGTTCCTCAGGAAAGGGTAAAACAACCAAGTGAAAGCATATGATCGGCCAAACATATGGTGATGATGGAACAATAAAAACAAGGCTCATCTAGAAGAAGAGGTAGATAAAGGGAAATCATGAGAGGTGTATAGGAATGAGAATGGTAATGGTTTCATTTTTTCACAATCTTGAAACATGTGGAAAAATTATGCTTGAAATTGGTTTTATTTTTACACAAGCTTGAAACGGGACAAACTGTGCTTGGAAGTGGTTTAATTTTTACACAAGATTGAAACAGAGAAAAAATATCCATGGAAAACGTTTGCATGCCCCCAGCATAATGACTCAATTTGAGGTACATCCCCCCTAAGCTTCATCGTATTCACCTAAGTAGACTACTGGTTACTAACAGGCGGATAGAATGAAGGTTCAACGACGAGATCAAGTGAAAGACTTGATTGGGAATTTATGAGATCTAATCAAAGACTCAAATTGAAAGGGGATTTGTTTCATTTTTTAATGAACTTGACACAAGACAAGGAACTCTGCTCCAAACACCTTGTTCATGGACCATAAGAGGTCATGGCTTCCAAGAGGGTCCCATTAGACGAGAAAACAACACTCTGGAAATAACGGTCTAATGCCCCTAGTAGATGATGCACTCTATCACTGACTAGATCATCAGTAGACGCGGGCAAGGAATAGGTTGCCACAAAATTAAGCTATGGTGGGGAAGATACTACTTGCATGTAAGGACCATTAAGGGATTATGGTTGATTGGGAGCCAGATTAGGACCAATGAATGAAATTTGATCAATGGTCATGATTCTTCATTCATGCGGGAAACGAACCACACAAAAGAGAGAAGAGACAAGAGCTACCATGACATAAGTATAATCACGCCCAAGGAGTAATTTAAAGTCCAAAGGGCCTCAGAAAATCATCACGTCTATATAGACAATATGTCCTCCTAAAGTAATAGGAAAATTCTGAAGGATCCCTAACGGTTGAATAGTTCCTTTGTTAAAAGCCAACATATTCTTGGTAATGGGCATAAGTTGCGGAGATCCTAAATATTTCCAAGTAGTTGAGGATAGAATACTAACATATGCGCCTTCATCTATTATTGTGCTAGGTACGACCACATTATAGGCCTGTAATGTGATCTCAAAGGGAACGTAAGAAGGAAGATGATATCTTGTCAATCAACTCCAATCAAAGGAAGCAACCAAACTACTTCGAGGGAGTGTTGTAGGAATAGGAGAGTTTCCCCCTTGTGTTACGGGAATGGGAGGATCACCCTCCTGTACCGTGGGAATGAGAGGATTTCCTCCAATTCATCGGAATCAAAAGAAACAAAAATAACTTGAGTGGTTTGAGGTTCACTCTATATGGGAGGGAAATGATCAACTGAAGGTGGAATCGAGTCAACCATCTTCTCAACCAATGGTTGGTCAGGAATGGACTCATGAGTTTAACTTTCACAAATATTGGGATTCACCAAAGATGAATTTTGATCAATCACATAATCAACTAATGGAGGATCAAGGGAAAGATTTTGGTAACCAACAGAAAGACGAGGCTGAGAAGATGTAAGTTTCTCCATTATTTTGGAGGATTCATCCAAATACGGATAAAGGTGAATGGGAGGATTCCATTGACATAAATTACAAGGAAATTTTACTTTCCCTTTTTCCCCATGGGCCTTACTATGAATAGTTGAGGTTTTATCACCAGCATGATCTCCAGAGCCCAATGACAAAGGACGATGTGAGCCAGTGGACCACACTTCTAGTACCTTGGAAATACCAGGGCAATCCCTAAGAAGGTGGTTACCCTTACATAACTTGCAAGGTAATTTGACTTTGCAGCACTAAATGGAATGTTTTTCAACATCATTTGCATCAGTAGCGATAGTCACTTGGTTTCCCATTTGCTTATTTTGCTTCTTCTTCTTAGCTTCCTGGTTACTAGAACCCAGAATTTCACCAGGTGAAGAGGAAGAATAGGGTGAAGAAACCGACGAAGAAGGTGAGGGGTCAACTTTATGGTCAAAATGAGGTAGAAAATTTTCATGCAGAGGTGAACTTGGTTGAGAAGAAGCTTGGACATTTGGAACCATGGGGGTTGAAAATAACCAAATTTGAAAACCAATGGTTAATCCTGGAAGGGACAACGTTTCCATATAGGGAGCATCAACATTTCCAAAAGACGGAAAAGACCACGATTCCCATCTAAGGGGATTCCTTGATTGGTAAACTCAGGTACTGTCGCCATTAGTCCCAACCTAAGATCTACTAAGGATTTGTGCATGGGTAATATGCTATTTCATGGACTATAAATTTTATAATTTAACAAAAAAAATAAAAATGGGAAATCAAGGAAAAAGGTATTACCAAGTATCTATGAACTGAAATAAACACCTTGTCGAACCAAGGAATTGATGTATGACAACCAATCTCCCTAAATTTTGTGTTCGGTGTATCACATCTACAAGGTGGCCAAATCAGTTACCTATGGCAGGTTTGAAACCTAGTGAGGTCTCCCAAAATATACACGACGGTACGTGGGAGTTCAATCCGTAGTAACATTGTCTAATGTGTAACCATTCGATGAGAGCGTCCCCATATACTTACAAGACGTGGAGCATAGTCCTATATAATTTCATACGTGGGACGGGATATCACCCATAAAATGAAAAATAGGCTATTAGCGACAACTGCTACACTTGACGATGCCAGAACACGTATCTAGCCTAGACCTCTAAATATTTTCGTTAATTACAAAATCTCCTTAGGCCAATTGAGGTTCATTTTAATGTTGATCTGAAATTAAGTTTTGATTTTGGGCTCAAAACGATTCACCTGAATTCCTAAGATGCAGCTAAATGAGAAAAGGATTCTTTCATTTTAAATGAAAGCTAAAATAATAAGGGAATATATCACAAAGAGTGATGCATCAAACAAAATGCAGCAAGAAAAATGCCACCCAGCTAGCTTTCATAAATATTAAAGACAATTTCACTTTCACTATCCCAAATGCAACTCATTCAAAATTAAAATGATTTCTACTTCTGCTAAGATGCACTTAAATAATTTTATTTTGTTTTATTTATTTATTTATTTTATTTTTCTCTTTTAATGATGAAATGAAAATCATGCAATTAATGCACTTAATTTTTTTTCACTTATTGAAAAAATTTAATCTATTTTCAATAAGAAATATCGAAAATGTCCTTTCAATGCGAGTGGTCTCATGCATTTAACGAAAATTAATTCTTGAAATCAAAACTAAATAGATGAAAAAACCAATTTCTTTAAACAAGAAGAAAGTTCACTATTGTCCTACAATAGACAATCAATATTTCTTGACTGATACAAGTAGCAAACAAATATTTTAATTGACTTGAAAAAACAAGACTCAACCAAAACATAAACTTTACCACTTAAATCAAAAGACTAATTTGCGCTTTTCAAAGAGACTGCAACCACTCAAAGCAATAAATAATGCAATCAAAGAAAATAAAATATTTTAAGGATCAAGACACACTAAGGGTTTTCCAGAAGATACCCAAAAAATATCTATTTTCTAAGACCAGCGCGGTCCACCAATTCACACCAGTTTTCTGCATCGCGAATTTTCCAACAAAATCCAACACTGGAAGCATGACTGTATCCATTAAAAACCTGCTGAGCAAGGAAAAGAGGGATAAAATAAGAAATATGAGGAAAAAATTTAGACTTGATACCTTAAAACACTTTCAATCCAGAATAGAGACTAAAAAAAAAGCCAAACAAGTGCTAGTCCAGCGGTTGTCCAAACTAAGCGTGAAGACAAAACACAAGAAGAGGGTGAACAGTGTGTAAACTCCCTATTGGAGTCACCAATTTGTTATACAGGAAAATCCATTCTTCAGAAAGAAGCAATCCCTCTAGCCCAATGAGTGGATCTAGTAACAAATGTAACAAAGAAAACAAGCTTGCCTAGTTCAACATTGAAGTAATACGAGAGAGGGAGATGGCCTACCTCACTCCTTATGCAGTCATTTCCTCGATGTCGATATTGATCCTTTTGCTTTCAGGCTCGTTCCTTGTTATTCATTCTACGTTTGAATACCTGTAAAGAATATCACATGAAAAAATACGAAATATACATAACATATATATATTTAAAATCAAACCACATGACAGATCAAGAAGTATCATGCTAAACCAATTAATATTAACATATTCACGGGAAGCGAAGCATGATTTTCTTTATTAAATGAACAAAGGGAATCTTATAATTGGTGCCTTGATGTTGGAGCCCTCCTTCATAGTGGAAATCCAAGTACAAGCCGAGCCTTTTAATCTCTTCTCCTTCTTTGTCAAATCGACAACATCTAGGTGCAATCAAGGATAAGAATGGAAACCGACAATGACCAACCAAGACTCACTAGCATGGAACTCTTATATAGTAGAGATGGAGAGGTTGTGGATCCACTAATGAGGGGGAAAGGCCTTATCTCAAAGGGGAAAAAATTTAGAAATAATATCAAGGGTAAAAAATGGGAGTATTCGACCATATCCTCAACCAACAAGTACCAGAACTTCATTCTAGAGAATTCTAGAGGTTGAAGCTTCTACTCCATTTTTGGGAGAACCTGCCTAAAAAGGAACAACATGACTTTAGCGTTGAATTCCTGTGCTGGCAACGCTATTCATAGGCTAGGGATAGGGTGACAAGCACAAGGATATTAAGGGAATAATCACACTGGGCTTGTAAAATAAGGATGTTAACAAACTTTTGCAGAAAAGCTCCAAGGAATTTCTCTTTTAGGTCTTCGGGATTTCTCAAGCATGTTATCCAGGATGAATAAGTTTATACAGCTTTTGTCACTTTGCGACGTTTGTGACTTGAGCGACACAAAATATGAAACTTAGGATAAGGACTAGGGAACACGACAAAATATTGTGTAACAATAATGAGAGCCAAAAGAACCTTATTTAAGCAGAAGTCGTGAAGCAGTTGGGCCTATCGACCACAACACACCCACAACCATACACCATTGGGTGGCTTCACCAAGGACGAGATCTTCGTGTCAGCGAGTAGTTTTTCCTTCCCTAAAACATCAATCCCTTCACGAATGAATTATTATGTGATGTATTATTAGGCCAACCATACTTGTGGAAGTGACATGCTTTGTATGATTCTAGGCCTCGCATTGTTTTTTTAAAATTTGGGTAATAAGTTTTACATGATACCAGAGGTAGCACTGCCTACCACCATCTCTTTGATCACTACAAAACAATGGAGTAAGCTCATTTCCCAAAGCGGGAAATTTGTTTTCCTTATGATCCTCCCTCAGGGCAAGAAGAAGATTGTAGCCAGGACCACCAGACAAGGATCCTCCATACAGAAAAAACATATGGACAAGATCGTGGAGGAGTATGGGGACATATTAACCTCACCCGCAAGGGTGCCTCTTCACTGTCAGGTTAAGCACTCCATCGATTTGACCTTAGGTGAGTTGATACTCAATGGATCAATATATTGGTTCTCTGTTCTGGAGAACAACGAAATCAAGAGACAGATTCAAGAGTTGTTGTAGAAAGGTCACATTCGGTCGAGTTCATCGCCCTGTGGGAGCCCAATTGTGTTGATGGGGAAGAATTATGGGACTTGGAGGCTCTTTATTGATTATCGGGTGCTAAACAAGATCACTATCTGGAATAGGTATCCAATCCCATGGATTCATGACCTTCTAGACCAACTCAAGGGGGCCAAATATTTCAGCAAGATTGAATTGAATTTTGGTTATAAATAGGTACCAATCGAACCCTCCAGCGTGTAGAATACTGCCTTCAAATCCAATCAAGGCCTTTTTGAATGGTTGTTCATGCCTTTCGAGTTGTGGAATGCACCCACAACCTTCATGAGGCTGACGGATGAAATCTTGCGACCATTCACCATCTCATTCATGGTGGTGTACTTGGATGGCATCCTAATATTCAACCATAGTTGGGAAGAGCACCTCCACAACATTCGACAAGTCCTCCAAACACTGTGGCAACACAAGTTGTGTGCCAATTTGGAGAAATTCACTTTTGGCATGACCCAGGTTAAATATATGGGATACATCATTGATGAGAGGGGGTGCATGTTGTTGGCTTGGTTGAGCTTGAACCAAGTTCAACTTGTACTTCGCACCAACAAAACCCTAGACACCTACCCTTTCGGCAACAACTTGCAAGCAGATCTAAGTCTCACCTAAGGTGGCTATGGGTGGTTGTAGAACCAGGATTCTATAGCCTTGAGGAACTGTGTGAGCTGGCTTTACTTTTATTTTCTATACTTAACCAATATTATATCATACAAGCAACTAACATCCCATTATAACTTACTTAATCACTTTTCATCATTCAAATAAACATAAACACATTATAGTATATATCCATAACTTCACATAAACAGATAGAATGAAAACACAACACATAAAGACATAGAATATGCTTCCAAAACATCTTATTCTTTATTATGATAAGTCTCTTTAGTACATTCACTTCTCAGACCTATGCACACAGTTACAGGTGGTCTGCGCAGTAAGTTGCAGACTCTTCAAGGTCTCCACGCACACAGTTGTGAAGCCTTCCTAATACCCAAAACAGACTAAACAGATATGTCATGTGTTTGTGCTCATTAACTATTACATCATTATTCCATTCTATTTTATCTTTGAAAAAGCCTTACATTGCTTTATATAGCATTTACAACATACAAAACCATGGTCCACATATCATGGGTAGACAAAATAACTAGTTAAAGCCTGAAACCCATTACAAAATGGCGGGCTTCGACCCACCCGAAGCCCCTAAACACCGCGTGGTAGATTTAGCTTCACGGTACCACACACTCCACTCGAGTTGTGGAGTCTTTGACCCAAAAATATATCAAGTTGGGATGTGCCCAACATGCCCCATGTTAGTATCAGAATATGCATTCTGCCATTAGTGATCAAAATCACTCTTTGCATATTCATTTTAGGTGTCCCACTCATAAAATTTTTAATCATTCCACTAAGTCATGTAAAAAATTGATTCATTGATGGTAGCCCTAGTCTCAAAATCTCACTCTCCCTCATAAATTCTCATTTGTTGGATCACCTTCATTTCACCATGTCTTATCTCAGTCAAAGTCAACCATGGAAGTCTGGTCATTCAAGGTCCCATTAGGTCATTAGGTTTTATTTTTCAAGGTCCAAAAATGCACCATTTCATCTCAATAAGTTCAACAAAATGTGTGAGAATGACTCAATAAACACTTTATTTTCACCTACAAAATATCATCAGCATGTAAATATCATATTTTTAAATTTGTGATTTTGATTTTTTATGATTTTCATATCAAAATGTCATTTTGATATGAAAACAGAGATGTAATTTATTTTAATTTGTTAGGTCCCTATATTACTAGTATAGTCCCTTATTTTTGTTAGTGTAACCCCCTTAATGTTATTATTGTACCCTTGTAACCCCCATTTTTTTATTATTGTGCCTTAAATTATTATGGTTAGGTCGGCTAGGATTACATTGTGGCCCACTAGGATTACATTATGGCCCCATGGACTCCTATATATAGAAAGGAGGTTTTGTAAATTGTATCATCCAAGAATTTTTCATTTATGTAATGTATTGGAGGTTGCCCCCTCGAAGTGGCTTATTTCTAAGGCGTTGATATCTATCTTCTTCTATTTTTGGAGCTGGTTACACAACATTTGGTATCGGAGCTTTGGATTCTAAGGTTTTGCTGCTCTAAATAGGTCATCGTGGAATTTTCGCTATAACTTTTTTTCTACAAAGGTTCAGAATCTGACATTTTTAGGGTACGAAGCTGAACTCTTGAGGAAACTCTTTAAAAAATTTCAGATCTTGGTTCACAATATTTTCGTAGATATGATCTATGGAAGGTAGTGCTTTTTCAGGCTCCCGAATTTCATCTCAAAGAGGTGATCATGGGAAAATATTCATAACTGTCTCTCTGAGCATCGGATTGGAGTGCCGTAAAAAGTGGTCACAATAAAACATACTATAGTTTCTTGGCTATCAATTTCAGAGCCGAATGAGAAACAGATGACACGTGGAAAGTCGTACAAGTTCGCTCTACTGAACCAGTCCATAATTAGGTCATTGTGGGATATTGGACACAACCTTTTCCGGGAGAATCCAAATCAGGTAAGACCTATGGCATTCGAAATAGAATTCAGAGGGCTATGTTGGTGCCAAAATTCAAATATTTAAGTGCTGCAATCGTAGAGATAATCCAATTTCAATATCAAGCTCCTCAAAAGCAAGAAAAAGGTGTGTATTTTTTTCCGAATTGCATAATTCTTGTTTGAAGAATCAATTTGAATTGATTCCAAGGGCATATTGTAGAATAGATATTAGTATTGGGTTCTAAAATATGTCCCGTAAAAATAATTCAACACCCATTAAGCCTTCAGAAGGCTCTACGATGACTCATGAAGATGAAGAATTGCGACATGATCTATCAAAATTACAAAAGCAAGTGCACCAAACTTCGCTCTCGCAAAGAGAAACAAAAAATGAAATGGAAGTTTTGAAGAAAGGAATGGAAGCAAAGATGGATGGTTTGAAGAAAGGTGTGGAAGCTAAGATGGATGGCATGGAATCTGGCATGGAGGCTAAGATGGATGACATGAAAGACAACATGGAAAACATGAAGAATGATCGAAAAGCAGACATGGTTGGTTTGAAAAAGTTGATACAAGAAATGTTTCCTAATGGTGAAAATATAGTAGAAGAACCTCATGATGAGAACAAAATAAACGTTAATCGTGATTTCATAAACTCTAATGTTGGCAGGAAGAACCACCATATTCCAAAAATGGATATGAGGAAGTTTGATGGAAAGGATCCTGTAACATGGATACTACAGATGGAGCAATATTTTGATCTCCATAACGTGCAAAACACACAAAAGGTACGCATTGCAGCTTTACATTTAGAACAAAATACATTTGTATGGTATCAATGGCTTTGCTCCCGTAAACAAATTGTCACTTGGTCAATTTTTACGGAGGAAATGATAGCACATTATGAGGATACAAAGAGAAACACCTTCTTTAGACAATTGATAAATCTCAAACAAAAGGGTTTAGTGGGGCAGCACATTGAGGACTTCCAAAAATTGAATATAAGGGTAACTGATATTCCAGAGGAACACAGAATTGATCTCTTCATAGGCACTCTAAAGGATAACATCCAACATGAAGTTCGTGTTTTGGAACCTGATTCATTGGAGAAGGCATTCAGGTTGGCAAGAAAAGTTGAATGTAAAATTATGGCGACAAGGAAGCCTGCCACTCAATTCTATAAAGAAGGAAGTGTTGCTACGCCTAGATTTCCACAACCTACAAGGTTGACACCACAACAATTGGAAGAAAAAGAGCAAAAGGGCTTTGCTACAGTTGTGATAGCAAATACACTAAAGGTCATAAGTGTGCTGAGAAGAAATTATTTTACATAGATTGTGAAGAAGAAGAGGAAAATGAACAAGAAGAGGATATACACCAGGAACCACCCCTAGAAGAGGAAGAAATGAATCCGACCATATCGTGTAATGCACTGGCAGGAATTACCACTCCTCAAACTCTCGAGATAGAAGGACATATAAAGAAGAAAAGGGTAATAGTGTTGATTGATTCAGGTAGCACCCATAATTTTATTCATTATAAGGTAGCCAAGGAATTAAATTGTTTCCTATACCCAGCACCCGCATTTCAAGTGATGGTTGCAAATGGAGGAACTATAAATTGCTCTGGAAAATGCCATAATATCAAGCTAACCATGGGGGAATATGTATTGGCTAGTCCAATACTTTCCATTCCTATGGGAGGTGCTGATGTTGTACTAGGAGTACAATGGTTACAATCTTTGGGGACGGTAGTTTTTAATTTTCAAGAACTTTTCTTGAAATTTTTTTCAGAAGGAAAGGAAGTCGAATTACGGGGTATTGAAGGGAAGCCAGGAAGGATAATAAGCTCTAATGTCATGACAAAACTTCTAAAGAAAGAACAACGAGGCGTAATTGCACAATTATGCTCTCTAGAAGTTCCAACATCAAAATCATCTATTTCTGCAGATCTCCAACAAGTCTTGGAAAATCATTCCAAGGTGTTTGAAACTCCCAAAGGACTCCCACCTATTCGTGATCATGATAATTCTATTCATTTGATTCCAGGAAGTGTTCCTCCAAACATCAGGCCTTATAGATATCCTTATGTCCAAAAGAGCGAAATTGAACGTATGATTGCAGAAATGTTAGAGGCGGGTATAATTCAACCTAGTCTAAGTTCTTTCTCTACTCCTGTAGTATTGGTACACAAGAAGGATGGATCATGGCGAATGTGTTCAGATTATAGGGAGCTCAATAAGCTCACCATTAAAGATAAATTTCCCATTCCTGTGATTGATGAATTATTGGATGAATTACATGGGGCAATTTATTTTACCAAGTTGGATCTTCGTTCAGGATATCATCAAATTAGAATGAAGACTGAAGATATTCCAAAAACAGCATTTCAAACTCATGAGGATCATTATGAATTTTTGGTCATGCCTTTTGGCCTTACCAATGCACCTTCTACATTTCAAGGGTTGATGAATTCCATTTTCAAACCCTTCCTTAGAAAATTTGTGCTAGTATTTTTTTGATGATATACTAATCTACAGTAGGTCTTGGAAGGATCATGTTCAACATGTTGACAGGATGCTCAAACTATTGTAGGAGAAACAATTATATGAAAAAACATCCAAATGTTTCTTTGGAGTACAAGAGGTGGAATATCTGGGTCATATTGTATCTCACGAGGGTATTAAAGTAGACCCTAAAAAAATTAAAGCCATTAAGGAATGGAAAGTCCCCACAACCATAAAGAAGTTGCGAGGATTTCTCGGGTTAACAGGGTATTATCGCAAGTTTGTTAAGAATTGTGGGAGAATAGCAGCACCTCTAACAACATTATTGAAGAAAGATGCATTTTCATGGACTCCTGAAGCAACTAAGGCCTTTGAACGTCTTAAGGAGGCAATGTGCCATGCACCGGTCTTAGCTACGCCAGACTTCACAAAAACCTTTATTGTAGAATGTGATGCCTCAGGAAATGGAATTGGTGCAGTTTTAATGCAGGAAGGAAGACCCATTGCTTTTGAAAGTCGTCCAATCAAAGGAAAGTATTTACAAAAACCTATTTATGAGAAGGAAATGTTAGCAATACTGCATGCACTAAAGAAATGGCGAACCTACCTAATGGGAAGACACTTCAAGGTAAAAACTAATCATGATAGTCTTAAACACTTTTTGGAACAAATATTATCTTCAGAAGAGCAGCAAAAATGGGTCACAAAGATATTGGGTTATGACTTTGAAATAATCTACAAAAAAGGAAAGCTTAATGTTGTTGCAGATGCACTCTCAAGAAAGAATGAAGAGGTGGAAGCATTGCTTTGTGCCATTCTATTATCCAACCAGATTGGATAACCGAAGCAAGAGATGAATGGAAGAAGGACAAAGATGTATGGACACTCATTCAAAAGTTGCAGCAAGATCCTAGTACATCTGATACATTTAGTTGGAAAAATGATTCCTTATGGTACAAAGATCGCTTATATCTTTGTAAGAATTCCCAACTAAAACAAAAGATTCTTCTGGAATTGCACACTTCTCATTTAGGAGGACACTCAGGATTTTTAAAAACTTACCACAGGGTGAAGAAAGAATTTTTTTGGGATGGCCTTAAATCTGATATTCAAAAATTTGTGGCGGAATGTTTGGTTTGCCAGCAGAATAAAGTGGAGACAATTAAGACCCCGGGACTTCTACAACCTTTATCCATTCCAAGTAAACGTTGGGAGGAGATTTCAATGGATTTTATCACAGGTTTACCGAAGTCCGAAGGCAAGAATGTCATCATGGTGGTAGTTGATAGACTTACCAAGTATGCACACTTTTGTGCATTATTTCATCCATTTAAAGCAAGTACAGTTGCTACTACATTTATGGACAGAATTCAAAAGCTACATGGAAGCCCAAGGGTTATTATGAGTGACAAAGATCCCATTTTTACTGGAAATTTTTGGACGGAGTTATTTTCTTGTTTGGGTACTCAATTAGCTCATAGCTCATCTTATCATCCTCAATCTGATGGTCAAACTGAGATCGTAAATAAATGTTTGGAAGGATGTCTTCGTTGTTTTGTATCTGATAAACAAACACAATGGGTCAAGTGGTTACCTCTTGCTGAATGGTGGTATAACACTTCCTTCCATACTGCAGCAAAAATGACCCCATTTATGGCACTTTATGGATATCATTCACCATCCATCACATCATCTTTAAGGGAAAATTAGAAGGTTCAAGCAGTGGAAGATCACATCGAGCATCAGCAAGAAGTTCTCCAACTCTTAAAGGATAACCTGAATTTGGCACAAAATCGAATGAAACAACAGGCAGATCAACATCGCAGCGAGAGAAGTTTTGATGTAGGAGATTGGGTATTTTTATGGCTACAACAATACAAACAAATGTCCCTCAAGCAAGCTAAGAAGGATAATAAATTATCGCCAAAGTACTATGGTCCTTACAAGGTGTTGCAAAAGATTGGTACTGTGGCATACAAATTGGAGCTTCCTGCTTCTTCGCGAGTACATCCAGTTTTCCATGTTTCATGCTTAAAGAAGGTTATAGGTGAAAATCTTCCAGTTCAAACAGTATTGCCAGAACTTGATGGGGAAGGAAAAATCATATTGGAACCTGAAGCAGTCATGGAAAAAAGAACTCGACAACTACGGAATCGATCAATTTCAGAGTATCTCATCAAGTGGAAGAACTTACCCACTGAAGATTCTGCATGGGAGGATGAGAATTTTATACAGAAGCACCCAGAGCTACTCAAGTGTTGAGGACAACACTTTTTTGAAGGAGAGGGGCATGTTAGGTCCCTATATTACTAGTATAGTCCTTTATTGTTGTTAGTGTAACCCCCTTATTGTTATTATTGTACCCTTGTAACCCTCATTTTGTTATTATTGTGCCCTTAAATTATTATTGTTAGGTCGGCTAGGATTACATAGTGGCCCACTAGGATTACATTATGGCCCCATGGACTCCTATATATAGAAAGGAGGTTTTGTAAATTGTATCATCCAAGAATTGTTCATTTATGTAATGTATTGGAGGTTGCCCCCTCGAAGTGGCTTATTTCTAAGGTGTTGATATCTCTCTTCTTCTATTTTTGGAGCTAGTTACACAACATAATTTCCTATGTAATTTTATGTTTTCTATATGTAATATTTTCAATCCCTAGCCACCGAATCAAAGCACTCATGCCAAAAATGAAGGAAATAAATGAAAAACTCCAACAATATCAACTTGCAAAACAAACATTCAGAAGTCAAAGAGCATTAGTGTGAAAATTTTAAAGGTGAAATGAAACATTAGAAAAGTGGGTTTTCAAAACATAAATCAAACCCACTCAAGTGTAAAATCCCTCAAAGAAATCAATTCAAAGTTCATTTTCTTCCTACACCCTCAAGCATACTCAACAAAGGATAAGTTTTCGAGTTCTTGGGTGAAATTGTGCAAAACAGGGGCACATGATGTGTTCTGCATTGGCGCTGCAAGTTAGCCATAAGCGTTGTGCATGTTCCTAAAAACACTGCACATTTTCTAAAAGTGTTGCGTGCCGATCAAGAGGAGGGTGCGTTTAACCTGGGTGTTTCGTGTTTGCCTGAAAACCCTCAGGGATTGCCAAAAGACCACTACAACTCTCTCAAGATTCAAAAAGGGTTGCCTACACTCTCTAGCAAGCAAGTAGGTCAAAAATTCACCACTCCTCTTCTCCTTAATCAGTTTATGTGATGTTTAATTTAGTTTTGGTGTCATCTTAAGTTCAAAAAACTAGTATCATTCTACTAGCATCCCACTACCATTCCCACATTTCAATTTACCCTATCCCAACCCCCCATATCATAAAACACTTTCCCATAACCCCTACGTAACTATCACCATCCTTAAGCTTTCATTTCCTTCAAAACCCTAAGCCCTAGGTATTCATTTGCCTAGGCTCCCTATACCCTACCTATAATTAAATATCCTATTCTAAAACCCCTCATCATCACTACCCCCTATCACCTCCCTTATATCACAAATCCCTATTCCCATCTCCTCAAACTTCCTCACACCAACCCACACTTCTTACACCCACATTCGATTCCATCATCTCCCTAGGGTTTTGACACCAAATACATCATGGCAGAAGAAGAGAACATAAGTCATATTGAGGAGGAAGAAAGAGAGGAGAGAAGGCCATCTAAAAAAAGGAGGGAGAATCATTAGACATGAGTCAGCAAATACCAGATAACTCATGGCATCTCCCATCACTGTGAAATTCTTTAAGCATGTAGGTTGTTTTGAGTTCTGTGAGAAAGTAAAAAGGGTACAATACCATACTACGTTGACCAGATTATTCATTTCCAACCTCCATGAAAACTAGGTAACCCTTTCTGGTGTCACTTTCACTATGTCCCCTGCTATCATCTCAACTGTCACTAGGATCCCAAATGTTGGGGAAAAATGGTTCAAGAAAGGAGAATTGAATTAGTTCTATTATGAGCCATATATTAAACCAAGGTACAAGAATGAGAGAAAGAGGATTTTTCCTTTCTCTTACCTCTTGGACAGATATGTCCCCATCATCTGAAAATGAAACTATTTATATCTGTTGTTCAAAGTATTCATTTTCATTTAATTAAGTGTGCAAAGTGCTTATCATGTCTTGCAATTTAAACAAAGTGTTTTTGGTAACTGTTTCTGAGTTTATGTGTGAGGGGATGTTAATTAAAATTACTATTTAACATCTTAAATCAGAAATACACAACAACAAAACTTCACCATAATAACACGGCAACGTGATGAGGCAGTTCACCCCTCCTGGGCTACATCTGACGTGTCCAAGGCTCCCAATGGGCATGTCCTTGCTCTATTAAGTTGCTCAAATTGGTTTTACAGTGAGAAATTTTCCTAAACAGGCAGAAAAATCTGTGAAATTGAATTCAGAAGACAGAAATAAGCTAAGAATGGCTTTTATTTCACCTCAAACAGTGAAGTATAGCCCAATGCAGCTCCATTTCCCTCATGGCCCTGATGGCTCTCTAAGCTTCCCTGAAGAAAAAATGGCTAAAGAACACCTCTGTTAGCTATACAACTTGTCCCAAACACTCTAGAACGCTCAGAATACCCAAAATTGACCAAAATTTAATCCAGAATGGTTCAATATTGGAGAAGTTATGACCTCCACAATTTTCTGCTCAATGTCCCTTAGAAACCCCACCAAATGTGGGTGAAATCTAGATAACTCCACCAAAATAGGAAGACATGTCAAACAGTCGGAACTGTGCTACTAAATTGGCGGAGGCATTTAATTTAACTTCCAGTTCAACTGCATGTTCACATGAGGATAAGGCGTAAATGGTTAGTGCTGGCAGTTATCGTTAACTTCGTACCCGCGGTCATGGCCCATAGGTCGTATGGAGAAAAGGGCTAGCACTCGGGGCTTAAAATTTTTTACCGTCAGTTTGATGGGGCTTAGCCCTTGGTTCTGCATCTGGTCACGGGGTTTATCGCATTTAGCCCTAAGGGATTAAACCCATAACCTTCGCTTGTTCAATTGTGAAATGACCCGACTCGCCCGTTGAGTGACCCATAGACGTTTAGGTCGGATCGACCTCCGCCCGATCCATGACCCGACTCGTTCACACCTGCACGAGGACTCGACCCATATGCATTCAGCGTGACCCAACTGTTATCACTCAGATTTTCCTTGAAGTTGTTGGAAAGAGGAAAGGGGTCCGAGGTAACCACAAACAAACTTTTAGGTATAGAATCTAGCCAATCTATACCCAGAGAGGGTTCTCTCTGTAAAATTTAACTTTGTTTTGAAGGATATTAGGCTAGTTATGAAAGTTCAGGGATTTTGATTGAAATTGGGTGATGAAATTCTATAGCAGAGGGTAAAACTGAGTATTTCAGGCCATTGGGCTAATGGAGTCAAAGAAGATGGCTTAACTGGATTAAGTTTTCTCAACAAAAGATGGTTTCACAGGGCAAGGTAATCAAATACGGAACAATTATAGATCTAAAGTGAATGGAATGAACTTGAAATAGGTGAAGGGAAATTAAGAATCCTTCAACATATTCAAAAAGGGGGAATTTCGAATGATTATTAACAAAGAGCAATTAAGAATTATTTATCAAATAATCAAAATGCATAAACTAGAAAAACAGGAGCAATTAAGAATTCATTGTTTAAACTAGTTCAGAAGAAAACATTTAGAATAACAACAATTAAAAACAGATTGCACTTAAGCACTTTCTGATTTATTCCTTTTTGTTAATTATTCAGATATGAGACACAAATGATATAATAAACAAGTATAACACTTCAAAACATAGGAGATAGATGATTTATTGATCCATAGTCTGACGCAAGAATCCTGTGAAAAGTCTTTTGCATCAATTCCTTATCCAGTTGGCCACACAAAATTTCTCCAACAGCACTTTATTCCAAAATAGTCGATGTTACAGCAGAGTCTAAGAATCCACACCTCAATACTCCAATTGAGGGAGTATTTATACAAAAAATTATAAAAAATATCTCATAACAAATTGAGATATAATCTAGGATGACTCATAAGTATTTTACAACAAACTAGAGACATATAGTCTCGTAGATAAGAGAAATGATAACTGATGTTGTGCTGTTTCCTTCTTTTGAGAATGTGCTAGAGGCAGGCCCTATGATTTGGCTTGTTGTTGTACTCTTTAGTAATTATGTGCTGGCTGCTCTGTTTTACTGATACTATTTAACCTCTGTTTATCTTCTTATCCTTCTTATCATGACTTACTGTAGTAAATAATCAAAAATTCTTGTAAGGATAATTTTTTACAAAAGTTCTAACATTTATTTCCACCATTTAGCTTCTGGTATTCTGGTCCTTTGCAGCTTCCTGAGAGTTTCATCTGTCTCTGTATATCTAAAGAAAGTAGGTTGAATTGGGAACAAATTCTTTACCTCATGCTCGAGATAAAACAAATTTTCCAATCTGTCATGAATATATTTTCCTATAGGCAATGCTGCTGTTGATGAACTAGTTGAGGAACTGGTCTAATTGTCAGCATTCTTGTTCAATTTTTCAACATAACTTTCAAGGTATATTAGTTTATCCTCTGAAACTAAAGGACTGGGCAATCCTTTATTCAACAGAATATCCAATATTTTTATGAAAGCATTGATTTTTTCTTGCATATCAGAGCATCTTCGTTCTAAATTTTGCATCAGAGTTCTTTTAGTAAAAACTCTTTTAATCTCCAAAATTTTTCCTGTCTTGTCTTGAATGCCAAGTTCTTCAAGTTGATACTTGTTCTTAGTATTCAGAAAGTGTATAAGTTCATTGGCTTCTTCAGGCGTGTTTCCTAATTCTTCTCTTGCTTTTAGAATTTCTTCCACAGCCAATTTAACTAAATCATTCTGTTCATACATTATTTGAATTGATGGCCAAACATCTTCTATTGATTGAATGATGTTGTCCCAAAGAATTTCTTTTATTTCCTTTAAAGGCCTCTCCAATGTGATATCCTTCTCCAATGCTTTAACCAATTTTTCCAACCTCTTGACCTCTCTTGTTTTCTCTACAACGCTTATCTTTGAGAGATCATATTTCTGTTCTAAAGTGGTGAATTGTACCTTTGTTCTTTGGAGCTCTGTCACTTGGAGTTTCAATTCATCCATTGACTTTATTAATTCTTCGGTACTTAAATTAGAATTATTGCCCTGTGATAATTCTGTTGGCTGACCTGTCGTGGTTGTACTTGTAATTACTTCTGTTGTAGATGCTGGAATATTAGGCTGCTTGTCTTTCAATGCCTTTTCAAGCTCTTTTTCATTTTCATTAAGTTTCTCATTCAGTTTCAAGATCAAGTCCATCAATTCTTCTTCAAAATTTTTCTTCATGATTTCTGTAGTCTGTGGATGTCTTGAGGCTAGTAATTTCAGTTGTTTTCTCAAGGCTGCAATATCATCATCTTTTTTCTTGATCAAGGCTTCTATACCCTTGACATATTTAGGGTTATGACCCAATCCAATGATTATTTCCTCCAAAGTCTTTATTCTATTATCCTTAGCCTGAGAGGAGGCTTTTGCAAGCTGCAATTGTGCATTAGTATTCTCCAAAGAATCCTCCAATTTATGGGTCATCATTGATTTATTATTCAGAGTAGAATAAATCATTTCACCTGTTTGTTTGTGTAACTGAATTTGATCTAAAGGATGAATATCCTTTGCTATGACTTAAAAATTAGTTCCGATATAATCTGCAGCTGTTTGAGGCTACTGGACTTTGGGTTTGAAGTGACTCATTACCATCTTACCCTGCTGGATGTCATAGGATGACATCAATCTTTGTTGATTCTTAGGAGCCATCTTCAAATATTGATTGTAAACTTGAAGTATTAGTGGATCATTTCTGGCCTTTATATTTATGAATGTCCTTTTGATGTCCCAGGCATCTTTTACTAGTGGTTTGAAAGAAGATACTTCTAAACTTTGCTGCCTTTGTAGTTCTTTCCTCTGTGAATTAGTAGATGTTCCACTGACTGTACATGTTTGTTGACTTCCTAGTTCTTCTCTCCTCTGACTATTAGAGATTTCATGAACAAATTCCACTTCTGGAAGAGGATTTAATTTTTGTTTTTTAACATCAGGCTGTTCTGAAGACCCATTGATAGGGGTAGCTGCTTCAGCATCTCTCTTTTTACTCTTTTCTACATTGAGAAGAGTTTGTAAAATTAACATTTCTGCCACATTGGTCTGAGTAAGGGAAATCTATACTTGACCCTATTCTTTAGAAGTTTCAAGATGTTCTGTCATTGTAAACTTCTCTGTAACTTGTATATTAGCTTCTTTCTCTTTTCCTTTAGATGCTACTATAGCCAATGCACTGATTTCCTGTAAATTTTGCTGGGAAGTTCCGGCAGAAGAAGGACCAATCCCTGGTCTTTGCACCTGTCCAAAAGAGTCTAGGTCAAGCATTTTTTCAAGGTCTTTCATAACATTTTCAACACTGATCTGTTCACTATCTTGTTCTATCAATGTCCCTTCCATCCATTCATCCATATTGGCATATTGTTCAATTTCTGGGATTCTATGATGAAGGTATGGTGATAATTTGTTTTGCATCCTTCTATCACAAATAAAGATGTTTGGGTCATAAGGTACCCAGTGGAAATTTTTTTGTAATTTGAGATAGTCTTCTAAGATTCTTTCAGCTTCTTTTCCAGCATCTCTAGAATTGCAGACAAAAGGACCTAATTGAATCTTAATCATGAGTTGAGATTTTTACTTTGCATTGCAAAAATGGACTATATCAGAATTTATTATCTATCTAAAATATTCTAAGGCAAAGAGCCTCACTGGGACATATTTTGGTAACTTGAAAGGGCATAACTCACATCCATATATTCTGATTTCTGTGTGATTTCGGTATAGGTACCAATCACCTATCCTGTATTGCTTTGAGAGTTGGAGAATTTTCTTGATGTCACTATTGACCCTAGGAGGAGATACTCCTGTTAACAAGGTGGTTTCAGGGTGTACAAATAGGTCAATGAACTCATTGTAAGAATAAGGAGAATCAGAGGAATTATGAGTAATGGCAGACCAGAAAATTACAGACCTAGGATTTCCTTTGGCATCAAGTTTCTGGACCTGGAAAGGGAAACTCTCTGATTGATAGTGAAGCATGAGATGGTATATGAAAGAGGAATATTTGAAAATTCTTTCATTCTCTAATCTTATGAACTAATCATGGATTTTATCAGCAATGTAGGAAGCAAAATCATACTTGACAGCAGGGCGCTGTCCAGGGGTGAAAATTGACACCAATACTAGGGTTATTTGATCAACATATTCACTAGTATTGAAACCCATTATAGAGGATATCATATTAAAAATAAGCCTGCCCACATCAGTGAAAAGGGTATAACCATAAGGGGGAGAACCTTTGGGCTGATGTTCTGGCAACATGAACATTTGGCAGATGCGGTTTAAATCTTCATGGGATAAATTGGCAAATTTTTCAAGTAATTCTCCCATAGAAAGGGGAGTCAGGGCCTGACCAGGCTGAAACTGTAAGATTTCGTTAATAGACTGAGCAGTTACGGGGAAAAGGATGTTTTGACTCAGGGACAAGAATTCCCGTTGATTAGGATCATAATTTTCATGGCAGTAATGGATTATTTCAGGAAAAGTGTGGACTGAGGGGAGAAGATACATGGGAAGATTAGATTCCCATAGTCCAAAAATGTCAGAAACATTCAGGTAGTAATCTCTGCAGTGGCAAAAAATTCGAAGAGGATTTTCACTGAGGACAAGGTCTTTGATTTGGAAATCTCTATCTGCTAAAGGCAGATAGTCTAAATCTCTGTGAGGGGCATTCAGGGGTGCGATATTTAGAGCCATGGGAATTTCCATTTCTGGTTCTTGTGGATTCAGAAATGAATTCGGGTTTTGATGAAAAAAAAACAGCTACAATCACAGGTTTGAGACTATGACTACAATTTTGGGAATTGGGGAATGAACTAAAGACTAATTTTGAACCCTGTCTCAGTTTTTCGTGCAGAATTTAAAACAAAAACTAGGATTTTTACAGAGTTCAACAGGAATTTAGGTAAATACCCATTTTCCGGGAAATGAACAGTGACTAAAAAGGTGTTTACTATGGCGGATGAACTCTGGAATACTCGACTTAATTTTCCTCAGCAAGATAGCAGTTGGAAAACTTCGACAGTTGATTTGGAATTCGTTGCATGGGACACTGGTCACTGGATGAGATAGTGAAAATGACACGGGTTCTTTTGTTTTATTTGCAAATTCAAAGGTTGCCGGGTTTTTTATTTTTTTAATGGATGACGTGAGTAAGTATGGTGGTTTTGTCACAGAAGGCAAGCGGTAAGTGGTTTCCATCGCACAGCTTTTGGGGACGGGTGGTTTTCAGTGGAAGGCGAGTGATTCCACACGATGCATGACACGTGGCGCGACACTGTTTAGAAAACTTCTTGGCCATCATGCGTTATCGTTTGGACGTGGATGGGTAGCGATATGAATGACAGCCGTAGATCTTAGATTGATTGATCAAACGATCGTCGGGAAAGGAAGATGACGGGGAATTAATATGGTGGGCCCAATGAAATTTATTATGAAATAATTGCATCAGAGGCGTTTTGATTGGTGGATTAGGTTATTAATTAACCATGAGGGTTAATTAATCCCTTTTTTACAACAGAGTGTTAGGTTGTTTTATTAATTGGAAATTCAACCAATTAGTCACGTTTAATAATTATATGGTTATTTTTCAACCAACGGGCGGAATATTATATTAATTGGGAATTTTAAAAATTAAAATAATACGAGAAAATGGGAAATTTGCAGGGATTTAAATAATAAAGTTAAAAATTAATATGAAAAATGAAAGGAAGCGCTAAGTGTAAAACATTAGGTTAATGTATTTAACTTATGCTTGAATGAATAGTGTTTTTATGAAATATTGCATAATTATTTTTTAGAAGTGAATGAATGTCATGATGAATGATTTTAAGTACTTAATATTTTCCAATTATTGGGTCGAGGGTCCGGTCCCTCTAAAAGTCAAGAAATGCCTTGAGCCCCTCTAATTTTCAAATGCCTTAGTACTTAGGGGAAATTAGTGAAATTTTTAGGGAAAAATGAGAAGGGAAGTTGATAATTTTGACTTTTCTTTGCTTGAAATTATTCCAGTGTAGTGTCCGCCTTTGCACTTGTGATGAAAGTAAAGATTTAACACATCTAGAGTCATTATCCATCACATGTAATTTTGCAACATCATCTACCTACCCTACCTACTTTACCCTACCATTTTTTCTTCTTTATTAGGGTGCACTTAGACTGGAAAACCCTTATCACAATTTTTCTTTTACATGTGGAAATCTATCTAAATCTATCCTTATTACATCCAAGGGCTCAGATTAAAATTTTGAGCTCCTTTTATTTACTCTACCAATCTACTTATCTGCCAAGATTAAACAGTTTGGTCAGATTTTATTCTCTATCTCTAAAACATAAAATTGAAAGATGAACCAGCCAAGCTTAAATTGTTTGACTGTTCATAAATTGTGGCATAAGATACAATTTGCACACAATTTTGTTTATTACATAAGAGCAAAAAGTAGTGGCATTTAGGCTTGGACACCTTCCTTGGCCTTTCTTTTGGTGGGGTTCATTTTCTTTTACTTTTTTGGCCACTGTATTCTTTTCACCCTTTGATTTTTTTTTTTTAGGGTATACCCTCTTTACATTTTTAATTTTTTTTGATTTTTTGACAATATGAGAAACCTTTGCAACAAGAAAAGGTATGAACATATTACATAGCTCATCAATTAAATCATGATATATGACACCTATTGGTATAGGAGTCTAACACTAGCTGCACTTGCGGATGGCTTTTCCTGGTGAAAAGTCAAGAACATCAGGTCAGTTTCCCTTAGAATGATTTTAATTAGGCCATGGAATCGTCTTCTGCTTGTTGCTTTATTGTATGTATGACAATAATACTTCTAAGGCTTAGGGCCTTCTCTTCGGGCTTCAACTCCAGTAAGTTACTATCCACTCAAAACTGATACATTACAAAGGATATAGTATGTACATGTTAAAAATCAGGATATCCTAATAAATAGAATCAAAGTAATGTTTCAACATTCGACCATTAACTGGTCCTTCTTCAGTTTCTGTACCATCCAAGTTTTTCAGAAAATATGTATTATTTCCTTGTAAAGCATGAATAATATAAGGTCCTTTCCATAGGAAGTCAAACTTCCCATGTTTTCCCTTATCCTCTCTTCTAGAATCCCATCTTAAAACTTTGTGTCCCAGTTGGAAATATTTTTCCTTGGTCCTTTTATTAAATATCTTCTTTAGTTTCTCTTGCAATACTTGGGATCTTTGATAAACTTCCTCTCTGGTTTGCTGCAAATTAATAGTCTGATTTATTCTCCTTTGAATATCATTTGGTTCAACCTGAGCTTCTTGAAGTAATTTCATTACAGGAACTCCTAAAGATGAAGGAAATACAGCCTCAATACCATAGAATAATTCATAAGGACTGGTCCCAATATATTTTTTGGTGGTGAGTCTGTCTGCCCATAGTGCATTTGTAAGTTTCTTGTGCCAATTTTTCTTGTTTTCCTCCAATAATTTCTTATTAATATTAATGAGACTTTTGTTGGAATATATAGCTAGTCCATTACCCTGAGGGTAATAGGCTGTGGAATGGCTTAAAGTGATATGTATTTATTACAGAAACTTATCATCTTCTTATATTTGAAGGCAGTAGCATTATCAGTTATAATTTTCTCAGGACAACCAAATATTGATAATATATTGGTTTCTAGGAATCCTATAATCACAGTGTCATTGGCTTGTCTGGAAGGAATTGCTTCTATCCATTTGGTAAAATATTTTGTGGCAGTAAGGATCCATTTGTGTTGGCCAGAAGAAGGGGGATGGATTTCTCCAGTGAAATCCAGGCCCCATTGTTGGAAAGGTTTTTCAGTGGAAATTGGTCTCAGGGGTAAAGGTAATAGTTTTCTCTTGCCTTCAAAAATTTGACATTTATGGCAAGTAGTAACAAATTTCTTTACATCAGAGAACAAGGTGGGCCAATAAAATCCAGCTCTTAGGATCTTGTCTGCAGTTGATTTCTAATAAAGGTGTCCACCACAGTATCCTGCATGGAATTCATTGAGAGCCTTGTCAGCTTCATCTTTTAAAAAACAATTCAATAGAATACCATCATGGTTTTTCCAAAAGAGAACATTATCTAAAATACAAAACTTTAAAGATGTCATCTTTAAAAACCTTTTCTTTGTTCTGGATAACCCTGGAGGAGCTTGCAGGTTTAACAATACATAAATTATATCAACATACCATGGTGAATCAAAAAAGGCTGGCTGATTTGTGGAGTCGCCATCTCCTGTTCGTCATCCAGTTCATTAATATCCAGGGCTTGGCAATTTGTTTCTGTCATGAGTTGAGCCAATCCCCGTCCCTTTATCAGCTTTGTAGGTTTTATTTCAATATCATACTCTCATATGGTAGCAATCCATTTACCTCTTTTTCCCTCAATTCCATCTTGAGTTAAGATGTCTTTGACAACAACATTTGGTACATAGGCTATCACATGGGAATACAATATATATATTCTAAAATATTTAATGGATTTTACAAGTGCAAAATCTTGTTTTTCCATGATGTTGTATTTTAATGATGGATCTCTTAGTGATTTACTAAAAAAGGCTATAGGTTTTTCACATCCTTGATCATCCTTTTGTAGTAAAACAGCTGCTATAGTGTGTTCTGATGCGAATGAAAATATTATGAAATCTCTATCAAATTGTGGACTGGTAAGAACTGGTGTTCTAGTCAAAGCCATTTTAATTTCTTCAAATGCTTGTTTGGCTTCTACTGTCCATTTAATACTTGAATCCTTTCTTAACATGTTAGTAAGAAATCTAATTAGTTCAGTTAAGCTAGATATGAATCTTCTCAAAAAATTGATTTTTCCTAGGAAAGCTTGAAGTTCTTTAACATTTCTGGGATGAGATATCTGTAGTATAGCTTCTATGCAGGATCAATTCTAACACCATCTTTGGAAATGATATGGCCTAGGATTTTACCTTCTTCAAGACCAAACAAGGACTTCTTTGGATTCAAAGAGATACCATACTTTTTGCATTTTATGAATACTTGTTTGAGATGGTCCAAATGTTGCTGATCTGATTTAGAAAAAGCAGTTAAATCATCTAGATATATAACAAGAAATTCATGAATTTCTTTTTCAAATGTAATTTCCATTGCTCTTTGGAAGGTTTCTCCAGCATTTTTAAGTCCAAATGGCATCTTAACATACTTAAATGTGCCCCATGGTGTTGTAAAAGTTGTTTTTTCCTAGTCATCAGGATGAACCAGAATCTAGTTATACCCTAAGAACCCATCTAAAAGCGAAATCCTTGAATCACCTACTACCCTTTGTAAAATGTGATCCATTTTTAGCAAAGGGTAATTATCCTTCACTTATTTACATTTCTTAAATCAACACATAATCTGATCTCTCTAGTTTTCTTCCTAGTAGGGACTAAATTAGACACCCACTCTGAAAACCTAATGGGAGCAATTATCCCTGCTTCATACATTCTTTTGATTTATTTTTCAATTAAAGGCAACATTACAAGGTTGATTCTTCTGAGTTTCTGTTTGAATGGTTTCTTCATAACTCCAGGCAAAGACATCCTGGAATTCTCTTATTAGTTCAATATATTTTAGTTTTTTATCAGGAGGCAAAGATTTAGATAACTTTATTATTTTAGGATTTTCTTCAGTTACCAAATTATATTCCTCAATATCAGATTTCAAAGGTTCCATTTTGGGTTTCTTTGGAATATTGTTAGAATCGAAAAGATCTTCTAGAGGAGTTAATCCTTTAGGCAAATGATTATCTTTCAAATTAATGATCTCAGATTCTTCCTCTATAATCTCATCAACCTCCATTTGTTTAAGGTCCTGCATTTCTTGTTTGGTGAACTTTGTTAGATGAAGCATTTGAATTGCACTCTCTTCTGAAATTTCTGTTTCTTGTTCATTTATTTGATTAGATTCAATGACTATATCTTCATCTATGTTACTGTTAGAAAATTCATTCTCTAAAGTCAGGAAATTGTTAATCTGATTTTCATTTGCAAACACTTTCCAATTCTTAAAATTGTCCAGTATAGCTGGTCTATGTCTAATCTTAGCTGTGAACTGATGATTAGGTTTGAATGGTAATTTACAAGTGCTAGCAAACATTGCAAGACTATGAGCATGTAAATTTTGTTTTCTTGGGATTTTAGCAACCTGAATCTGCAGGAAGGTATTGAGAATCTCTACAACTGTTCCTCTATATTCTCTTAGTCTGGGATCGTTTGTCAAAAAGTGACCTTTGATCTGTTGAATGATTAAATCAGAAACTCCTATAACAAATACTCTAATTGCTCCTAATCTTTTGACAAGTTTAAGCCCTAACAAAAGAGCTTCATATTCTGCCATATTATTGGTGCACTTAAAGTTTAATCTATAAGCATGGCCTTCAGCATGATCATTTTCAAGGTTGTGTATCCAAATTACAGCTCTTGCTCCCAATTTATTAACGGAACCATCAAATTCTAAATGCCAAAGAATTTCATGTTCGTAATTAGTATCGGGAGTTTCAGGAACTTTCTTAACAGTGAGATCTGGTTTTTTACTTTCTTCTGGTTTCTCTTGGGTATCTGATGTTTCTTTTTCCTCAGAGATTTCCTAGATTTGAACACTGGATTTTTGTTTTGCAATTTCTTTTGGTTCTGTTGCTGGTACTTCTAATTCTGTGGGAGGATCAGATGGGGAAATTTTCAGGTTTCTGCTGACTACTGACTACATATTTCATTAAAGTTTCTCTGTATAGTCTCTTAGGTTGGCCGAACACTGAAATAGTAGCATATGACATATCCAATTGAAGAGATCCTCTGAGCTTTGCACCCCAAGATCTAGACAATAGCATACCATATTTTGGAGGAATGTCTGCTACTACTATATCCATCAAATTTTTTTTTGCAAGGTATTGAACCAATGAAACACACAAGTCTTTGATTAATCCTAAACATCTCACCTGATTTGAATCAAAAGAAAAGAGATCTTTGTATGGTCTGGTGATATCGAGGTTTAATCTCTCCATTACAGCCTTTGGCATTAGATTGTTAGATGCCCCAGAATCAAGCATGGCATTATGAAGTATTTTATCATGTATGTTCAAACTCACATAGAATGGAGGAGTTCCTCCACTTCCTGGTTTTCCATTTACTTCAGGGCCAAATAATAATCTAGGTTGATCATCAAAAATGTTTACTGAGTCATCACTTCCAGTAATATTAAGTGATCTATTGATTTGACTTCGGTAGACATCATGTTTAGCTAATTCAGACAATGGAACAACTATTTTTAAGTTGCCTACTTCAGCTTCCAGATTAAAAGGTTTCTCGGTCTGAGTTATTGTATTTCGAATAGCTGGATTCTCTTTATCTTTTGTGTTTTAGGTATTTTTCTCCTTCTTAGGAGTGGGGTTGTGGGCTGAAGTTGTTTTCGAATCAACTTCTGTAGGTTCCTCTACATTTCCTTTGGGAGGAAGAATATTGGAAAGTTGTCTGTTATTCAGTTGAGTATCAGATACATCTTCAATTATTGGGTTGGCGGGATTAGGATATGATCTAGAAAGAATATGTACAGGGGTAGTACTAGTTTTAACTTTGAGGGGTTGTTTTGTAGCTTTCTGTTTACTTGTTTCCGGGACATCAATTCTTCTACTCCTCAAATTATATTGCTTGTGAAATTCGTAAATGGCTGTGTCATATCCTTCCTTAAATTCAAATGATTCTCCTGAATGGGTTTGAAATTGTTTAAGAATGTGAGCTTCTTGATCCTCTTGGGTCAAGAAAACTTCTAGTTCATCCTTGTGTTCAGTATAGTTGTTTATTTGAACATCTTCAGTTGGTTCCTCAGAAGTTGAGGCTTCAATATAACTTTCCTGGAATGGGGGCCTAATATTTTGGTCAGGAACAGTTTTTCCAGTATTTTGATTTTGGTTCCTTATGAAATTTGGATTTCTCACAATATTTCTCGATTGACCATCCCAAGGAGATTTCTTTTCAATTGTTTCTACTCTATCTCCTAGCCTTTCCATTCCTTTGATAATAGCATCCAGTTTCTTTTCAAAAGCTGTGGGTTCTTCGTTTAAAGGCATTCTCTTTTCAGCTCTGGCTCTAGCTCGTTTCTCTATCAGGTTGGCTTCAACACTAACAACTATACTTTGCATTTCTTCTAAAGTTTGAGGAGCTCTTTCCCTAAGTTGATACGCCATATCAAAATCAAATCCATCAGGGAATTTGATTAATACTGAATCTGGAGGAGGTCTAAGATTTTGGGGAATAACATTGTAAGCATCATTGAACCTGGTGACGTAATCTTGCACAGTCTCATTGGGTCCTCTCTTTAGTTTTCTAAATTCTGATAAGATTTGAAGAGGATATTTCTTCTTTTCCCATCTGTTTAAAAATGACCTATAAAGAGCTTGTAAGTCAGTAACACTGTTTGCAGGAAGGGCTCTAAACCAGGTTCTAACTTCTCCAATAAGACTATGGAAAAATGTTCTTATTCTTACATCATCAGCATCTATTTCATAAATTTCAAAATAATTGGTCATCTTTTTAGTATTTTGTTGTGCAGTATAAGTACCAAAACCATCGAAAGGAGTGATTTTACTTTGGTAGTCTTGGGGCATAGCCCCTAGATTGGTTGGTAATAAAAAAGGAGCATATCTGTTTGCCATTGTAGGTGGTAACGATGAAATAACAGGTGAGGTTGGTCTTGAGTGGTGGGTGGAGGAGTAGAAGGGGTAATTTGAGGTTGAGATATTTGATGAAATGTTGATGAACTTGGAGAGGCCGAAGTGATCACAGAAATATTTGATGTTCCTTCAGAGGTAAGCTCAGATTGTATGAAATTTTACAAATGTTTATCAAGATGTGAAGTAACAAATTAAAATTGTAAATCTTCAAGAAATACTGGGTCTGGAACCAAATTGGACAACTCAGATTCAGAAAAATTTACAAATAAAGATGTTTCAAACTACTCGTCAAAAGGTTCGTCCTCAAGATAAATCCACTTCACGGGACATGATATTGATCTATAGAGAGGTCGAGAACTACCAAAGATTTCTTGACTATCTTGTCTTCTAAGAATTCTGGGGATCAGATTCGGATTTTCAAACACAGGCGGAGGATTTGGGTCAGGATTAGCCCTGGTGTAACGTGTCCTTTCTGAAGCCAGGTTTCTAGGTGATATTTTTTGTTTTTTTATCTAAATGGAATGAACAATACAACTTCAAAAATCTCTTTAAGAAGTTTTAGATATTGGATTTAAATTTTCTTAAAGATTTATTTGACTAGAGGAACTGATCAAATGTTTGAAACCAAAGTTTAGTTCATAAACTAGACCGGAGATTGACTGAAGCAGCATTTATTTACTTATGCAATTGCAGAGCAAAAGCAGTTCAAAGGCTACCTGGCTAAGTTCAGGCTCTGTTTGTAGTTTATAAAGTAAACAATAGTAACAATAAAATTATTCAGATCCCCAGTGGAGTCGCCACTATGTTATCACTCAGATTTTCCTTGAAGTTGTTGGAAAGAGGAAAGGGGTCCGAGGTAACCACAAACCAACTTTTAGGTACATAATCTAGCTAATCTGTACCCAGAGAGGGCTCTCTCTGTAAAATTTAACTTTGTTTTGAAGGATATTAGGCTAGTTATGAAAGTTCAGGGATTTTGATTGAAATTGGGTGATTAAATTCTATAGCAGAGGGTAAAATTGAGTATTTCAGGCCATTGGGCTAATGGAGTCAAAGAAGATGGCTTAACTGGATTAAGTTTTCTTAGCAAAAGATGGTTTCACAGGGCAAGGTAATCAAATAGGGAACAATTATAGATCTAAAGTGAATGGAATGAACTTGAAATAGGTGAAGGGCAATTAAGAATCCTTCAACATATTCAAAAAGGGGGAATTTTGAATAATTATTAACAAATATAAATTAAGAATTCTTTATCAAATAATCAAAATGCATAAATAGAAAAACAGGAGCAATTAAGAATTCACTGTTTAAACTAGTTCAGAAGAAAACATTTAGAATAACAATGATTAAAAACAGATTGCACTTAAGCACTTTCTGATTTATTCCTTTTCGTTAATTATTCAGATATGAGACACAAATGATATAATAAACAAGTACAACACTTCAAAACATAGGAGATAGATGACTTATTGATCCATAGTCTGACGCAAGAATCCTGTAAAAAGTCTTTTGCATCAATTCCTTATCCAGTTGGCCACACAAAATTTCTCCAACAACACTTTATTCCAAAATAGTCGATGTTACAGCAGAGTCTAAGAATCCACACCTCAATACTCCAATTGAGGGAGTATTTATACAAAAAATTATAAAAAATATCTCATAAAAAATTGAGATATAATCTAGGATGACTCATAAGTATTTTACAACAAACTAGAGACATATAGTCTCGTAGATAAGAGAAATGATAACTGATGTTGTGCTGTTTCCTTCTTTTGAAAATGTGCTGGAGGCAGGCCCTATGATTTGGCTTGTTGATGTAATATTTAGTAATTATGTGATGGTTGCTCTATTTTAATGATACTCTTTAACCTCTGTTTATCTTCTTATCCTTCTTATCATGACTTACTATAGTAAATAATCAAAAATTCTTGTAAGGATAATTTTTTACAAAAGTTCTAACATTTCTTCCCACCATTTAGCTTATGGTATTCTGGTCCTTTGTAGCTTCCTCAGAGTTTCATCTGTATCTGTATATCTAAAGAAAGTAGGTTGAATTGGGAACAAATGCTTTACCTCATGCTCGAGATAAAAAAAAAATTCCAATCTGTCATGAATATTTTTTCCTGTAGGCAATGCTGCTGCTGATGAACTAGTTGAGGAACTGACCTGATTGTCAGCATGCTTGTTCAATTTTTCAACATAACTTTCAAGGTATATTAGTTTATCCTCTGAAACTAAAGGACTGGGCAATCCTTACTCAACAGAATATCCAATCTTTTTATGAAAGCATTGATTTCTTCTTGCATATCAGAGCATCTTCGTTCTAAATTCTGCATCAGAGTTCTTTTAGTAAAAACTCTTTTAATCTCCAAAATTGTTCCTGTCTTGTCTTGAATGCCAAGTTCTTCAAGTTGATACATGTTCTTAGTATTCATAAAGTGTATAAGTTCATTGGCTTCTTCAGGCATGTTTCCTAATTCTTCTCTTGCTTTTAGAATTTCTTCCACATCCAATTTAACTAAATCATTATGTTCATACATTATTTGGATTGATGGCCAAACATCTTCTATTGACTGAATTATGTTGTCCCAAATAATTTCTTTTATTTCCTTTAAAGGCCTCTCCAATGTGAGATCCTTCTCCAATGCTTTAACCAATTTTTCCAACCTGTTGACCTCTCTTGTTTTCTCTACAACTCTTATCTTTGAGAGATCATATTTTTGTTCTAAAGTGGTGAATTGTACCTTTGTTCTTTGGAGCTCTATCACTTGGAGTTTCAATTTATCCATTGACTTTATTAATTCTTAGGTACTTAAATTAGAAGTATTGCCTTGTGATAATTCTGTTGGCTGACCTGTCGTGGTTGTACCTATAATTACTTATGTTGTAGATGCTGGAATATTAGGCTGCTTGTCTTTCAATGCCTTTTCAAGCTCTTTTTCAGTTTCATTAAGTTGCTCATTCAGTTTCAAGATCAAGTCCATCAATTATTCTTCAGAATTTTGCTTCATGATTTCTGCAGTCTGTGGATGTCTCGAGGCTGGTAATTTCAGTTGTTTTCTCAAGGCTGCAATATCATCATCTTTTTTCTTGATCAAGGCTTCTATACCCTTGACATATTTAGGATTATGAACCAATCCAATGATTATTTCCTCCAAAGTCTTTATTCTGTTATCCTTAGCCTGAGAGGAGGCTTTTTCAAGCTGCAATTGTGCATTAGTATTCTCCAAAGAATCTTGCAATTTATAGGTCATCATTGATTTATTAGTCAGAGTAGAATAAATCATTTCACCTGTTTGTTTGTGTAACTCAATTTGATCTAAAGGATGAATATCCTTTGCTATGAATTCAAAATTAGTTCTGATATAATTTGCGGTTGTTTGAGGCTACTGCACTTTGGGTTTGAAGTGACTCATTACCATCTTACCTTGCTGGATGTCATAGGCTGACATCAATCTTTGTTGATTCTTAGGAGCCATCTTCAAATATTGATTGTAAACTTGAATTATTAGTGGATCATTTCTGGCCTTTATATTTATGAATGTCCTTTTGATGTCCCGGGCATCTTTTACTAATGGTTTGAAAGAAGATACTTCTACACTTTGCTACGTTTGTAGTTCTTTCCTCTGTGAATTAGTAGATGTTCCATTGACTGTACATGTTTGCTGACTGCCTGGTTCTTCTCTCCTCTGACTATCAGAGATTTCATGAACAGATTCCACTTCTGGAAGAGGATTTAATTTTTGTCTTTTAACATCAGGCTATTCTGAAGACCCATTGATAGGGGTAGGTGCTTCAACATCTCTCTTTTTACTCTTTTCTACATTGAGAGGAGTTTGTAAAATTGATATTTCTGCCACATTGGTCTGAATAAGAAAAATCTATACTTGGCCCTGTTCTTTAGAAGTTTAAGGCTATTCTGTCATTGTAAATTTCTCTGTAACTTGTATATCATCTTCTTTATCTTTTCCTTTAGATTCTACTGTAGCCAATGCACTGATTTCTTGTAAATTTTACTGGGAAGTTTCGGCAGAAGAAGGACCAATCCCTGGTCTTTTCACCTGTCAAAAAGAGTCTAGGTCAAGCATTTTTTCAAGGTCTTTCATAACATTGTCAACACTGATTTGTTCACTATCTTGTTCTATCAATGTCCCTTCCATCCATTCATCCATATTGGCATATTGTTCAATTTCTGGGATTCTATGATGAAGGTATGGTGATAATTTGTTTTTCATCCTTCTATCACAAATAAATCTATTTGGGTCATAAGGTACCCAGTGGAAACTTTTTTGTAATTTGAGATAGTCTTCTAAGATTCTTTCAGCTTCTTTTCCAGTATCCCTAGAATTGCAGACAAAAGGACCTAACTGACTCTTTATCCCGAGTTGAGCTTTTTTCTTTGCATTGCAAAAATGGACTATATCAGAATTTATTATCTATCTAAAATATTCTAAGGCAAAGAGCCTCATTGGGACATATTTTGGTAACTTGAAAGGCCATAACTCACATCCATATATTCTGATTTCTGTGTGACTTCGGTATAGGTACCAATCACCTATCCTGTATTGCTTTGAGATTTGGAGAATTTTCTTGATGTCACTATTGACCCTAGGAGGAGATACTCCTGTCAACAAGGTGGTTGCAGGGTGTACAAATAGGTCAATGAACTCATTGTAAGAATAAGGAGAATGAGAGGAATTATGAGTAATGGCAGACCAGAAAATTACAGACCTAGGATTTCCTTTGGCATCAAGTTTCTTGACCTGGAAAGGGAAACTCTCCGATTGATAATAAAGCATGAGATGGTATATGACAGAGGAATATTTGAACACTCTTTCATTTTCTAATCTTATGAACTGATCATGGATTTTATTAGCAATGTAGGAAGCAAAATCATACTTGATAGCATGGGGTTGTCCAGGGGTGAAAATTGACAACAATACTAGGGTTAATTGATCAACATATTCACTAGTATTGAAACCCATTATAGAGGATATCATATTCAAAATAAGCCTACCCACATAAGTGAAAAAGGTATAACCATAAGGGGAAGAACCTTTGGGCTGATGTTCTGGCAACATGAAGGTTTGGCAGATGCGGTTTAACTCTTCATGGGATAAATTGGCAGATTTTTCAAGTAATTCTCCCATAGAAAGGGGAGTCAGGGCTTGACCATGCTGAAACTGTAACATTTCGTTAATAGACTGAGCAGTTACGGGGAAAAGGATGTTTTGACTCGGGGACAAGAATGCTCGTTGATTGGGATCATAATTTGCATGGCAGTAATGGATTATTTCAGGAAAAATGTGGACTGAGGGGAGAAGATACATGGGAAAAATAGATTCCCATAGTCCAAAAATGTCAGAACCATTCAGGTAGTTATCTCTGCAGTGGAAAAAAAATCGAAGAGGATTTTCACTGAGGACGAGGTCTTTGATTTGGAAATATCTACCTGCTAAAGGAAGATAGTCTAAATCTCTGTGAGGGGCATTCAAGGGTGCGATATTCAGAGCCATGGGAATTTCCATTTCTGGTTCTTGTGGATTCAGAAATGAATTCGGGTTTTGATGAAAAAAAATAGGTACAATCACAGGTTTGGGACTATGACTACAATTTTGGGAATTGGGGAATGAAATAAAGACTAATTTTGAACCGTGTCTCAGTTTTTCGTGCGGAATTTAAAACAAAAACCAGGATTTTTACAGAGTTCAACGGAAATTTAGGTAAATACCTGTTTTCTGGGAAATGAAAAGTGAATAAACAGGTGTTTAATATGGCAGATGAACTCTGGAATACTCGACTATAATTTTCCTCATCAAGATAGCAGTTGACAAAATTCGACAGTTGATTTGGAATTCGTTGCATGGGACACTGGTCACTTAATGAGATAGTGAAAATGACACAGATTCTTTTGTTTTATTTTCAAAGTCAAAGGTTGGCGGGTTTTTTATTTTTTTAATGGATGATGTCAGCAAGTACGGTGGTTTCATCACAGAAGGCAAGCGGTAAGTGGTTTCCATCGCACAGCTTTTGGGGATGGGTGGTTTTCAGCGGAAGGCGAGTGATTCCACACAATGCATGACACGTGGCGTGGCACTATTCAGAAAACTGCTTGGTCGTCGCGTGTTATCTTTTGGATGTGGATGGGCAGCGATATGAATGACAACCGTAGATCTCAGATTGATTGATCAAACGGTCGTCGGGAAAGGAAGATGACGGGGAATTAATATGGTGGACCCAATGAAATTTATTATGAAATAATCGCATTGGGGGCGTTTTTATTGGTGGATTAGGTTATTAATTAACCATGAGGGTTAATTAATGCCTTTTATACAACGGAGTGTCAGGTTTGTTTATTAATTGGAAATTCAACCAATTATTCACTTTTAATAATTATATGGTTATTTTTCAACCAACGGGCGGAATATTATATTAATTGGGAATTTTAAAAATTAAAATAATACGGGAAAAGAGGAAATTTGCAGAGATTTAAATAATAAAGTTAAAAATTAATATGAAAAATGAAATGAAGCGCTAAGTGTAAAACATTAGGTTAATGTATTTAACTTATGCTTGAATGAATATGGTTTGTATGAAATATTGCATAATTTTCCTAAGTAAAATGGGATTTTACTTAGGAAAATATTTTTTAGAAGTGAATGAATGTCATGATGAATGATTTTAAGTACTTAAGCTTTTCCAATTATTGGGCTGAGGGTCCGGTCCCTCCTAAAGTCAAGGAAATGCCTTGAGCCCCTCTAATTTTCAAATGCCTTAGTACTTAGGGGAAATTAGTAAAAATTTTATGGAAAAATGAGAAGGGAAGTTAATAATTTTGACTTTGCTTTGCTTGAAATTCTTCCAGTGTAGTGTCTGCCTTTGCACTTGTGCTGAAAGGAAAGATTTAACACATCTAGAGTCATTATCCATCACATGTAATTTTGCAACATCATCTACCTATCCTACCTACTTTACCCTACCATTTTTTCTTCTTTATTAGGGTGCACTTAGACTGGCAAACCCTTATCACACTTTTTCTTTTACATGTGGAAATCTATCTAAATCTATCCTTATTACATCCAAGGGCTCAGATTAAAATGTTGAGCTCCTTTTATTTACTCTACCTATCTACTTATCTGACAAGATTAAACAGTTTAGTCAGATTTTATTCTCTATCTCTAAAACATAAAATTGAAAGATGAACCAGCCAATCTTAAATTGTTTGACTGTTCATAAATTGTGGCATAAGATACAAGTTGCACACAATTTTGTTTATTACATAAGAGCAAAAAGTAGTGGCATTTAGGCTTGCACACTTTCCTTGGCCTTTCTTTTGGTGGGGTTCATTTCCTTTTACTTTTTTGGCCACTTTATTCTTTTCACCCTTTGAATTTTTTTTTTAGGGTATACCCTCTTTACATTTTTAAATTTTTTTTGATTTTTTGACAATATAAGAAACCTTTGCAACAAGAAAAGGTATGAACATATTACATAGCTCATCAAGTCAATCATGATATATGACACCTATTGGTATAGGAGTCTAACACCGAGTACGTTCAGGTCGGGTCGGGTTTGCCCACCAAATTCTTTTTTAACCAAAATTTGAACCTTGGGTCTGGGGTCACATGGCAGCCTCCAGGAAGGCCAAGTGGCACCCTGTAATAGGCCTTCAAAAACATATAAAAAATTGAAATTTTCCATAATATTTTTTTTTGAAAAATGACAATTTTTTTGTGTTCAAAAGTTCTGTTTTGAAGGTCATTGGGCATTTTAAAACTTCAATATATTTCACATACAACATCGGATTTGAGTCCCATTCACAGGGCCAGAATCACATCGACGAGGCTTATCTGGTCGTTTAGGTTGCAACTAATTCCGAGCAGTTCCAATTTTGAGCATTTTTTTCCACTTGGACATGATCACCTAATCACATGTAATATTCCCAAATTTCCACATCATATTTGGAATATTAGAGTCCTTGATTTTCTTATTGTATTAAGTAAATAAAAGGGTGGAGGGAACCACAATATTCAATATGAATAAATATCCACTTTGTGTGTGTGAATGTGGATTAATTTAGCCTAAATCTACATAACAAGGTAGTTAAGCAACTACTAATGTGAATGAAATTGGAGAACTTGTCTCATTAATGAGATAGATCATGGAGGTTGATTCAGTCAACTAAGATCTTGAAGGGATCAAATAGAGGATGATTCAATCAACTAAGATCTTGAAGATGTCAAATATCATGGGACATTCATGATAAAGTGATGGAGGACATTATGCAAACAAGGCACACTTGATGGAAGGTGTACATTGCACCTAGACATGATGGTTGATTTGGTCAAACAACGCAGTCCAACTTGGAGGATCTTATCCAGATGCGATAACGTAGTCTAGATGAGGGCCAAGGATTGGGAAGGCTCAAATGTTATATAAAGAAGATGAAGGCAAGGGTGAGGGCATGTTGATTATTTCTTGATGTAAGATCTTTTCAGATCTGGAATTGTCATGTGACATTCCACTGCTTTCTTGGGTTATTTAGCAGATATTGTAGGTGCTGTTTAGCACAGGGTGTTCTTGGTCGGGAATCCCACCTCTTTCTTAGAGTAGCTCTAGAAATAGTTTTTGTACTTCATTCTACATCAGGCTTTAAGTGCCACATCTCTTTTCCTACTTTCTACAGAACACTCATATTCAGAAATTGCAGATATCTGAAGATCAGTTTGGAAGGAGGAATTTGTCTTCAGTATATTAGCTAGATAATTGGTGAGGGTTTATTCCTATCACCTTAGGCTTAAATATCAGCTTCCCAGAGCTTCATTGCAGATCTAGCATCAGGCCAAAAGTTATTGACCTCCATGCAGTATTACTTCCTTCAAGAATTATGTTGTCTACCTGGCAGATCAAAAGAGAGGAAGGAAGTTGCTAGTATTTCAGCTAGCAATCATGTGAGGGATATTTCCCTCACATTACCATTAGTCTTACCATCAGCCTAGAGTTTATTTCATCATTTTTCAGTAGGCGGAAGGCCTCTCTTTCCCTCACAACGCAGTTTCTAGAGGCAGTTGTGTTACAGCAGCTGCAATCATCATTGGAGGATTGAGAAGCTAGATCTAGAGCTTCTAGCTCATAGATCTAAAGAAGGGATCAACCCTTCAAGCTTAGATCTGATCTGATATCATATTTCAGCCATCTATTTGTCAGATCTAGCTACAGATCTATATTTCCCAGCAAATTAAGGATCAAATCCTAGGGAGGTGATTTTCCAAAGTTGCAGATCTAGAAAATCCTTTCTGGGTTATCTTGGGAATCCATCACATTGGCCAGATCTTGAATCTTGGCATCATCTGAGCTCCAGATTTGAGTAGATCTGCATTTTCCTTTTCAGCCTGCAACTATATGCTCATAATCTGCTGAAGGGACAACATAGTATTTGCTTCAGTGCCTCTCCAGTTATGTTGTACTTGTTGTAGATTGTTTTCTGAGTACTTCTAGACCATCTATTTGGCTATATCTGCTCATATTTTGTACTTGGTGTAATTGATTCTTCTCCAATCTAATAAAATGGCTACGCTTCTCTATAAATTCTGATGTTGAATTAAGATTTATTGTGTATCTTGTTGTAATTTCTTATATTGTGTGAAGTATTACTACATTCTCCCTTTTTGGATATTACAGTGGCATCAGAGCATGATCTTTGGCTCAGCTTGTGGACACTTCATCTTTTGCATCTAAGAAGAAGCAGACAGATGAGATCTATCATGGAGGAAGAAAATTTTGCCACTCATTTATGTAGATATATGCAAGATCTTTCTAAGGAGGTCTATCAAATGGAAGAGGAAAGGTAGAAATAAGGTCTAAGAAGAAGATGTGATGAGAAAGGCCCCAACACTTCCTATCAACAAAGAAGAAAACCAGAGAATCCTAGATCTCCTCATAGATCCAATATGCCCACTTTATTTGAAGAAGGTGAAGGGTGTAGAAATGAAGGAAGGAATGAACCTGAGACTCATGAGACTCTCATTCTATATCTTGAAGAGTAAAAAGCACAGTCTAGAGCATTCAAGGAGAAGATAAATCTCCAACAATTCTTCAAAATCAAAGAAGAAAGAGGATCCTATAGCAGCAATAGAAGAAAGTGGCATAATAGATTTTATTTGCCTACATTTGATGGATTTTCCTCAAGCACTGTTAAGGCTTGGAGGAGAGAGTTAGATACATTTTTCAGACTACATCCTGTAGCTGAAGAAGAGGTTGTCCAAACTACAACACTTCATCTTACAGATGAAGCCAATGATTGGTGGTTTTGTCACATGAAGCATGAAAAGGTGACTAAATATTCAGATTTATTTCACAAGTTGAGAAAGAAGTTTGATGTGAAGAAGACAGAGATGTGTACAAAGAGACTTTTCCTAAGGAGGAGGATGTCTTGCATCTGGAGAAGAGACTTTTGCATCTTTTCCAGATAGTCTTGAGCTCCTAACACAAAGAGTCTCATGTATGATTGAGGAGATTCATGAGGAGGAGGAGAATTCCAGTGCTGGTACACTTGGAGAAGAGAAACCATCACTCTTACCAACAATTGGAGGCACTATTGTCCCGGTTGGAGGAAATAATGTGTTCTGTCAAGAGGTTCCCACATATCAATTGATCCAAGGTATGCATACACATTCATCACCTATTGTTTCAGTATATCCTATTAAAACTAATGGGGACATGCCATCAGGGTCAATGCATAACCAAGGGTTAGAACATAGTGCTGATTTGAAGCAACAACATATCACAGTGCAGAGGACCCTTCATCTAATTAAGGAGGAGATGAAAAGCTATCCCAGTTTTTCATGGATGAGCTACATTCAACCTCTTGAGTTGAAGTGTATAGTTTCAGAAGAAGGGATGAGTATAATCCTTTGTACAATGACTAGTTGTGAGATCAATATTGTACCTTTCTTTGAGACAGTTTATGTATTACCTTGCAGAACTACAGTGCTGTCACTTAGAAGCAGTGATAATGATGAGGCCCCACTATTCTTGGAGAATTTTGAAGGTAGCTTCATTCATGATGCAATGGAGGACAAGATGATGAATGGTAGACATCTAGATATGATAAACCTTTTCTCCTTTCTTGATGACACTTTCTCAATGAGCATCTGACAGCTCAGAGAGAAACTCCTACCTACAGCAGATCCAAAACCTCATTAGTTTTGGAAGGCCATGGATGAGAAGAAGGTCTCATTAAGAGATCTCATTGGAGGTGCATTTCAACATTTCATGGAGTGAAAAGTTCTTCATCGGTTTGGGGAAGATGGTATTCTACAAAGGGAGGATACCATGATTATGCAGCACATCACTCATCTTCCATATTGGGATGAGTGGATGAGGAGGATAAGAAAGGGGTTACATGACCACTTGCATATTTACATGGGCCAACAAGCTTGGTTACGTTGGTTTCCCTTGGAAGGTTCTTGTCACTACCCAAAGGCTCTTATTTCTTTGATCCATGCCTTTAAAAACACTTATGAAATGAAGAAGGAGGCATGGCTACGTTGGCTTCTCTTGGGCGAGTATGGTTACCACCCAATAGCTCATATTTTTCTGATTCATGCCTTGTGTATCAATGAAAGAATGCAGCAAAAGAAGGCATGTTTATTTTGGTTTCACTTGAGAGAGATTGGCCACCACATGACATCTCCTATGTCTATGTGTTTTGTCTTGGGTAAATCTTGGCATGATGCTCTCATGATGTGCATTGATGATGTCTCTTTGTATTGGGCTGATGTGACATTCCATATGTCCATTAGTATGTTTTTTCTTCATGATGCACATGAGGATGAGAGGAAGCAACAAGATCTATTGTTGCTTTGGTTGCTTTTGGGGGAGTTTGGCTTGTCCATCTTACATGGAGGAGATGAAGGATGGCAGCAAAGGGCCTTACTCCTGTTGGGTGCTAACAAGTGTCTTCAAAAACTCCTAATTTCCTCACATTAATTATCAACCAGGGTAAGTCCTTTTATTTCAAGTGTGTACACAATATGTGCAAGATATTCATACAAAGAGTAATGCTAAAGCCAATCGTTTAATATAGATACAATCATAAATCTTGAAGCTTTAAAGGAAGTGATTCAACTAAGCATTATAACTCAAAACTATGATTTATTCTTAATCCAAATAATGACAATCAACTGAGAGCACTGAAGCATTAACCGAGCTCTTTCAGCTGGATCTAAACTATTAAACAGAAGGAAAGCATTGGAAATATCTATCTATGCTTTAAGTAATCAAAACCAATTCTTTTAACTCACAACTAATTCTATAAGGAAATAAATTGGAAATGCGTATTCAATGGAAGTAAACACCAGAAATTCGAATTATCAAAAGCACTTCAATTACAATGCGGAAAAGCAGAATATACTTGCAAGAAATGAAAAAGTATAACATAGGAAACAATAGTGAGATTCACCAGAGACCGCACCCTTAGCCACCGGCAAATACTACTTAACTACTCCATAATACTTGAATGAACAGCAATGCGAACTATATATTAATCATCACACTCAATTAACATCACAATCCGATCTTGTTGTTCAGAACTATGTTATGTGTATTACAATTATGAATTATGCAGAAGTAAAAGATACATCCTATCGATATCCAAGAACTAGCTCTCCCTGTCCCTTTATAGCTAAAAATGAAGGATAAATGTGATCCCTCAAGATCAGGATATCCTGAGGGATCCATAAAAAAATGCCATCCTCGGACAGTTCGTTCATTCTTACGCTAACGTTGACTAATTTTTCTTCTGATTTGACCGCGTTCAAAGCGTCTTCTTTCCCGTGATTAGGTCCTATTGTTCCTTCTTGTAAATAGCTGTAGTTTCATCTGTTATTTTCAGCATAAAAACAATGGGAATTAGTTTGGACGGTTAAATCATATCAGGATTATTTTTCATTCATTCTTCATCAAAATATTTTCATTATATTATTATATCATGGCACAAGATGGATAAGGAAGACGAAAAAGGACAGTAATCAAGAGTAAATACATACCTATTGCAAGGCTCAACATACTCCCTTGCCTACCTTTTTTCATGTCCTCATGAAAAATGAATAATTATTATGCAAAGAAGTTAAAGAGTAGGCTATAGAATATATTTCCATAATAGGCCTGAGACCATGATGTCGTGCCAGGTTTGCTAAGGCTGTCGCTTCTTGTACTTTAGGTAACTCATAGTCAGGGTGATACCCTTTAGGAGGATACCAAATAATGGGGCTTCTAAAGCGACATCCCACCCAATAGGGTCCTTCTTTTAAGAGAATATTGTTGTATGGGACTAACTGTCTCGCAGCAGCTTTGAAATTTCCATAATTAAATGGTTCTCTTTCCTTAACACTGTTTCTTAAAACCATCCATCTCATTTTGGATGCAACCAAGGATCTTTCTTGAATGGAGAGGAAATATGTTGTTCCTTCCAACACAATTTCCTTATGTATGGGCCCTAAAATTTTAAGCACGCCCTCCTATGTCATCTGTCTTTTATGCTTAGTAAACAATTGCAGAGGGTGAGCAGGTTCACTTCTTACCAAAAGATCTAAGTTGTGTTCCTATCTTTGGAACGAATTATAAGCCTTCAAACACTTGAGTTGGTTGACTACAAAAGAGGTAAAAGCCTGAAATTGAATATCTCCAATAAAAGGGCTAGGATTCACATCCACTTCTTTATCTAATATAAAATTATGCAGTTAAAATTCAAAAAGAAGCCTTTGGACCTTTACTCCATATGTCTTACAACAATTTATAAAATCGTCCATTGTCTTCAGCTCAACTAGCTTGCCGGCTCTAACAGCTTTGATTTTTAACAATAAATATCGTTCTAATAAAAACAATGCATAGTTCGTAGTAGGAGATCGACAGGTCAAGATATTCGAATATAATGAACAAATGGTGTCCAACTGATTCCTGATGTTGTTCAGCTTAGTTTTCATCTTCTTCATTTTTTCTTCTTCCTATATAGCCTTATCAAAAGCCTAGTTCTCTGCTAGGGCTAATTCCCTCAATTATTTTTGTAACTTCTGGTATTGTTGCAGGGAGACTGTTTGTTGTTGATGTTGTTCTAAAGCAAGATGGGCTTGCATAAGTTCTTCCCAAAGTTTTAAAATAATAGGGTCATTCCTTGACAAGAAGTCCTTGGATTGCCCTTCTGTCTGAGTGCCGATGCTGTGAGAGAATACATCTTCAAACTTTACTTCCTTATTGTGGGAGGACCAACCCTCCATTTGAATAGCTGCATTTACCAGGTTTCCATGCAAATTAACCTGGGTGGCTATTGTTCGAGTGGAAGCGAGTTCGTTTGAATTCTTATTGATTTGTTCTCACATATTCTTGTTTGTGTAGCTATAGAAGTTACCTCAAGAGCGATCTTCTGAGTTTTACATTTTTTAAATTCTCGTCGTAGCCTTTTGACTGTCTTCTGGAGCTTTCGATATTTTTTTTGTAGCTTCTTAAGTTTTGCTCCAGTTACTTGGCACTTTTGAGGAGCCTCTACTCCACTAACAGGTTTATCAATGGTTTCTAGAGCTGCTTGTTGGTCATCAGGGTTGTGTTACAAACGAACCATATCACCTGATTGATTGTCTGACTAGTGACTAACTTCTATATCTGCAGACTTCTGCCGGTCCTCATGGCTGTATTCCAACGAAATCGTGTCACCAGACTGGTAGTCGATTTCCTAAACAATTTCTGTGTCTGCAGCCTCTATAGATGGCAGTGTTTCTATATGCCTAGAATTCTCTGGGACTTGTGTTTCTCCAGGTTGCATATACGTTAATATTTTCCAGGACCTCGGCCATCCCTGTCTCGAAATCTTCCAAAGGAACATCCGGTCCTGCTTCACTTCCCAGTTCATTATTATAATTCTGTTCTTGTTCTTGTTATTTTTGTGAATTGGCCTCTTCTTCGGGCTCTTCTTCGGGTTCTTCTTCTGAACCGAGTGCCTCTTCTTCAGGTTCTAATTCTGATTCGGCCTCTTCTTCAAGCTCTGATGCGAAATTAGGTTCCTCTTCTTTGGGCTCTTCTTCGGGCTCTTCTTCTGAACCGGGTGCCTCTTCTTCGGATTCAGAGTCTCTTATCCTAACTAGACTAGCTATCTCTGTAGGTTGATTGCTTTCATCCAGAATATTTGCAGAAATCCTCTGGGCTAGTTCAATTCTTACAGACTTCTTGCGTTTATGGGTTCAACCTTTGAACGGGCAGTCTTTTTTCTTTTCGAAACAGGGTTCTGCTAGCTTGTCTCCGCAATTTTGGGATGTTGGATTACAGGGTTTTTCATACTCTCTAGGGCCGTTATGAAACCATCCCAAGTTAAGTTGTATTGAACCAAGCTATGATTGATGATTAATCTAATCAATCCATGGTGACTTATTACAGCTTTAGGGTGTCTGGCCTGTCTTATTCTAACAATTGTATCATGCAGTAAAGAATTCAAAAGAGATGGCAGATTAACAGTGAGTTTTTGTTTCAAGACAACTAATAGTTTAAGTTGTCGTGGTCTTACCACATCTTGGCATCCATCGCAGGTAATGTATCTTTGGATAATGCTTGCTAACTCTCTTCATGGTTCTGCTAGTGAAGATGGTCAGATGCCTTTGCCTTTCCTGACTACTTTCTCACCTTCGTCTTTGAAAGTTTCCACCTCGTCTTACAACAATACATGTTTTTGTGACCATATAGTTCATTCTTCTGGTTGCCTAGATACTTCAACTATCACAACGTCTGTGAATGTAATTCTTCTACCTTTCACCATGGATTCCCCATTCTGCAGATGTTGTAGAAATTCAACGGCAATTTCCTCATTCGAGGGTTGAAATCTTGTGAGATAAGATATCCACCCTGCTCGGATTAGAATTTACCTGGCTTTTTCAGAGACCTGTAACACTAAAGGTTCGTGACTCACTGTCTTACCACCCATAATGCTTGAATTCTTCCTACTATTGCAAAGGATGAGTGTAATGGAAAAATGCAGCAATACTGAAAAAACACAGCAACACTTAGAGCGATAGAACAAGAAGTTGTTGTAATAGCTAAGTGTAGTTAATATTTATTGTGTTATTAAATTTCCACATGCTATGTGATCATGGAATATCTTATCAGTCAATGAAATAAGGGCAATGCATGCACGACTGTAATGGAAATTCTCTCCCCCTTCGAAATGAGAGGTCGCCTACGACTGAATAGACGGGGAATGGCTATTCTGATGGCATAATATAAGGATGAAGGGTATAGTAGTAAATGGAACATAGTACGTAAATAAATGATGGGACAATAAGAGAGATGTTTAGAGTAAAAGTGTGGTTTATAATCATAGTAAATGACAAGAGACAAGACACTTTGGTTGATGATAAGTTATGTGATAAGGAAAGAGGAAAACAATATGTACAAAAGGAGGCTTTACCGATGATAATCCGGCTATACATGATATGATTGAGTAAAAATATGAATGCATGCATAAAGGTTCAAAGTAGGGAAGTGTTGAGAGGAAATAATCTCTCGGATAAAAAGATAAATGGGAAGAGGGTATTATAAGAATTATTGATTAAAGAAATAGAACTTCAATACCATAAGCAGAGCTTCTGCTGCTAGCAGGTGTCCATAGCCTTGACATAGTTTCTTTTTAACCCTTGTGAGCCAATATCCTCAATTTATAATTGAAAATTTTCATTGTTGTTTCTACAGAAGAGACCAGTGTGCTAGCGTGGTAACCAGATAACCATACTGCCATTCATTGGGAAGTAGAAAAAGTGAGCAGGCTGGCTCATGATGAGACCTCTTGTTCCAATGATGTATTAGTCATCCAATGGATCATAACCCTGGTGTGGTGGCCATAGTGGGAATGTCACATTGCTAGATCCTTATGAACATGGTAGGTTGGCTCTTAATGAGACCCCTTATCCTCTATCTATAGATAAAATTTAGTTTTCATTACATATTTTTATGATAAATAGAGGGAGGCTCAATACTCCTTAAGAGTAGGGATGTAAGAAGTTGACACATGTCAATAATAAGAAAAATTATACCCATAATCCCATTGATAATATACAGAGAGAATTATAACCAAGAGGAGTAGAACCAGCATGGTAAAGATGATCAATCAATATCATATACAATATAAATTAGTATAGTAAAGTGAAACATAAATAATTGTGTCCCTTTCAATCATTTTAATTCTATCATCAAGAAGTTGTCTTTTTCAAAGATCATAACATTAAAAATATTCACCTTATTTAATGGAATCCATAATTCTTATCCGCATGAAGGTACTGTACTCAGACCATAAAATAAATCAAAGAAATGAGGCTGAAATGAGCTAGGAATAAGTCCATAAGAGGAAAGAGGTGCTTGTGCAATATATATAAAAAAAAGGTGTTGTTCAGAACACACAAAAATTGTACAAGAAACAAGAGTGTTGTTCCAAAATTGGAACAAAAAAACAAAAGAGAATGTTGTTCCAAAGATGGAACAGCAAAATCAAAATGTGTTGTTCCAAAGATGGAACAGCAAAATCAAAAATTTTTGTTCCGAAGATGGAACAAAAAAACCAAAAAGTGTTGTTCTGAAGATGGAACAAAAAAACCAAAAAGTGTTGTTCCGAAGATGGAACAACAAAAGAAAAAAGTGCTATTCTGAAAATGGAACAACAAAATAAAAAAGTGTTGTTCCGAAGATGGAACAGATAAACCAAAAAGTGTTGTTTCAAAGATGGAACAACAAAACCAAAAATTGATGTTCCGAAGATGGAACAGAAAAACCAAAAAGTGTTGTTCTGAAGTTGGAACAACAAAACCAGAAAGTGTTATTCCGAAGATGGAACAGCAAAACCAAAAAGTGTTGTTCCGAAGATGGAACAACCAAATAGGCAAAAAAACAAATTGAATCAACAATCCTATTTACAGTTTACAAAAGAAATGAATTTTTACAAAGATGAGTTGCTGAAGGATTATCTTCTATAGCTAAAAATTGCATGGTGGAGTCCTTGTGTATCTGTTGAAAAAATGATTCTCTTGTGAGTGGTCTTTGGTAGAGGTGCACCCGATGCCCATTTTCTTTAAAGGAACAATCAGACCCATCAATGGTGGTCAATGTAAGAGTGCCATTTTCATGTACTTCCTTTATTTCATAGGGACCTAACCATCTAGTCTGCAATTTACCAGGGAAGTCTTGAAACCTGGAATCGTAGAGAAGTGCCCAGTCGCCCTCATGAAATGTCTTTTTCTTGATCAGAGAATCATGCCATTTGGCTCTTTGTTGTTGAATGAGTGCAGTATGATGCAGAGCCAAAAGCCAGATTTCTTCTAATTCTTTTTTTGTAATATATTAGTCTGGGCTTCAGTTAAATCCATTCCCACTTCCTGGGTTGTCCTTAGTGTTTGTATCTCAAACTCTATGGGAAAAATAGGTTACTTACCAAATACTAGCTGATATGGGGAGTATCCAGTAGTGTTCCTCCAAGTTGTGTGATATGCCCACAAGGCTTCTGGAAGTCGAGTAGCCCAGTCTCGTCTGTGTGATGAGACTGTCTTTGTTAGAATAGCTTCAATTACTTTTTTGGTGCTTTCTACCTTCCCATTTGCTTGTGGGTGGTATGGAGAGGTAATTCTGTGAATAACATGATGATGTTTCAGTGTAGCAATGATCTTGTGGCCTACAAATTGCGGCCCTCCATCAGTGATTACTTCTTTGGTTAACCCATATCGTACAAAAATTTTGAAAATAAATTTTATCACAGTTTCTTCTGTGGCTCTTGGTAATGCTACTGCTTCTACCCACTTAGTTGCGTATTTTGTTGCAACCAATATATATGATTTCTGGTTGGATGATGGGTTTATTGGCCCAAAAAAATCTAATGCCCAGCGCTCAAAAGGTTCTATGACTAGATATGGATGCAGGGACATCTCATCAGATTGGCCAAGGCGTCCCATCCTTTGACAACTATCACAAGCCTGAACAAATTTATTAGCATCCTTAAAAATCGTGGGCCAGTAGTAGCCCATTTGTAAAATTTTATGTCCAGTTCTGCAGTCTGGAAAATGTCCACCATAAGGTCCATCGTGGTAGGCTTTTAAGATATCATAAATTTCGTCTTCCTTGATACACTTGCGGATGTGCATATCGACCCCTATGTGAAAAGGGTATCCTCCAATCCAGGAGAACCAAGTGCTGCGTTGTACTATCGATTTTCTTTCTCTGGGTGTTAGATGTTTAGGTAGTTTTCCCACTTCTAAATAATTTTCCACATCTGCATACCATGGTGTTTTCACAGTTATAGAAAACAGGTGTTCATCCGGAAATTGATCCTCTACTGCTATTGTGTCATCTGTTCTTGGCACTCGGGAGAGGAAATCTGCCACAAGGTTTTCCTTCCCTGGTTGATACCTTATAGTTATATCAAATTACTACAAAATTAGCAACCAACGTGTCACTCTTCCATTTGTAATGGGTTTATTAGTTAAGTATTTGATAGAAGAGTGATCTATATACATAATTACAGGGTATCCAGTCATATAGTGTCTGAAAACTCCTTCTCTGTTACTGTGTAATTCAATTCAGCAGGGGTTAAGTTTTTGCTAATGTAATATATAGCGTAGGGTTTCTTGTCTTCTTCTTGGCCAAGAACTGCTCCAATGGCTGTGACTGATGCATCTGATGAAATCTGGAAAGGTATATCCCAGTTCGAGCCTCGTAAAGCTGGTGCTATTGATACTAGCCGTTTTAAATCTGTAAAGGCAGTGTCACATTTGTCAGTCCATATGAAATCATTGTTTCCTGTTAAGGCATATAATGGTGCAAAAATTTGTGAAAATTTATTGATAAATCTACGATAATATCCTGCAAATCCCAGAAAACTATGTACCTCTGTTTGAGTGCAGGGAGTAGCTAGTAAGAGAATTACATGTATTTTTGTTGGATCTACCTGAATTCTAGCTGTTGAAATATAATGACCCAAGATCAGGCCTTTTTTCATCATCATGTGACACTTTTCGTGACTTAAACATAGGCTGGTAGCAATACACCGTTTCAGAACTTTTTCCAATGTCTGTAATGCTTGCTCGAAGTCATCTCCATAGGGTGTGAAATCATCCATGTATACTTCCAATCCTTCATTTATCAAGTCTGCAAAAATACTGAGTATGGTTCTTTGGAATGTGGCAGGTGCATTACACAATCCAAAAGGTAATACCCTGTAAGTGAATGTTCCCCACGGGCAGGTAAAGGTAGTCTTATCTTGGTCTTCAGGGGAAATCTGAATTTGGTTGTAGCCACTGAAGCCATCCAGAAAATAAAAAAATTTCTTCCCTGCCAATGTATATAGGAACTGATCAATAAATGGAAGGGGAGAATGGTATTTTTGCATTGCCTTATTGAGTTCTCTATAGTAAATGCATATTCTCCATTTCCCATTCTTTTTGGGAACCAAAACTAATAGAGAAACCCATTTACTGTCAGATATAGGATAGATAAAATTCACATCTAACAGTTTTTGAAGCTCTTCTTTAACAATATCTTTTAGGTGAGGATTTAATCTACGCTGAGGTTGTCGAATGGTTTATATTTTTCATTGTAGACATGATGCATGCATAGCTGAGGGTAAATCCCTTTCATATATGAGTAATCCCAAGCAAAAGCCCCTTTATTTTTCCTAAGGACTTGAATAAGTTTCTGTTGCTGGTCATCACTTAGATTACTGTTAATGTTCAGGATCTTCCCTGGCTCAATTTTGATAGGTTTTCTATTATAAATAGTGGTTGTTGGTATTGTTTGGTCATTGATATCTCTCAGGGAATCTTCTTCGATTTCATTGTCAAGGACTGCTTTAATCATGTGGCATTTCGAACTTGATACTATGGTAGGATGATTGATAAAGGTATTAATAACATCGTCTTCAGTTTGGTTTTTGAATTCACGGGCATCTACCACAGTCAACGGTGACTGAATATTCTCTGTTAAGTATGTTGCAGGTTGCTTCCTGGTTTTCATAATAGTCAAGCTTGGCTAAGCAGGAGGGTATAAAGCTAAAATTTTCACATCATTTCCCTTGGTTATAGTCTTACTGCCTGTCTGACAGCTGATATAAGCATCAGCAGTCGCTAGCCAAGGCCTTCCTAATATTAGGGGATGTCCATCTAGCTAGTTCCTAGGGTTAATAATCAAGAAATTCACAAGGTATTCCCAAGTGTCTACAGAGACCATCACATCTTGTAGTGTTCCTTCTAGTCTAATGAATGATTGATTAGCTAGTTCCAGTAAGGTAGTTGTTCGTTCCAAGGATGTGATGCTAATAATGTTGCAAGTTGTAGTTGTGAGAATATTAACGGCTACCCCTAAGTAAACTAAAGCATTGGGAAAAGAATAGCCATTTATCTGGACTGTGACAATGGGGTTTCCGGGATCCTCATATTTTACAAGAGTCTCTTTGCCTAGTAATAAATCAGACAAAGTCCCAAAAACATGGACAGTAGGGGATGTTTTTGTTTTCCTCACAGCCTTCTTTATAAAAAATTCTTTAATAGTTTTGGCATATATTGGAATATATTTGATAGCTTGGAGGAGGGGAATTTTTATACAAATGTTATTAAGTTCACCTAGAAGATCAAATTCAAGATATTCAATCGGACGTGGTATCAGCAATCTTTCTGGGAATGGGGGGGGAGTGGTTATGATTTGTTCGAGATTTTTTTGTCTGACTGTATCTTCCCCTTGTTTTATTTGTTGATCATCTACATTCAAATGCTTATTTGTGTGTGGTTCTTCAGGCTGCAAATCTTTATCCTTATCTAGAGTGATTATGCATCTAGATCTCAACTTAAGTTCGTTACATTCTTTCAACTCATCTTCAGGATCCAGTCCCTCAATGATTTGTATTGACTGAACTGGTCTGTTATTAGGATTTGGGCTAGGTTGAGCTGGAAGTTGCAGTCGTATATTAGATTGAGGATTCTGCTGCAATGTGTAAGGTGCTGATAAAGTTGGTAGAGGCAGAGGAGCATTCCCCATAGGCTGGTTTGTAGATCTTTGCCAATTTGACTGCCAATTCTAGTTTTGTGAGGTGGAAGGGGACCATTGGGAGGAATAAGGGTTGGTTTTACATAATGGTGGTGGGTAAGGGGAATTTGGCCAATTATTATTATTTGGATTTGACTGATTGGGCCATGGTGGCATAAAAAATGCTTGAGGTGGAAAAAAAGGTGGTTGATTCTACCATGATGCCCCTGAATATTGCTGATAATTATATTGCGAGGGAGGAAAGAACGAAGATGGATCGGTAGGCATACCTGTCTGACACGCTTTCCATTGACGATGCTGGTTCAATAGATATACTGGTTCCACTTCTTCTTCCACTTCCTTGAAGATTTCTTTTAGTCCTGGGAGTGATGGGCAACTTTCTGTGGCATGCTCTTTAGTGCATATGGCACATGTTCGTATTATATCTAGGGGGCATTCTTTATGACTGTGCTTTCGTCTGCAATGGGGGCAGAAAATAGCCAAGTTATATTTTTCTATAGCCTACTTTTGCTTAGCGTGCATGACATCCAATTGTGTCACCATGGTCCCCAAGATATCATTCTTGAAATCCTCCAACAGACTGCTGATTTCACTTCGTGTAATGCTTCCTCCTAAGGCTTTGCTGTCTCTGGGGCTTGCATCACGTCCGACTGGTTTCAGCCTTGTACTTCCCCTGGAACACTTGATGCACAAATATATAATATTGTTATAGTTTTCTTGATAAATGTCACCTTTACCCATTATATTTAGTGTCTCTACCCATTGGTCTTTCATACCTCGGATCATTGTGGTTTTTAGAACATTATCAGGCAGATTTGTGTAAGGACATATTTGCAGATTATATTGGAAACACTCTACATATTCTTCCAGAGTCTCGCTAGGCTTAGGTACCATTTGAAAATTTTCATCTTTTAGTTCTCTAGTTCAGCAATAATTTTGGTATTTTTTAAGGAAATATGTTTTCATTTGGTCCCAATCATTGATGGTGCCTCCACCAAGTCCCATGAACCAACGCAGAGCTACTTCCTTCAAAGTAGAGGGGAATAATTTTAACTTCTGGGGGTCGATAGTGTAGTCATAACCCCTGCATAAGACATCAAATTCGAAAAGGAATTCATCGGGATCTTCTGAAGTTAGCCCATGAAAGGTAGGAATATTCTGTAATGGGATAGCCTTCATGGGGGCATTGACAGCTGTGTCAAAAATAGGGTATTGCAATGTAGAAGTTTGGGGTTGCTGGTTATTAGCCATTTGGTCAACAATATGCCAATATTCTTCAGGGATCTCCGGAGCTGGAGAGTTATTCCTAGGATGTTTGCAAGAGGCTGGAACAAGGAAAATTTTAAGGATGGAAATATATATTAAATATTAGAAACCTTGGTGAATGTTACTAATCCATAATATGCAAACTATAAAATGCTTGGCGATATTTTAGTAAAAATATTCAAACTTCCTTTGATTTTATATAATATTTATAAATTTTTGGTGATTTTTAAGATTAAATAATTTTTTCTTATAAAATTTGGGCGAACCATTTTTAGGAAAAAAATGGGCATTGGCGAATCTTTTTTTTGGAAAAAACATGGAAAATTAGCCCATCTACGAATATTAGCCCCTAAAATTTTCCCTGGGCTGGAATGGTTCTAACAAAACTACCTTGATCTGGAATACTAGGTGTCCTTTGCTCAATCACTACTTCAGGAGATCTAGGTTCTGATAATTTAATTTCAAGATTGCCTGTTTCTCCTTCTCCTTCATGGAGGTTGCCTTCTTGTGAAGGGAAAATTTGTGAATTTTTAGTATCTTGAAAACTCTGCTCCATCCCTTTAGTCTTACTGTGAATCTCAGCATTAGCTACAGATGGTGATCCTGTCACTTGAAAGAAGTCAGTAGGACGTCTGGCAGCAACAATTTGGGGTCCTACTGATGACTGAGACTCAACTTTTCTTAAGATTTCATCGATAAAATTTGATCATCCAAGGGTCACTGGTCCCTTAGGTTTTTCAGGTTTAGAAGGAGGAATTTTGTCTTTTTCAGGTCTTTCCCTCTTAGTCATTCATGTAGAAATACAAACATTCATTCCTACCTTAAAATCTTATGCAATTCTGCTAGAATGTGGGTGGATGAGCGAGCATGTTACTCGTTCATTACACAGGTTCTTACCTTTCGTTTTTAATACCCAATTCTCCCTCAGCAGAGAAAAAAAACATCAATCATACATTACTCTTTTTGCAGAGTGGCAACACACTCCTCGGCAACGGCGCCAAAATGTTGGGTGCTAACAGGTGTCTTTAAAAACTCCTAATTGCCTCACATTAATTATCAACCAAGGTAAGTCCTTTTATTTCAAGCGTGTATAGAATATGTGCAAGCTATTCATACAAAGAGTAATGCTAAAGCCAATCATTTAATATATATACAATCATAAATATTGAAGCTTTAAAGGAAGTGATTCAACTAAGCATTATAACCCAAAACTGTGATTTATTCTTAATTCAACTAATGACAATCAACCGAGAGCACTAAAGCATTAACCGAGCTCTTTCAGCTGGATCTAAACTATTAAATAGAAGGAAAGCATTGGAAATAACTATCTATGTTTAAGTAATCAAAACCAATTCTTTTAACTCGCAACTAATTCTTTAAGGAAATAAATTGGAAATGCGTATTCAATGGAAATAAACACCAGAAATCCAAATTATCAAAAGCACTTCAATTACAACGTGGAAAAGTAGAATATATTTGCAAGAAATGGAAAATTATAACACAAGAAACATCAGTGAGATTCACCAGAGATCGGGCCCTTAGCCACCAATGAATACTGCTTAACTACTCTAGAATACTTGAATGAACAACAACGCGAACTATATATTAATCATCACAGTCAATTAACATCACAGTCCGATCTTGTTGTTTAGAACTATGTTCTTTTTATTACAATTACGAATTATGCAGAAGTAAAAGATACATCCTATCGATATCCGAAAACTAGCTCTCCATGTCCCTTTATAGCTAAAAAGTAAGGATAAATGTGATCTCTCAGGATTAGGGGATCCTGAGGGATCCATATCAAAATGCCATCCCCGGACAGTTTGTTCATTCTTGTGCTAACCTTGACTGATTTTTCTTCTGATTTGACCACGTTCAATGCGTCTTCTTTCCCATGATTAGGTCCTATTGTTCCTTCTTGTAAACAACCGTTGTTTCATCTATTATTTTCAGCATAAAAACAACGGGAATTAGTTTGGATGGTTAAATCATATCAGGATCATTTTTCATTCATTCTTCATCAAAATAGTTTCATTATATTATTATATCATGGCACAAGACGGATAAGGAAGACGAAAAAGGACAATAATCAAGATTAAATACATACCTATTGCAAGGATGAAAAACTTCGGTGGTTACTCTTAGGAGAATATGGTTTGACATCTTTGTCTACCCATATAGTTCCTTTCCTTCTTCTTTTGCATAACATTGGAATGATGCTTGGATCCAATAAGGCCAACAGGGCTAAGTATGAGAGCATATTAATGCTCAATCAAATTCATGAAACATGGGATGGAGAGATGTATTGTGTAATGGAGCTTTTCCTTTGTGAAGAGAGCCACCTTATTTTATGCACCTCATGTATTGATGATGATGTTGGACATCATATGGTTGTCACTGGGTACTTCATGATGGAAGGAGGACATCTAACCATATAGTTAAAAGTCATTCTTTATGTTTTTAAAAGACAACTTTGGAAACAAACATACATAACACATTGCAGCAAATGGAGGAAGCCTTCCTTATGTGGATGCCATTTGGGAGGGAAGAGATGGCCTTGCTTCTACTTTTGGAGTTGCTTGAGGACAAGCAACATTTTTCCGGGGGGGGGGGGCTGTCATATTCCCAAATTTCCACATCATATTTGGAATATTAGAGTCCTTGATTTTCTTAATGAATTAAGTAAATAAAAGGGTGGAGGGACCCACAATCCTCAATATGAATAAATATCCACTTTGTGTGTGTGAATGTGGATTAATTAAGCCTACATCTGCATGATAAGGAAGTTGAGCAACTACAAATGTGAATGAAATTGGAGAATCTATCTCATTAATGAGATAGATTATGGAGGTTGACACAGTCAACTAAGATCTTGAAGGGATCAAACAGAGGGATGATTCAGTCAAATAAGATCTTGAAGATGTCAAAGATCATGGGACATTCATGATAAGTGATGGAGAACATTGTGCAAACAAGGCACACTTGATGGAAGGTGTACATTGCACCTAGACATGATGGTTGATTTTGTCAAACAGCGTAGTCCAACTTGGGGGATCTTGTCCACATGTGATAGCGCAGTCTAGATGAGGGCCAAGGCTTGGGAAGGCTCAAATGCTATATAAAGAAGATGAAGGCAAGGATGAGGGCATGCTGATTATTCTTGATGTAAAGATCTTTTTAGATCTGGAATTGTCATGTGACATTTCCACTGCTTTCTTTGGCTGTTTAGCAAAGATTGCAGGTGCTGTTTAGCACAGGGTGTTTTTGGTCGAGAATCCCACCTCTTTCTTAGAGTAGCTCTAGAAAGATTTTTTTACTTCATTCTAAATCAGGCTTTAAGTGCCACATCTCTTTTCCTACTTTCTGCAGGACAACCATATTCAGAAATTGCATATTTCTGAAGATCAGTTTGGAAAGAGGAAGTTGTCTTCAGTACTTCAGCTGGAGAACTGGTGAAGGTTTATTCCTATCACCTTGGGCTTAAAGATCTGCTTCCCAGAGCTTCATTGCATATTTGGCATCATGCCAAAATTTATTGACCTCCCAGCAGCAGTACTTCCTTTAGGAATTATGCTGTCTATCCTCAGATCAAAAGGGAGGAAGGAAGTTGTTAGTATTTCAGCTAGCAATCCTGTGTGGGATCATCCCCTCACATTACCATCAGTATTACCGTCAACCTGGAGTTTATTGCATCATTTTTCAAAGCAAGGTGCACAGCAGGGCTTCTTTCCTCACAAGCCATAGCTTTCTAGAGGTAAGTGCCTGTGTTGCAGTTGTACCGCAATCACGGAGGATTGAGAAGCTAGATCTAGAGCTTCTATCTCATAGATCAGAAGAAGGGATCAACCATTCAAGCTTAGATCTGATCTGATATCATATTTCAGCCATCTATTTTTTAGATATAGCTTCAGATCTGTCTTTCCCAGCGGATCAAGGATCAAATCCTAGGGAGGTGATTTTCCAAAGTTGGAGATCTGGAAAATCCTTTCTGGGTTATCTTGGGAATCCATCAAATTGGCCAGATCTTGAATCTTGGCATCATCTGTGCTCCATATTTGAGTATATCTTCATTCTCCTTTTCATCCTGCAACTATATGCTCATAATCTGCTGAAGGGACAACACAGTATTTGCTTCAATGCCTCTCCAGTTACTCTGTACTTGTTGTATATTTTTTTCTGAGTACTTCTAGACCATCTCTTTGGCTAGATCTGCTCATATTTTGTACATGATGTAACTGATTCTTCTCCAATCTAATAAAATGGCTCAGCTTCTCTATAAATTATGATGTTGACTTAAGATTTATTGTTTATCTTGCTATAAGTTCTTGTATTGTGTGAAGTATTACTGCATTCTCCCTTTTGGGATATTACATCACACCTCCCCATTGGGAAACTTTTGGACCCCAAAAGCCTTCAATTACCTGTTAAGAATATGAGGGTATAGATCCCTCACCTTTTCCACCTCCATCCATTTTTCCTTACTCGGTTTGCTTCCTTTAAGACCAACTCGAACATAATCAACATTCCCCCTCCTCGAAGAGCATGTCCTTCTGTCAAGGATAGCATCCTCTTTCAGCTCATCCAAAAATTCTGGCGAGAAATCCTCTATGGATGGTAGCTGAATTTCTCTTTCATAATCAAAAATTAAAGGAGGTTCATACAAACGTAAATTTTCCACATTCACAAGGGAATACATTTGCATTTATGAAGGAAAATCTAGTTGAAAAGCATTATTTCCAACTTGTTTAAGGATCTTGAATGGACCATAACGAATAGGCTTCAGCTTTTTACCTTCTCCTTGCATTCTTTCCTTACTAATATGCAGTCATACCTCATCTCCTTCTTGAAACTTATGATCAACTCTGTGTTTGTCATGCCTCTCCTTGTACTTTCCTTGATTTTTTTCATGTTGTTCTTGAACCTGCTGATGTATGAGCTGAATTATTTCAATGAACATGTGAGCTTTGTCAATGTCACTATGCCCATCAATGGCAACATCCTTCTCAAGAATGAAATCTAAAGGTGACTTAGGCAAATACCCAAAGCAAGCTTCAAAAGGTGAAGTATTTGTAGAAGAGTGCTTGGCTCGGTTGTAAGCATGCTGAATATAATTCAAGTGCTCATCCCAAAGTTGGGATGCTTGCTGTAATAACCTCTCAAAATATGTACAATGGTTCTATTCACTACCTCTGTTTGGCCATCTGTTTGCAGATGGAAAGTAGTACTCTTCTTAAACTTGGTGTCCATCATCTTCCATAGATTGGACCAAAAATTCCCAACAAATCTGGAATCCTTGTCACTAAAAATAGAAGTAGGAAAGCCATAATGAACCCATACATGTTGAAAATATAAATTAGCAGTTTTTTCAGTAGTTATAGATTTCTTACATGGCATAAGAACACACATCTTGCTGAATCTATCAACTACTACATAAAGATAATGATGTTGCTTTCTAGATAATGGTAAACCTCCAACAAAATCCATAGAAACACTTTCCCATGGTCTAGAAGGTACCGAAAATGGCGTATATAAACCAAGGTTCCTATTGCTAGGCTTGCTTGTAGCACATAATGAACAACCTCTAATGAAACATGAAACACTATCTACCATGTGAGGCCAATAACAATACCTCTGTAAATGTGCCACTGTTTTTCTTACCCTGAAATGTCTAGCAATAAGAGAAGAATGAGCTTCTCTCATGATGCTTAGTCTCTCCCCCTGTGGTATACATAACTTGTCCATATGAAACAACAAATTGTTATGCAAATGATAATCATTCTCCTCAACATGATTCCCTTCACTCAAGTTAGCATACACATCCTTAAAATCATCATCTGATGCATACTGTTCTATGTAGCTCTCATGTACAATAGAATCATTCTTAAGTAGAGTAGTAGCACTAATAATAGGCCTTGAAAGCATATCAACAACTTTATTGAAAATACCTTTCTTGTACCTTATTACCAAGTGAAATTGTTGTAGGAAATCCATCCATCTGAAATGTCGTGACTGCTGTAATTTACTTTGTAACTGTAAGTACTGTAAAGTCTGATGGTGGGTATGAACAACTATTTCTTTGCCCATCAAATAGTGTTTCCACTTTTTGACGCTTTTTACCAATGCATAAAAATCCTTATCATATGTAGGATAATTCACAAAAACACCATTAAATGTCTCAAAATGAAATGCGATAGGCATACCATGCTGTAAGAGAACTGCACCCATGGCACAATCACTAGCATCGGTCTGAATCTCGAATCGCTGTCTCAAGTCTGATAATGCAAGGAATTGAGTTGAAGTTATCTTCTCTTTCAAAGACTCAAAAGATTTCTTTTTCTTGCCTCCCCATTGGAAAGCACGCTTCACACTTGTCACTACATGCATAGGAGCTGCTATGGTAGAGAAGTTAGAAATAAACTTCCTCCAATACTGAGCTGCACCCAAAAACATTCTTACCTATGTAACGGATTTGGGAGTAGGCCAATTCGAAATGGCTTCTACCTTAGAAGGATCAATTCTCAAAGCACCTCCTCCTACTATGTCTCCCAAATAAACCAAAGAAGTCTTCCCAAATTCACACTTTGACATTTTAAGAAATAACTGATTTTTCTTCAAAATATCAAGTACTTTCTTAACATGCATGACATGCTCTTCTCTAGTCTTGCTGAAAATTAAGATGTAATATAAGTAGAAAATAATGAAATAATCAAGAAAAGGATGTAAGACATCATCCATTACCCGCATGAAAGTTGCAGTTGCATTGCATAAACCAAACATCATAACAAGCCACTCAAAGAGTCCCTGTTTGGTTTTAAATGTTGTCTTCCAAATGTCACTTTCTGCAATTCTAACTTGATGATAACCACTACGTAAGTCTAACTTAGTGAAATATTTAGCATCTTTCAGTTGATCTAACAAATCATCTATCCTTGGGAGCGGGTAACGATTCTTTACTGTTATCTTGTTCAATGCCCTGAAGTCCACACACATGCGCCAAGTTCCATCTTTCTTTGGAATCAACACTATCAGTGACTCACATGGCGAAGTGCTTGGTCTTATGAATCCTTTGTCCAACAAGTTTTTAATTTGCCTCTTGATTTCAACATTCTCCATGATAGACGTGTGGTACATGCCTATGTTAGGAAGAGGACAATCTTGACGTAACTGGATTTCATGTTGAATCTCCCTTTTAGGAGGTAAACCTGTAAGCTCCTGAAACATCTCATGATGTGCATCAACTACATCATATAAATATTATTTAAGCTTGGAATCACAATTTTCAAATGACTCATGATTCACATCAACCTTGGGCTTAACCATAATAAGTACAAAACTCTTACTAGAATTCACTAGTCTTTTTACTTGTCCCACATTTACCATCGCTATATTTGTCTTCTTGCGATGTGCTCTGACATTGAACTCCTTTCCATATTTAAAGAGATGATACTTATTTTCATGGTGATGGAAGATCACTTTCATGTCAAATAAGTAAGGAATTCCCAAAACAATTCCTGATATATCAAGCGGCACTACATCAAGTTCAATTGTGTCAATAAAGTGTGCAGTAATCGCGAAATGCAATATGCACTTTCTTGAGACTTGTAAGTTTGCATCCTTGCATATCCACCCAAGTGGATAAGGATTTGGATGTGGAATGGTATCAAGTTTAAGTTGTTTGACCAAGTCTTCTGATATGAGATTTGCTTGTGACCCACTGTCAAACAGTGTGTCAATTTTTGTATGTTTTGAGACTACCCTCACATGGAACAATTCAATTATTTCTTCCTCATTTGGCGTTTGTACATGATAGTTTGAAGTACTAGTGCTTGGCTTAGTTTTAGTTTCCTTTCCCTTCATAATTTTCAAACCCATGGCTGAAATTTTGGTTTCACCACCTGAATCATCACCTAAGTCTTGTGGTGTATTTGTAGTAGCTACAATTTTCTTCTTTCCTTTGTTTTTGTTAAACTGAGTTCTTTTTTCAGGATGTAATTTCCAAAAGTTTTTCTCTTCATGGCCTTCTCTTGAACAGTGTTACATATCACTTTCTCACCCTCTTTTTTGACAGATGCATTCTTTTTTCTTTTTCCCTTAAAGGTTTTATCTTTGTTTTTCCCCTTAAAAGGCTTGTTTCTACCCTCATCAAAAGCGTTTTTCCCTCTAGCCTCTAAATGCGTAGCTTGTACACAAAATTCATCTAGATTAGTAGGATTGAACATAAGGATAGTATGTCTAAGGTTGCAAACCACCTATATATTTCAGCAAATTATCTTGACTTTGTAAGTCTACCCCTAATATGAGTGCTCTTCTCCTAAACTCTTGGGCGTAGTCTTGTACATTTTGTCCCTTAAGCTGTTTGAAGTTTTGCGAGTTCATGATAGCATTTTGTAAATGAGCTAATGGATAAAATTTATTTTTAATTGCAGTAATAAATTCAACCCATGATAAAGTGATATTACCATGTTTTTTAATTTCATCCTTGGTCTTGGCTTCCCACCATACCAATGCTGCTCCATCCATTCTCAAAGAGGCTAACTGTATCTTGTTGTCGTCATCATGAAGGTTCCGTATCCTCAAGTAAACTTCCAAGTGTCTTATCCAATTGTCAAGTTTCTCTACATTGACTTCATCGTTAAACATAGGCAGCTCAAATTTAACATCAAGCTTTAAAAATGGAATTTTACCAGTGGTTTTAGACTTGTGATATTGATTCATCGAAGTTGAGGATGACGATGTAGAGGAAGAGGATGAAGATGGGGATGGTGGATCACCATTTCCTCTGTGTCCTTTCTTTTACTTGTCATCACTTTTCTTTCCTCCTAAAGAGCCCTCTCCTTCTTTCTATTTTTTATACCCTTCTCTAACAAGCCTATCATTCCTTTCTTGGTATAGTATCCTCACCATCTCCGTCATGTCCAAGACAGCCTTTCAGAACACTCGTTCCTCTTCTTTTGGATCCATATTTTCGGGAGCCTCTCCCTCTCTTGAAGACATGCTTGAAGCTACTTCTATGGCTCTTGGAGGTGGCTCTCTGGCCCTTCTTGGTTGAGGATTACTTTGTGCACTAACCAAGTGTCCTTCACCTCTCTTGATTTTAAGCTTAGTAAGCATCAAAAATTGCAAACAATCAACTATATCTTTGTACAAAAAAAATTCTGAGTAAAACTCTAGCTCCTAAGGCTCAAATCCTTAGCTCTGATACCATCTGATCTGAAAATGAAACTATTTTTATCTGTTTTTCAAAGTATCCATTTTCATTTAATTAAGTGTGAAAAGTGTTTATCATGTCTTGCAATTTAAACAAAGTATTTTTGGTAATTGTTTCTGAGTTTATGTGTGAGGGAATGCTAATTAAAATTACTGTTTAACATCTTAAATAAAAAATACACAGCAGCAAAACTTCACCATAACAACACAGCAACATGATAAGGCAGTTCACCCCTCCTGGGCTACATCTGCCGGGTCCAAGGCTCCCAATGGGCATGTCCTTGCTCTATGAAGTTTCTCAAATTGGTTTTACAGTGAGAAATATGCCTAAAAAAGTAGAAAAAACTATGAAATTGAATTCGGAAGACAAAAATAAGCTAAGAATGGCTTTATTTAACCTCGAACAGTGAAGTATAGCCCAATGCAAATCCATTTCCCTCATGGCCCTGATGGCTCTCCAAGATTCCCTGAAGAAAATATGGCTGAATAACACCTCTGTTAGCTCTAAAACCTATCCTGAACACTCCAGAATTCTCAGAATACCCAAAATTGACCAAAATTTCGTCCAAAATGGTTCAATATTGGAGAAGTTATGACCTCCACAATTTTTTGCTCAATGTGCTTTAGAAACCCCACCAAATGTGGGTGAACTCCAGATAAATCCACCAGAATAGGTGGAAATTTCAAACATTCGAAACCGCGCTACTAAATTGGCGGAGGCATTTAATTTAACTGTTGGTTCAACTGCATGTTCACATGTGAATTAGGCGGAAATGGTTAGTGCTGGCAGTTATCGTTAACTCTGCGCCCGCGGTCATGGCCCATAGTCATATGGAGAAAAGGGCTAGCACTCAGGGCTTAACATCTTTTACCGCTGGTTCAACAGGGCTTAGCCCTTGGTTCTGCATCTGGTCGTGGGGTCTATCGCCTTTAGCCCTGAGGGCTTAAACCCATAACCTCCGCTCGTTCAACTATGAAATGACCCGACTCACCTGTTGAGTGACCCATAGACATTCAGGTCGGGTCGAACTCCGCCCGAGCCATGAACCGACTCGTTCACACCTGCATGAGGACCCAACCCATATGCATTCAGTGTGACCCGATTGCGTTCAGGTCGGGTCGGGTCTGCCCACCAAATTCTTTTTTAAACAAACTTTGAACCTTGGGTCTGGGGCCACGTGGCACCCTGTAATAGGCCTTCAAAAATATATAAAAAAATGAAATTTTCCATAACATTGTTTTTGAAAAATGAAAATTTTTGTGTGTTCAAAAGTCTTGTTTTTAAGGTCATTGGGCATTTTAAACCTTCAATATATTTCACATACAGCATCGGATTTGAGTCCCGTTCATGGTGCCAGAATCGCAGCGAGGAGGCCTATCCGGTCATTGAGGTTGCAACCAATTCTGAGCAGTTCCAATTTTGAGCATTTTTTTCCACTTGGACATGATCACCTGATCACCCCATGATGAAAATCATAACGAGGTACTTTACTTGTGAGGGTAGGTTTTCTAGACTCTGCTCCTATCATGTCCTACTACTCATGCACTTCACAAGTGTTAGAATGCTTAATATACCTTACTATCTCTACTGGAGCATTGAAAACATGGAATTTATTACCCAAAAGAGAGATTATGATCATAAAATGCAAAGTGTCTTTCACCACTCCCTCATCAAGATGATGGTCCTCCATCACCTTGATCAGTTAAAAATTGCAGGGGTCACCTTCATATCCAATGAAATTTTCACTGTCCCACCTATTCAGCATGCCAACATGCACCTTCATCATCTCATCCTTCCACATACATTCCTCCATCTCAACCTAGTTCATACATCATCACTAGATCAGTCCCCTTCACCCACTTCACCACCGTCATCTCCATTTCACATTGAGACTGGGTCACCTAGCATAGGTACAATTAGCAAGCCTAAGAGGGCTGATTTAGGCACATTGGCATATATCTATCAGAGAGGTCATGGGGAGGTGTTTTCCCCACATATTTGGGAGGGGACCTGCCTTCTTCACCAACAAAGTAGGTACACAAAGGCAAGGAAAAGATGACATAGGTGGACATACATGAAGAGAAAGGCCTCCATGAGAAAGAGGAAGATTTTAAACTTGTGGAATTGGACACAATTGATGATTATGATCCTTCCTTGATCATCCAAGAGAGGGAAGCAAATATTAGAGAGCTCCAAGCTAATCTTTACAGGTCCAAGTTTGTCATTACCTTTCTCAAGCAAGAGAACCAATAGTTGAAGACAAAACACTTCATTGATGAAGTGAAATGCATCAAAGAAAAAAGAGAGGCAAAGAAGGCTAAAGCCTTTCCTGAAGAGACACTAGAGAAGTATGGTGAAAATGATGATGAGGAGCACCAACCTCCAAGATAGAGACCTAGGACTAGAGGGCTGAAAAGAGCTCTAGAACTAGAGAGGAAAAGAGAAGCTGAGATTTCTAAAGAGCTCACTGTTGATGAAAAAATGGAAATCATGGATTATCAAGACCAAGAGTATTTGTTTGAGAAGGTAAACAAACACTTGGAGAATCTCTTGGCCAAGGCTCAAAAGGACAATGATATTCAAAGAAGGATGGCAAAGCATTATTCCATGAGGAACAAATTGCAAGGGCCAAACTCAAAAGAGCCAATGCAAAAATTGAAGCCTTGACAAAGCAAGAGGAGAAAAGAAGGCTAGACATACTTGCCGAGGTAACACTCCATGCCTCAAAAACATAATCATCAATCATCCCACCAATTTTGACAATTTTTTGGAAAATTCTGCAAGTTTGTACATTTCTATGTTTTTAGGGACATTTTTAGCACAACAAAAATGTCAAACACGCAACACCTAGGGTGTTACGCTCTTTTTTGGGGCATCCAATGAGAAAATGGTCACCACCATTGAATTCAAAATTATGATGACATGCACCCTGTACATTTTCTAAGCATTTGGAGGCAAACTGGTCGGTGAAAAGGGAAAAAAATACCAAAAAACCATGTCTCTGACTCATTTTTGGCCTTGGTGATGCACGTTTACTTGGGAAAATGAGATTCATTTTTCAAAATAAAGGCATTTCTAAAACTTAGACTTGAAGGGCTTTCCAACAAACCATCTTGGAGAAAATTCAGTCTTCGAGAATGCACCTAAAAGCAGCCTTGAATAGAGAGGGCGCATTTGACACAGAGAGGGCGCGTTTGACAAGGAGATGGCGCGTTTGGCAGCCTTCTGAAATTTTATGAGTTTCACTCCTGTTTTGATTTTCATCTTAGGAAATGATGATTTTACCTAATGTAAATGATGAAAATAAATGTAATTATAATTTTTTTACTATTACCTAGGGTAAATACATTAGGTAATTCAAACAAATGAGGTGTAATGAATTAGTTCACTTAAGTTAGGAATGAGTCACTTGGACCATCCTATACTTTAGCTATCAGTTCATATTTTTCTGTAATATCTTCCTCACCTCATGGAATCAACCCGTAAGGATGAGTGAATGTTTTTTTCATGTCTATTTAGTCCCTTTATTCACAATAGACAAGGGTTGGAATCATTTTGATGTTTGATAGTTGATCAAGGAAACTTTGTTCTCAGTTCGTCCAAGCTAATAAAGAGGAGTTGCAACTACTTTTATGGGATACTTGTGGTATTCAATGTCTATCATTATTTCTTCTTCAGTATCATATGTTTGAAAGTATTGTATTCATGTTCACTTTTATTTATATATTATGATCCTTTACAAGTTAGATAATCAAAATACATGTTTGCACATGCTCTGTTTTGGGTAACTGATCATATTTTGTTCATCTTCTTATGTCTACGAAGAATAAATTTTCTATTCTTTTCTTAGCCTTCTTATAGCTTCAACGCAATTCCATAACAATTATCTTCAAATGATAATCATTAAATCTACCTTGCCCTATTGATCCCTGCAACCCTAAATCATTTTCCCTTGCCTAGCTTTCCTTGACCTAATTCCTTAATTCAGTGATTTCCCAACCAAATCAAATTCAAAACAAACCCCTGCACTCTATATCTAGCCTAAAAACCCTAATAGATCTAGCCCTCCCGACTATGACCCTTTTGTGAGAGAGCCCTCTCTAGCTTGATAGTGCTAGCTATCAAGTCAAAAGCTTGGTTTGTGGTTACCTCTATTGGGATTCCTTCTTCAGCCTTGGGAATCTGGTGGAGTGATAAAATTTTGGCATCGTTTCTGGGGAATGAAGAGACAAACTTTTCTCTGGTGTACAACAAAGATCCATTGGAAACTAATCCCTTGGATGATGGGATGAAGTTTCATAAGGCTAATTTTATAATTTCAGTTCCTCAAAAGCAGATCTGGATTCTTGAAGAAGGTATGTTAGCATGAATTTTTTGTCGTAAAAAAATCGCTTAGCCCTAACATCAAATATGGCTGCAAGATATATTTAGATTTGCTGCATAATATTAGATCTAAGCATAAAATACATTAAGAAGATAAATTGTGAAATGGCTCCATGCATCCAATGGACAAGACAAGAACAATGTATAAAAAGAATCTTTTATTATATTAAATAATGGGGCACCTAAGAGGAAAAAAAGAAAGGTGTTTTCCAGTTCTCCTCAGTGGGATGGGTTCTTGGGAAGTCCTCAGTGTTTCAGATCTAAAATTCCCCTCTTTGGTTGATATGAAAAACCCTCACAAACATGGAACTCAATGGGAGTTCAAAATGCAAACAAAATAAAATTGGTGACCAAGAGTAGATCTAGTGAGATCTAATGCAATGGAGGTGACTAATGAATGGGAAAAAACCTCCTATTTATAACAAAATATTGGGGTGTTCTAGAACCTGGTGCATGAATAAAATATTATTAAACATCTTCTAGAATCACCCGTTAGGAATATTTTATTATATTTGTTGGAGGGAAAAGGGTTTTTGACTTGCGTCAATTCCTTTATTTATAAATAACGAATAAATAAATGATTTATTTATTATTTAAGGGAAATGAGGGGAATATAATTAAATAAATAATGGTTTATTTAATTATTTAAAAATGACTTAGTCAAATTTAACTAGGAATAATATTTAAATAATGATTTAAATAACTTATTCTTAGGAAATTATTAAATAAATAATGATTTATTTAATTAATTACCTTGCTTTGGGTTAAATATGACCAAGAAGTGTAAACAAATGTGGTGAAAGTGATTTTACTTGGGGTAAAATTGGTCTTACATGGTGTACTTGGGTTCATCTAATGATAATGGGTTAGATGACCGAAAAATGGTGTAACAGATTGCCCCCCAACGTACGAGTGTTAGGAGAAAATCGTATGATCGAAGTATGTTGTAAGAACTGAAACAAGATAGAAATAAAAGAGAGGAATGTAAGGTAATCTAAAGTGGTGGAGGACTAGACCCTGAGGAGACGAGACTTACAGGTGCAACAAGTCTCAAGTGTATGATGTGGTACCAATTTGAAAGGCGGCGGGGGAGGCATACCTATGCCCGCCGAAACAAGAGTACAAAGAATAAGGCGCCTGGAAAAGCACGGAACGCAATAAGGGAACCAGGGTTGGTTAGAACATGAGGCAGAAAAATAAAATAAGGAGCCCCACATACATTCTATGCCTGGAATAATCGTTAGGACTTATACAATAAGATTTGAGTACATGAGATACAAATACACCCAAATGCCCCCTACACATGGGGACGGGCTCACAACAGTTGACGGGGACATGCAAATCGTAGAGGGGTTGCAGATGGTTGAGGTTGATATCATCCGATGAGAGGAGCTGCATCAAGGGCAGAAATGAAGAAGTCATCCGGGCATATGGGGGGCTACCTGCAGGGCCACCCCCTCCTGAGGGTTGAGACATCTCACACATGCCCAGGAATCATCAATAACTGCTGTGGCATCATGGTACCATCAAGTGTATATATCATGATCATGCTGAGAAGAGCTCGAACCAGGGTACATTTCCCCCCATACCTAGCTTCTGGAGAAAATGAGCTAATGTCGACAGAAGTAGGCCTGCCAAAGGTGAGGCAATAAGGGAACCCCAACCAAGGCATGGGAGAAAAAGGTAGAGCGACCAACAGGGAGACAGGAATGATGATGCTGGAATGGGGGATAGGTCCAATGGGGACCATGGAAACCATGAGTACAAACGGGTATCTCATGACGGAAATCCTCAATAACAGAAATGAGTGTGGGGGCAAAGTGATGCCCCCCACTGAAAGGTGGTGTAAGTGAGGAAGTCCAATTTTAAGGATAGGTGAAGTAAGACTTCGTGGACGATGGGTGTCCTGTTGAAGTACTGAAATGAAGAAAAAAAACATATGCTAGCTATCTACAAGAAAACACATTTTGAGTGGGAAATGCTAAGGGTAATATTTCTTGAGATAGAGTGCATTGTGAGGACTAGGAAGGGGGTGGCCCTCAAAGTCCTCTAAAAGGTATGCCCCCTTCCTGAGATCTTTACTAATGATGTAAGGACCGAGCCATAATGAGTCGAACTTCCCACGACCGAGGGTATCATGGGCCTGGTCGTATACTAGAACAAGGTCACCTTCATGAAAGGTGCGAGGGTGGACTTTGCGGTCATATTGAGCTTTGGTGCGCTTTTTGGTCGCTTCAGGGGTTTGTAATGCAACATGTCGATCTTCGGAGGTGCGCTCTAGCATGATAAGTCGTTGTTCTATAGGTTGGGTATCGGGGAGAAGTTTGATGGCTAGGTGAAGGGAAGGGATTTCACACTTGATTGGTAAGATTTCCTCCTCACCAAAGACAAGGTGGAAAGGAGTGAAACCAGTGGCGGTTTTAACTAAAGTACGATAGGCCCATAACGCAGGGAAGAGCATGAGGTGCCAATTTTTTTTGTGTTTATTAATTTTTCTTTGAAGCATGGTCTTAAGAAATTTGTTGACGGCTTCAACTTGGCCATTACCTTGGGGGTAATAGGAAGATGAATATTGGTGTTCAAAACCTAAGAGTGAAGACAGCTCATGCCAGATCTCATCTTCAAAATGTCGGCCGTGATCAGAGACTAATTGTGTGGGAACTCCAAAACGAACGATGACATGGTTGAAGAAAAAGAGGGTGGTTGTGGCTGTCGTGTTGTTGAATGTGGGCATAGCTTCGGCCCATTTAGTGAAATAGTGAACCGCCACAATGATAAATTTGTGGTTACCGGTGGATGGGGGTCGACATTCCATAAAGTCAATGGCCCATTTGCAAAAAGGGCCAACTGTGATGACAGGATGAAGGGGAGCAGGTGGAGTTCGCACCTTGGGGGAAATTTTTTGGCAATTGGAACAGTGTTTGACTGCTTCAATGCAATCACTAAAGAGAGAAGGCCAAAAATACCCAGCGCGCATGATTTTCTGGGCAGTGGCAAGGCCAGAAAGGTGGCCACCGCAAGCGCCGCTATGAAAAGCGTTGAGGACTTGTTCGGCTTCAGCGTGTGTGAGGCACCGATGAAGGACAATACCTATGCCATGACGATAAAGATCATCGCCAATTAGAAGGTAGCGAGAGGCTTGGTGTCGGATATGTCGGCAATCGTCACGATCAAGGTGAGGGGTGAACGTTTGGGTTTGCAAGTAAGTAAGGATATCACCGTACCAGGGGTCGTCAATGGTGATGGAAAATAAATGTTCATCGGGGAGCGCCTCATTAATTGGAGTGTCTTGCATCCCAGTAGGGAGGTCAGAAATGAGTTCAACAAGGGCTAAACCTTTCTTACTTTTTGGGGTGACAAATTCAAGGTCAAATTCTTGAAGGATAATGACCCAACGAGCGTATTTTCCACTGAGGATGCGTCGGCTCAATAGGAAAGCCATTGGGTTGGAATCAGTCACCACCTTGGTGGAACGCAAGATGATATAATGACACAACTTTTGGACCGAGAACACAACATCCAGAGCTAATTTTTCTTCATGTGAGTAGGAAATAGGTGGACCAGCAAGGTTTTTACTAACATAGTAAACTACATGTTCAGTGCCATTATCATCTTCTTGAATAAGGACACCAGCGACCAAATGGGTGGAAGCGAAGATGTAAAGGATGAAATCTTGGTTAAATTCAGGATGATGGATCAAAGGGGCAGAGGTGAGAGCATGCTTGAGGGCATCAAAGGATTGTTGATCGTAGGTGTCCCAGACAAAAGAGGTGTGAGAGTGAAGAAGTAGAAGGAAACCATGTGCAGTAGTAGCGTAGTCGGGAACGAAGCGGCGAAGGAAATTAGCTTTGCCTTGGAGACTTTGCAGCTGTTGTAAGGTACGGGGGATAGGAAGCTCAAGAATGGCTTGAACTTTCAAAGGGTCAAGAGTGATCCCCGCTTTAGATACTATGAAGCCAAGGAGACGGCCTGCGGGAACACAGAAGACACATTTTAAAGGGTTAAGATAGATGTTATACTTGCGACAGCGGAGGAAAATGGTACGCAGATCATGCAGGTGTTGGGACCGATGTTTAGAGTGTGCAGTAAGGTCGTCTAGATAGGCAAGGATAATATGAGCTAATTCATGGAAACAATAAGACATGGCTCGTTGAAAAGTGGCGCCATCGTTTTTAAGACCAAATGGCATGACTCGGTAGGCAAAAGTGCCCCAGGGACTAATGAATGTGGTTTTAAGTTGATCAGCATGATGGATAACGATTTGGTTGTACCCTGAGAATCCATCCATGAAGGATAAAACTTCATGTCCCGCACACTCATCAATGATTTGGTCGATAAATGGTGTGGGGAAGTTGTCTTTGGGACAAGCTTTGTTCAAATCGTGAAAGTCAGTGAAAACATGAATGGTGCCTTGTTTTTTGAGGATGGGGACGAGATTGGACACCTAAGTGGTGTATTCAATGGGATAAATGAAACCAGCCTGCCGAAGCTTATCGAGTTCAACTTTGATGGCGTCGAGTCTGGATGGATGAATGGGTCTCAATTTTTGATGGACCGGAGTGGCGTCCGACCATGTGTTGATGTGGTGTTCGACAATGGCAGGATCGAGTCCAGGCATTTCTGAGTAGGACCAGGTGAAAACATCATAGAATTATTTGAAGATTTTGGTGTAGGCTTCAATTTCATCCGGAGTGCATTGGGCGCCCAGAGTGATGTGTTCTTCGATACCAGGTTTGACAGAAATGTCGATTTTGATGATAGGAGAGATATTAGCCATGTTGCCTTCTTCGAAAGCGTCAGGGGCAGGGATGGGTTTTTTGAACCAATCAAATTTATTGGGGATGAAGTATTTGGTTTCGATAGCGTATTGGTCATGCGATTGATGTGGTAGGAAGTAGGCACGATGGTGCATATCGTCCCATGGAAAGTCGAGTTCAGTCATGGCTTCCATGATGTCTTCGTCGGAGTGGAAGAGGGGAGGAGTGGATGGTAAAGAATGTCCAGGGGAGGTAGAAGTATGAAACACCTGAGTTTGAGGGGAAGTGGTTACATTGGTGTTGTTATGGGGGGTGACAGTGGGGTTAGAGACTAAGGGGTCGGTTGCTGGAAAACGAGGTGAGGAGGAAAGGTAGGAAATAGTGGCTGAAGGTTCAGTCATGTCGGTATCGGACTGAGGAATGGTAATAGGGGTAGATTTTTGGCTGGGGGTTAAAAAAGGAGGACGGGCAAGCGTAGCTTCGAATTGGCGGTAAGCGGCCAAAGAAGCACGATACTCGTCAAGACGGGGGCAAAGGTGGGTATAATGTCCATGGAAGTCGCATAAAGAACAAGGGTGATTGGTGAACAAATTTTTAAGTTTGGGAAGGGAACCAGGGAGAGTGACCTGGACCGTGGGAATATTAGATTATGGAAATGTTTCATTGACCACAGTTTTGAGGTGTGGTAATTCAGGACAGGTATGGGTGGCGTGGCCAACAACATCGCACAAGGCGCATTGGATAGGATGTTTTGGAAGGCGAGGAGGAGTGGAATTTGTCGACGCCACCGTGTCCTTCGGTGCCCCCCTACGAGATTTGATATTGTTACCGGACATGGTTGTAACAGGAGGAGGGGCTGGGTGAGGAGACGGAGGGGTGGAAGAAGCGGAAGAGGTCATGGGTATTGGTTGAACCGGAGTCAAAGCAAGATAGGGCTTGGAGTGACCAGGCAAGGTAGGGGCAGGGGGGCTTAGGTACCAGAGGGGTATACCCAAGGTCAAGTTGGGTAGGGAGAGGGTAGCCAGGATAGGGACAGAGGAAGCTTCGGGAGGTGGAGCGAGAAAAGGAATCTGACCAGCAGGAAAATGGCCAGTGGGAACAGGGCCAAGGGGATTGTAATCAGGCGGAATTGTGCCAGTAGGGAGAGGAGATTCTGAAGGAAAAATACTGGCTAGCGAGGGTGAAGGGCTATGAGCCGGAGGAGTCGGGGAAAGTTGAGGTTGCTGACTAGCCAAAGTGGGCTGTGTAAGGTCAGCCCAAGATGATTGCATCATGCAAACGCTTGCCAGGCTAGGGTCAGAGAGGGTAGGTGAGTCAAGAAATATTCCAAGCAAGGAGGAGTCTTTGAGGAGGCCGGGAGAGGCACGGGGCATAGTCGCTGTGGAAATAGAGGACTCAGGGGAAATCTGGGAGTTGGGTGTACAATACGATAACTGGTCGATGGTGACGATTTTTTCGTTATGTGGGAAGAACATCTTGCGGTAAACTGTGGATGGGATGGCAGACATGGCATAGGTGTAACTACGCCCCAAGAGGATGTTGTAGTCGAGAGGGGCGTTGATCACTTCAATGTCGACACACATAGTTTTTCCGGCAAGAGTAATAGGACAGCGGCGGAAAAGGCCGACGGGCTGGGAAGCATGGCCATCCCATGCACGCATGGTGATTGTGGAAGGAGCCAACGCAGGAGATCCGAGTTTTTGCCAAACCAAATCAAACCTGACATTGGTAGATGCCCCCTCATCAATGACGCATCGAGTAATAGTGGCATTATGGATCTGGACCGAGATTTGGAAAGCAACCGACGCAGGAAGTGGGGGATGGTCAAGTTGGATTGAAAACAATGAACTGGTCATCGGGAGGGTCGACAGCATCCAGGACAATCTAATCAGAGGCAGCATTTTGGCGTAAAGGACCCTTAGGAATTTTGGTGTGAACTTCAACTTTGGGTGGAGGGATTTGTAAGGGACCATTGGGTGTCGATAGAGGCTGAGTGGGGGCCAAGGAGGGGAACTCGGGGGTAGAAGGAACGGGAGGCCGAGTTTGAAGGGAAGGATTGGTAGTGAGAGATTGTTCTGAGGCCATCATGAGGATCTGGTGATCGGAGGAACCAGAAGGAGAGGGTTGAGCGGGTTCCGGGCCATGAGGTGACGGGGTGGCCACGAGTCCTTCTTGAGGGAAAGGAGCGGGAAACATAGTGGGTTGAGAGGTGTCCAGATGGGGAGGGAGAGTAGGAGGAGATGGGTGTGTCTGCATAGTGGTCTGAGACTCCCATAGCTTCCTTATTTGTGGTAATCGGGGACAAGCATGAGTTGGATGACCGTAAACATCACAGCACGAACAAGGTTTGTTAGTGTGAAGCAGCCTATCCGGCTTGGGCTGAGAGCCTTGGGATTGGGTGATAATGGGGGAATCAATGCAGGAATAGTTGGGTCCATGATGAACAGAGGTGTAGGGATGGCCTTTCCTCTTTCATTGAGAAGGAAGGGGAGGAAGGGCACCCGGATGTGTAAATGTTGGCCCGGAAGGGGGGAGTAAGTGTGGTCCAAAAGCTGAAGGCGCTGGGACAGTGGGATGTGGGTAAGGGTAAGGTGGAGGGTAGGTAAGAGGAAGAGGCATGCCAAAGCTTGGATACATGCTACCTAGAGAGGTAAAAGTGCCATAGGGGCTGGTTGCACCTAGAGGGGAACCGTAGCCCGGAAGAGGTTGAACAGAGGTATACATGGCCAAAGTATCAGGAGGAGAACCCGAACAAGTAGGGGAAGAGTCGGAGTGCAGACTCGAGGGAGGACTTACTTGAGGATGATGAGAAGGAGTAAGTTGATCAACCAAAAACTGAGGGTGTAGGCCAAGAAGTTGTCGGGAGAAACGCCTTGGGGGCGCAATGATGACGGGAAGAAGAAAGACCGACAAGGGCAGCAAGGTGCAAAGGCAAGACGCGACAAGGGTGAGGAGGTGTAGTGTTGATTAATTTTAGAGTCTTTGCCAGGCGGTGTTAACCAGGCTCTTCTTCACTTAGGGTTAGTGTGTGGCATGTGTTAATTTTAATTGATTAAACCCAGACATTTTGAGAGTAAAAGAAAAAGTGTGCTACATAATGGAAAAGAAATCTGTAGTAAATAAAACTGAAAGAACAGAAAATTAACAACTAAAAAGGCAGCAATCGAACCCAAGCAGGTGGGTCTCTAAAAACTACTCTAGAAGGGGCAGATCATGCTAACAAGAGACCAATAGATCGAAGGTCCGGAGGGACTGGGATATAATGGAGAAGTCTGCTAGAAAGTGGTGCAGAAAGCAGCAAAGAGGTAGGGGCAAGGTTGCTGCTAGAAAATAGGAGATGAGATAAAAAGAGGGGGTCAAAGGGGTGACCCTAGAGCAGAACCCAAACAAAGTGAAAGGCAGTGTATAGAAAGGGAAGAAAAGCTGACCTGTGAGGATCTGAACAAGAGGTATCAAATCTGAAATAAGGCTGAAACTTCTGGAAATTCAGACGTCTGAAAACAGCAACGAACTCTCCCACAAAAGTGGAGGGAACTGAAGCCTGAAGGGGCAAGAGTCCCACTTAGGTGAGTGAAATAGATCAGAAACAGGTCTGAACAGGTGGAGACAGAGGCTGGAACACCCTGGTAGAAGCTTCAGTGAAAACCCAGAAAAAGCGCTGGCAGATTGCAGAAAAAATTGCAGGTCGTAGGTTTGGGCCTGTTTTTAGGCCAGGTCGTAGATTTAGGGCAGAAAAGTGCGACCTCAAGGCTAGGTCGCACTTTTTAGGCAGATAAGTGCGATCTGCAGATCCAGGGCTGGTTGCGGCAGATTTCAGAAAATTGTTTCATCTCAGCTGCGGCTGATGTCGGTCACCTGCGCAATAAGGCCAGAAACACACGAAAGTGAGAAATTTGAAAGTTTGAGGGTTTTAGAGGAAAAAAATAGCATAAAAAATAGGAAAAGCAGAAAACTGAAGAGAAACCCTAGGGTCTAAAACAGCTGGATATGCAGGAAAATAGAAAACGACAGTGGTCGCAAAAGAAAACCCGTGTGGAGTCGCCAATTGTTAGCATGAATTTTTTGTCGTAAAAAAATCACTTTAGCTATGCATATCAAGTAGCCCTAACATCAAATATGGCTGCAAAATATCTTTAGATTTACTGCATAATATTAGATCTAAGCATAAAAGACATTAAGCAGATAAAATGTGAAATGGCTCCATGCATCCAATGGACAAGACAAGAACAATGTATAAAAAGAATCTTTTATTATATTAAAGAATGGGGCACCTGAGAGGAAAACAAGAAAGGTGTTTTCCAGTTCTCCTCAGTGGGATGGGTTCTTGGGAAGTCCTCAGTGTTTCAGATCTAAAATTCCTCTCTTTGGTTGATATTAAAAACCCTCACAAACATGGAACTCAATGGGAGTTCAAAATGCAAACAAAATAAAATTGGTGACCAAGAGTATATCTAGTGAGATCTAATGAAATGGAGGTGACTAATGAATGGGAAAAACCCTCCTATTTATAACAAAATATTGGGGTGTTCTAGAACCTGGGGCATGAATAAAATATTATTAAACATCTTCTAGAATCACCCTTTAGGAATATTTTATTATATTTGTTGGAGGGAAAAGGGTTTTTGACTTGGGTCAATTCCTTTATTTATAAATAACAAATAAATAAATGATTTATTTATTATTTAAGGGAAATGAGAGGAATATAATTAAATAAATAATGGTTTATTTAATTATTTAAAAATGATTTAGTCAAATTTAACTATGAATAGTATTTAAATAATGATTTAAATAACTTATTCTTAGGAAATAATTAAATAAATAATGATTTATTTAATTGATTACCTTGTTTTGGGTTAAACATGACGAAGGAATGTAAACAGATGTGGTGAAAGTGATTTTACTTGGGGTAAAATTGGTCTTACATGGTGTACTTGGGTTCATCTAACGATAATGGGTTACATGACCAAAAAATGGTGTAACAAGGTATACCAGGTCTAATACTGATCTAGATCCATTATCTCCCTTTGAAGATCCTGAAAAAATCCTACGGAGGCAAAGATCTTAGCCAGTTTCAAGTTCATCATAATCTCCTCCTCAAAATTTGGTAAGATCTTTCTCATTACCTTCTGATTTGGTAGCCATACAAAATTTAGTATTTGATACCAAATTTGAGTTATCATTTTTCATAACCAAATCCTAGACTGATTTGAATACAGTAGTCCCTAAACCCTGGAGTTTAGAGTTAAATCCATATTTAGTTGAAGTTGAAAACGAGACTAATGTTAAGATCCAGAGACAATATTAGAAGCTAGAAAATTTAGCCAATACCCTAAGTTACACTGCTGAAAAAGCCTATATTCAATACCAACAAGAAATCATTCATATTCCTGAAGTTTCCCAAACAATCACTGTTCATCATCAATCCCATCATCATCTCATATTTCCCCTCAAGGACCTCGTTAGACCAATCCATCCTTCGTTCCACCCCCTCCACCACATTTAGTAGGAATTATGGCTCATTTTGGACCTTTATTTCTCCCTAATAATCTTATTGATCTACCTCAAGGATATGGTCAAAGGCTTCCCCTCTTTGATGAAAACTCTAAAATCACTACCAGTCAGAACATGGCTAAAATTACAACCTTTATAGATCTTGAGGAGTTAGATGCAGATGATGCCAAGATGCGAATCATCAGACAAATTTTTTCAGGTGAAGTAAAACTTTGGTTTCATGCCCTAGCAGTTAATTCTATAAGGACTCCTACTTAGTTAACTGATGCTTTCTTAACCAGGTGGGGTGAGAAGAAAAAACCTTCACAAATCCATGTTAAATATGATTCCTTCAAACATAATCCGAATGAATCAGTGCCTAATTACAATTCTCGATACCTCAAAATCTATAATTCCATCCCAAATCAATTGAAACCACCTGTCGGTTTAGCCATTCGGCGTTATCCCTATGCTTTTGACCTAGATATGTCCTACTCATTGAGAGAAAGAAACCCCACTACCCTTGAAGAAATGATCAAAAATTTAGTGAATGTTGAGGCTAATATTTTGATTAAAAGTTCCAAACTTAAAACTGAACGTAAAGTGACTATCAAAGAGGAACCTTCCACTTCATCTGATACTAAATTTGATGCCTTGCTTAAAACCATGGAGATAATGGTCGATAGGATGCTTATTTTTGATAGACAGACTGAACCACAAATTAGAAATCCGAACTTTCCAGGCGAGCAGAAACCCCAATTCTAGATAAAGGAGAGAGAGCAAAGAGTTCCTGAAACACAGCAGCAGTAGAAAATCAGAACACCACTTCAACAGAACTATGCTCAGAGTGATGAAGAGGAAGAACCAATGGTAGAGAAGAACCTTATTTTCATAGCTGAAGGTCAACCCATCTTTCTCACCAAGGATGAAGAATATGTGGAAAAAACAAGTTCACCTAATGACTAAAATTTCATAATCGTGAATGATCATGAGTTAGAAGTAGAATCTGATGACTATCAGAGAGGATATCTGAATGCATTGAGTTCCCAACAAAGGCAGTATTCCTCGAGGAGCCATTATGTTCCAATAACTCCACCTCCAAATAAAATAGTTCAGCAGAAAGAAGCACCACCGAAACAAGTTCAAAATAAGGGTAAAGAGATTGTAGCTCCGAATCAGAACAGAAGAAATCAATCTTCTATAAGTGCACCTGTCAAAGAAAGAGATATTCGAAGAAAAGAAGCTGCACCGAGAGATCATGTTGAAAAAAGGGTTGTTATCATAAAAGAGGTAGATAAAACTATACCTTTCAATTCAGAGTCAGAAATTTCTAAGTTAAAGGTGTTTATTCCTCTAACCAAATTGGTCAAAATTGATAAATACAAAACCCATGTAGTTAAAAATTTGAAATTTGACCCCTTATCTGACATGGTTAATGTAGAGGATGATCAACTCGAGTTAATATTTGGTCCCGCCATCGATGTTTAGTCTGAAGATATTGAAGTCCAACCATTTTACCTGAGTCTTAAATTCCATCAGTGCATTCTTCATAACACTATGTTAGACTCGAGGACCTCCCACAACCTCATGCCTAAAGCCATCGTGGAGAAGCTTGGCCTTGACATAACCCGCCCATATCATGATCTATATTCTTTCGTTTCTGGTCATGTCCATTGTTTGGGTCTAATCAAAGATATAATTGTCTCCCTAGAGCAAATCCCAGCCAAAAATGTCCTTATGGGCGTGGTAGTTGTTGATATTACACCACGTTTCGGTATGTTTTTGTCAAGATCCTGGGGGGGCAAATTGAGAGGTACACTGTAGTTGGACTTTTCCTATGCCACTATTCCGGTCTTCGGTCAAATGATAAAACTATACCATGAGACTAAAATGAAATACATGATCAAAAATTAGGAAAGGCCTAATAATCATCCTATCAACGTTGTACATACAGACTTAGATTCATTCATATTGTACAATGATTCTAGATTAAATGATGTTGATTGTCAATTATTATAAATATATGATGTTCTTGAAGTTTCATATTGCATTAGAACAGTGTTAGAAAAAGAGAAAGAGAACCTGCCTACTATATCCGAACAACCATCAGAGAAGGTAGATGAAATTTTAGAACAACATAAAGAATCATATCGAAAAATTGTGTCAAATCAAAATCAAGAGTTTCAACACCTTGAAGAAGACGATGGTATTTGGAGCATGGAATTTGATGGTTCCGTTGGCAAAGACGAGGATGTCATTGGTTTATGGATCCACAACCCATTTCAACAGAAAAATAAGGTCCCAAATAATGTAAGGTTTTGTTCCTACAAACTAGCATTTGATTGTACCAATAATGAGGCTGAATATGAAGCGCTCATTATCGATTTGAAAATTCTGAAAAAAAATGGGAGCTAGGAGAATTGCAGTCTACGGTGATTCAGAGCTGGTGATTAAATAATTCAAAGGTGAATATCAAGTTAATCACCCAAGGATGAGGAAATATAGGAATGTAACACTTGACATTTTAATAATGTTTTCAGAATATACACTTAAGGTAATGTCGAGATTGAAAAAATTGATGGCTGATTCATTAGCTACTGCTGCACGTAATTTCAGATCTATATTTTTTTCAAATAAAAATTTTGAAATTCATATAAAGCACAGGCCCGCCATTCCGGATAACTTGAAATTTTGGCAAGTTTTCTGGGACGATAAACAAGTGAATAATTTCATTCAAAGTGAAGGTGAGTTTGAGAACTGTTCTATGGACGAAGTGTACGACAAGGATGACCAAATTATTGAGGCAGATTAGATTGACATACTTCAGCTCAAGGACAATAAAATTCCAAAAGGTCTCAGACCTTTGGAAGATTTATTTGATCAAGATGACATGGTGAGACAACCTACTTTGGTCCCCACAGAAAAGGGCATAGAAGATGTTAATATTAGAACATTGGAGTAGCAAAAGTTCATCAAGCTTTCAAGGTCTTTTCCATCAGAGGTAAATCCTAAATATATTGATTTTTTTACTAAGTTTTCTGACGTGTTTTATTTGGATTAATCAGATCTAAAGGTGTACAATCAAGATATCATCCAACACACAATCCCGATCAAGCCAAATCAAAAGCCTTTTATACAGAAGCTCTGGAGAATAAACCCAAATTTGCTGTTGTCCATTGATAAGGAGGTAAAAAATCTCTATAAGGAAGGCATCATTGTTCTAGTCATATTTTCATATTGGATCTCCAATTTGGTTCTAGTGTGGAAGAAGAGTGGTGAAATTCGACTATGTATAGATTTAAGAAATCTGAACAAAGTGTCGTTGAAAGACAATTACCCGCTGCCCAAGATGGACCACATAATTCAGTGAGTTGTAGGAGCTAGTAGGATGTACATGTAGATGATCAAGATAAGACAACATTCACTACACCATGGGGTACCTTTAAATATGCCAAGATGTCATTCGGTTTGAAGAATGCCGAGGATACTTTCCAACATGCCATGTACATATCTTTTGGTAATGAAAAATATGTCTTCCTTGTTTTTTATTTAGATGATCTTATTCAAATTAATATGATGAGCATTTACACCATTTGACAGCTGTGTTCCAGCGATGTAGAAATTTTGGGATTTCCCTAAATCCTAAGAAGTGCCTATTTTCTATGGAAGAAGGTAAGCTGTTGGATCACACCATATCAAAATATGGGATCCGGATAGATCTTGCTAGAGTTGAAGCGATACATCAAGTTTATTTTCCTAAAAAATAAGGAAATTCAAGCCTTGAACGGTAGGATGAATTTCCTACGTAGGTTGATTCCCAACCTAGCAGAACATCTTAGAGAGTTAAATAACATGTTGAAAAAGGAGAATGATGTTAGATGGTCTTAAAATGCTCGTAAGTCATTCATCTTAGTGAAATTTTCTTTGACCACTACTCCAATGTTGACAAGTCCTGATTATTCACTACATTTCATTATATTTTCTTTTGCTTCTGAGCATACTTTGGCAACATTTATTATGCAGAAAAAACATGGGACAGAGTTGCCAATAGCATTATTCAGTCGCACAATAAGAGATGCAACCCTCTGATATAACATAATTGAGAAACAAGCCTTGGCCTTGGTCAAAGCACTCAAATACTTCCGTGTTTATATTCTGCACTTACATATTTTGGCATATGTTCCAAATGCAGCAGTTAAAGAAGTAATTATGAAAACAGATCTAGAAGGAAGAAGAGGTAGGTGGATAGCAGAACTTTTAGAGTGTGACCTTGAGATCAAGCTAACCAAGCTGATCAAAGGGAAAGGCTTAGCCAATTTCATAGTTGAGTCCAATCTACATGCACTTGACATCAATCTCATATCAGCATTGTCCGATGATGAAGAAAATGTAAGTCTTGTTCAGGTATCAGATCTCTTTTCATCATCTCCACGGTATGATGATATCATTTATGTCTTAAAAAATTTGAATCCTCCTCCGAGAATGTCAAAGAGTAAGAGTAGGTCTTTGAATCTTAAGGCTTCGAAATACCTCATACTATATAGTGCACTCTATTGGAATGATCCTGGAGGAGTGTTGCTCAATTTCTTGGTAGAATATGAATCCAAAGAAGTGATGAAATATTTCCACAAGGGAGATTGTAAAGGTCATTTGTACTGGAAGACTACAACAAACAAAGTTCTGAGAGCAGGTTTCTATTGGCCTACATTGTTTGCATATTTATATAAGATGGTTATGAGTTGCCATGAGTGCCAACTTTTCCAAGGTAAATGTAAAGCTCCTTCCTTTACCATTACAACCCATTTCAGTTGAAGCTCCCTTCCAGAAGTCTGGCTTATATTTTATCGGTGAGATACATCCACCCTCATCTGCTCAACATAGATGGATACTTACCACCACAAACTATTTCACAAAGTTGATCGAAGTGATCCCAACCAGGCAAGATACTGACTCAACCATAATTCAGTTTCTAGAAGTTAACATCTTGTCTCGGTTTGGTTGTCCTAGAAATATCATCACAGATAACCTTGAAGCCTTCAAATCAAAGAAGATGACAAAATTTTGTGATAAGTATAACATTAAATGAAAATGCAGAAGTGTCCTCAGACACATAAATTTATTGACCATGCAAAAATATTACATAGAAAATTACAGGAGTTTACACACGTAAACTCACACTCTCACATTCTCTCATTACACACTACAATGAAAATAGGAAACTAACCTATTTATAAGCTCTATGTTCTAACTTAATCTAGTTATGGATCACTTCGAAAATAAACAAGTGTCCATTTACAATAAATGAGCTTCTAACCACTCTACTAACTTCACTCCTAACTTAGAGCCTAGGAAACGACTCTTTTCTAGAGTCCTAATTTTTATTAACAAATTTCTATTTCTAAATATCTCAAATATTTATTAAATATTCTAGAATAATAATTATTAATTTAATATCTTAAATTAATAATTATTTTATTCAAACATTATAACCTATGATAAAATTTATTTTGGATCATCTAACATTCCCCCCTATGATCCAAAGATACATTACAACAGATACCAAGTTAATCCCTGAACTTAGTAAACTTTATTTTGTCAAGAGGTTTTGTGAAAATGTCGGAGGTCTGATTTTCTAAAGGGAAAAACACTGGCTTGATGACGTCCTTTGCAATGAGAGATCTGATATGATGATACTTGGTGTCCACATGCTTTGTCTTTGAATGAAAAATTGGATTCTTGGCAATCTTTATTGCTGATTGATTGTCGATGAATAGTGAAGTAGCTTCTGCTGGAGGAATTCCCAAGTCTTGTAAAAATTGACGTAACCAAACAGTCTCACATGATGCTTCCCATGCTGAAATGTACTCTGCTTCTGCTGAAGAAGTGGCCACTGTAGTTTGCTTCTTGCAACTCTAGGAAACTGTAGCTGACCCCATGTTAATTAAGTAACCTGAGGTTGATGCCCTATCATCAATACTGCCAGCAAATTCGGCATCTGAAAATCCACCAAGTACAAAATTTTTAGTCTTTTTGTAAAGAAGACCAAAATATTTTGTTCCTTGGATATATCGAAGAACTCTTTTGGCTGCATTCCAATGGCTCTTTAGTGGTTCCTGCATAAAACATGAAATAATATTGACTGCATAAGATAGATCAGGATGAGTGGTTGTCAAATAAATCAAGCTGCCAATCAAATGTCTGTAAGTAGTGCTGTCCACCTTTTCCCCCCCTTCAAATTTTGAAAGTTTTACATTTTGTTCCATAGGCGTAAGGACATGCTTACAATCCTGCATTCCAAATTGCTGAAGAATTTCTGCTACATATTTACTCTGGGAAATGAAGATCTGATGTGGACGTTGGAATACTTCAACTCCAAGATAGTAGTGAAGTAGTCCCAAATCTGTCATCTTAAAACCTGCATGTAATTCCTTTTTCACCTGTTCAATGTGATCATCATTATTGCCTGTGATGATAAAATCATCGACATACATAATGAGAATGACCAGATATTTTCCCTATTGGCGCACATACAAAGTATCATCAGATTCACTGTGATGAAAACCAACTTTGCGAAGGTATTCATCCATTTTGGCATACCAAGCCCGGGGAGCTTGTTTTAATCCATATAAAGCCTTGATTAATTTGCAGACTTTATGTTCTTGCCCTTCAACTTCAAACCCTGGTGGTTGTGTCATATATACATCTTCCTATAAGTCCCCATTGAGAAAAGCGCTTTTGACATCCATTTGATGAACTTTCCACCCTTTTTGAGCTGCTAAGGTAAGTGTGAGGCGGATGGTGTTCCATTTAGCTGTGGGAGCAAAATTTTCCTCATAATCGATCCCTTCCTGCTGCGCAAAACCTTTAGCAACAAGTCGTTCTTTATACTTGTCAATATCACCATTTTTCTTGTACTTAATTCGATAAACCCATTTGCATCCAATAGGTTTCACATGCTGAGGACAATCAACAAGTTGCCAATTGTTGTTGTCTTGAACTGCCTGATATTCATCAACCATTGCTTGTTTCCATGCTTTATGTTTTAATGCCTCTTGAAAAGAAGAAGGTTCAGTAAAATCATTTGCTATCAAAGCAAAATTGCCTTCATTTCGTTTTGATGCCCTTGTTCCTGTTTTGTTTTGTTCATTAGGCCTTACATCTTTCAATAGTTGAACTGCCCATTTTGGAAGTTGTTGCTCACTTGTTTGAGGTTCTGAGAAGTCTCCATCATTGTAAAGGGGATTAATGTAAACTAATGTTCGTCGTTCAGGTGGTGAATCTGGAGAATCACTGTCAGAAGAACTGCTGCTGCTTAGAGACGTTGATGAACTGCTAGAAGACCTGGATGATTTTGTTGAAGTAGATGGACTGGATGACTCATATTCAGACGAAGGAAAATCAATTTCATACCAATTTGGTGAAGTTGGTTGACTTTGCATATTTCCTTTCTTTTTACTGCCCTTAGTTTCTAACTTGTGAAGAATACTTTCAATTTCTTCAGCACTTTTACTCTCTGTTTCATAAAAAATGACATCCCTGCTCACAATAAATTTTCCATTGGTCAAAATATGATACCCTTTCTTTTCATCTGAATAGCCAATCATGGTGTGTTTCAAACTTCTTGAATCAAGCTTAGTTCACTTTTCTTTGGGAACTAAGGCATAACAGATGGATCCAAAAACTCGAAGATGTTTAACTTTAGGTTTGAAACCAAACCAAGCTTCATAAGGGGTGATTCCTTCTAAAGAAGCAGTTGGAGATCTGTTTCTTAGATAGATAGCTGTATGGATTGCTTCTGCCCAATATGTTAGACTTAACCCTTCGAAAGTTAACATGGATCTCGCCATGCCTAACAATGTGTGATTCATCCTTTCTACGACTCCATTTTGCTGTGGAGTGTAAACATTTGAAACATGCCTTCTGAGGCCATTTTCACTGCAATAAGTTTTGATTTAATTTTAATTTAATTCTCCCCCATTATCTGTCCTGAGAGTATCTATCTTTTCTTTGACCTCATTTTCAACAAGTTGTCGAAAAATTTTAAATTTCTCAAATGCTTTTGACTTGTTTTTCAAGAAGTAAACCCAAGTCATTCTACTGAAATCATCAATAAATAGCAAGAAATATTTGAAACCACCTAATCAATTTTGTAGTGGACCATACACATCACTGTGAACTAGTTGCAGCAGCCTGTTTGCGTGCCATGTACTTGTTGGAAAAATTTCTCGACTTTGTTTGCCATAAATGCAGGCTTCACATTTAGCATTTTCCTTGTTGAAAGTTGGAAGTCCTTTAACCATCCCCTGTTTCTACAATTGAGAAAGACTGTAAAAATTAAAATGTCCATATCTTACATGCCATAATCTTATAGGTGAAATTCCTGTAGTAACTGCCCCTGCAAAATCAAAATGCCTTGGAATAACTATTCCTTTCATCCTTAACAGTTTTCCATCTTCATATCCTGTCATCACTGTTTTAAAGTTCTGTTTAACTAAATTAATCTTAACTAAGCCATCTTCCATAATTATTTGATGTCCTACTTTTCGAATCATGACCAAAGACAACAAATTTTTCTTAAAGGTGGGTACATACCACACATTGGAAATTAATTTTTCTCCAATGTCAGGGTGAAAAACTTTTACTACACCTTTTCCATAAGGTGTGTGTTTTGTATCATCTACTATAAATATGGAATTAAGATGGCACTCTTGAAAATTCCAAAAGAAATCTCGTCTACAGGTCATGTGTTGAGTCGCTCCTGAATCCAAAATCCAAGCATCTCCATAATCACTCTTAATATAGGAGGAAAGTTGGAATGCTGGTGAAGAAGTGAAGAAATATTCTAAGTCATTATTATCTTGATCTTGATTATTTGCAAACTGTGCTGAAGGCTATTGAAACTTAGAAATTTTATTGATAGATGTGCGACAATCTGAAGCATAATGACCAACTCTGTTACATCGCCTGCAAAAAATTTGACTCAAATCGGTGTGTCTTCCTTGAGACTATCCTCTGCCTTGAGACTGTCCTCGACCTCTGCTTTGTCCTCTGTTTTGAGATTGTCCTCTCCCTGGATTCTGTCTTGTGCCTTGCTGATATCCTCTATTTTGATTGTTGCCTCTGCCTTGAGAATTGTTTCTGCCTGAATTGGAGCCTCTGTTGGAGTTGTTTCCTCTATGTTGACTGCGATCATGACCTTGCGCTGCTTGATTTTGATTAACATTACCTTTTCCTTTATTTCTGGAATTTTTAGCTGAAGAGTTGCTAGTACTGGCTTCTGTGAGAAAAGCATCTTCACCAAATTTCTTTTTCTTCCCAAAAGTTTTATCATGTTGAGTCAACATTTCGAAGAGCTCATCAAACTTTAGTTTTTCTGACTTTCCAATTAGCTATAGAGTTTCCAAAAAATGTGTGTAGGAGGAAGGAAGCCTAGCAATTAAAATCGTGACCATAAAACTATCATCTACTGCTTGAAAACCAACATTAACAAATTTCTGCTTAATATTCTTAAGTCTGGAGATGTATTCAAGAATATCTCCTTCTTCAGTCAATTTTTGATGCAACAATTTTAATTTTAGGTCAACTCTTTTTTATTGAGGTTGAGTGTCAAAAAACTCTTTAAAATTTCTCAAAGCAGACCATGCATATTTAGCATTTTCGATATGGACATACATTTCATCATTGACAGAGGATTTCATGAGAGCTAATGCTTTGGCATTTTTAACTTCCCATTTTGCTAGAGAAATTGCATCTGTAGGTTTATTTGGCTTTACATCTCCATCACAAATATCATGCTATAGTTCATTATAAACGAGAGTGCTTTCGATGAGGCATTGCCATGTTTTGTAAGATTTTGAGCCTTCAATTTTGTCAGAATCAGAAAATAAATTAATCAACTTAGACATTGTAGTGTTTAAAACTTCACACCATGAATCAAGCTCCAAAAAATATCAATATGCGCAACACAACAGCAATACACGATGCAAAAAACGAACTATCAGGGCTTGGACTTGACCCTCGAATAGTTGTTGAAACAGGAGAAAATTGACTGAGCTTTGCACTTGGCTCTAGTCAATTTCTCAAATATTTACAAAGTAACTTTCAAAATTTGAATTTTACAATGATGCTCTTGCACAATCTGGTAAAAAAAAAATTTACCCCCCACTCAAAGTAAAATTACTTTGAGTCACACTTATCTCTCCAGAAACAAATTACAAAAAAAAACGCCTTATTACTCCAAAAAATTACATAACCATATTACTCCAAAAAAAAAATTTACTTTCCTCCAAAAGAAATTAAAATAATATTACATAAAAAATTCTACTTATCCCTCCAAATTCAAAGTGATACTTTACTCAATTACAAGAGTACATGAACATGAACCTCAGCCCAAAAAATATCATGTAATTTAAACCTTCAGACAATTCTTGGAAGAACACACGGCTTCTTCAGTGCATATTGGCGAACAAATCATGGATTGTGAAAAACATATGAATATCAAGCTGCAAAGTTAAGGCTGAGTCGAATCTTGTTTCAAATGTCCATGAAGCAATCAATTTCTAAGAAAACTTGTTCCAGACAAATCTTCCAGTTGATCTTGAAAAAAAAAACGGCTTCACTGAATTGTAGGTTCTGCTCTCGTGGAAGTAATGGTGCATTCATTCCCTTAACTTACACAGGATTAAAGAGCAGAGAAAAACCAAAAAAAAACATCGTATTCATTGTGAAGGTGCTTGAAATTGAAAAGGCTGCAAGTTCAAGTTTCAAATTAAGTTGAAAGAAAAAGACAAATGAAATGGGTGATATCTCTGCATTTCATTTGAAAGGGAAATGAGATGGGTGCTCACATGATCTGTTCAACAACAACAAAATTTACCAGTTGACAATGAATATGCTAACGCTTTTCTCAAATTCACCAGTTCGGCATTCATTCTCGCCTTTTTTTCTCTATGTCCAGCCAGTTCTCAAGCTGCGTGCTTCATAACATGTTTTTTCTGGGCGGAAATGGCAACCTCGATTTCTAAATTCCTGTAAGTTTGAATGTCAGCGGCCTGTGAATGCTATATAACATGCTAACCCACCGTTAAGACAGGGAAGGACCGGACGCTTTTAAGCGAGTTTCGATTCGTTTTTTTTCACATTATTCGACTCATTGCACACGCTGTAAAATGCAATATTTTGCTGATTGATTCAACGGAGTTGAGTTTTCCACGACTTGGTAGAGCTAGAATCTCCTCCTCACAGCATTACCATGGCTTTGATACCACATGAAAATGCAAAAGTGTCCTCAGACAAATAACTTTATTGATCATGCAAAAAGATTACATAGCAAATTACAAGAGTTTACACGCGTAAACTCACACTCTCACATTCTCTCATTACACACTACAATGAAAATAGGAAACTAACCTATTTATAAGCTCTATGTTCTAACTTAATCTAGTTATGGATCACTTGGAAAATAAACAAGTATCCATTTACAATAAATGAGCTTCTAACCATTCTACTAACTTCACTCCTAACTTATAGCCTAGGAAACGACTCTTTTCTAGAGTCCTAATTTTTAATAACAAATTTCTATTTCTAAATATCTCAAAGATTTATTAAATATTATAGAATAATAATTATTAATTTAATATCTTAAATTAATAATTAATTTATTCAAACATTATAACCTATGATAAAATTTATTTTGGATCATCTAACATTAAATTGGGTCATTCGACAACATATTATCCATAGAGTAATAGATTGGCGAAGTCCTCCAACAAGTCTTTGATCAGCATAATCAAAAAGATGTTGGAGGTTAACAAAAAGAATTGGGACAAGAAGCTAATAAATGCACTGTGGAAAAATCGAGTAAGCAGCAAGAGATCCATTAGCATGCCTCCATTTCAAGTAGTTTATGGTGTGGATATATTTTCCCAACTTCATTGGCTGTCCCAATCATGAAATTCTACAAGAGGCCGAAATTGAAGAAAAATATATTCAGCACAAAATAAACCAAATGATTCACTTGCAGAAAACAAGGGAAGAAGTGTTCCAGAACACTTCCAAGCTCCATGATAAGATCAAACAAACTTATGACAGGAAAACAAAGCAAGATGATTTCAAGATCGATGATGTGGTACTCTGATGGGATGCCATGAATGAAGACAAAGGTAAGCACGATAAGTTTGATAATTTATGGAAAGGTCCTTTTAAGGTTGCAAATTCTCATGGACAAAATGCATTTCTCTTGGAAGAAATGGATGGGAAAAGTTTCTTAGGAGGGCCAGTTAATGGTAGGCTCCTAAAGCACTATCTCTTTTGATCTGAAAATTATGAAAAAAAATTCATCCTCATTGTATATATCAGTTTGATATTTTTGCAAGTTTGAAGTGGAAAATCATTGGATTTTGGAGCCCGAAGTGAAGGCCATGGCGCTTCATTGAGTTTATACTATTTCAAGTTAAGTTTGCCCAAAGAGTATGTTCAGTTTTGAGTCATTGTTTCAATCAAGTTTAGTCAAATTTGAGTCAATTTCATTTAGTTTGTGTCATTTAGTTGTCAATAGTTAGTCTTGCATTTGAATTTCAATTATTTTTTGACCATATTGGCCCAATGGAAGAGTTACTGATATGGAAAATTCATAGATTTGTGGTTATTGACACCTCTTTCAAAGCTGCCATCCCCAATAAGGCCAATGTTAGTGTCAGAATATGCCTTCTTCCATCAGTGATCAAAATCACTCTTTGCATATTCATTTTAGGTGTCCCACTCAGAAAATTTTTCATCATTCCACTAGGTCATGTAAAAAATCGATTCACTGATAGTAGCCCTAGTCTCAAAATCTCACTCTCTCCATAAATTCTCATTTGTTGGCTTGCCTTCATGTTTTTCTGAGCATAAAAACACCTATGAAAAGCTCATTTCACAATGTCTTATCTCAGTCAAAGTCAACCATGGAAGTCAGGTCATTCAAGGTCCCATTAGGTCATTAGGTTTTATTTTTCAAGGTCCAAAAATGCATCATTTCATCCCAATAAAGTCAGAAAAATGTGTGAGAGTGACTCAATAAACATTTTACTTTCACCTGCAGAAGATCATCAACATGTAAATATCATATTTTTAAATTTGTAATTTTGATTTTTTATGATTTTCATATCAAAATGTCATTTTGATATGAAAACGGAGATGTAATTTATTTTTAATTTCCTTTGTAATTTTATGTTTTCTATATGTAATATTTTCAATCCCTAGTTGCCAACTCAAAACACTCATGCCAAAACTGAAGGAGAGAAATGACAAACTCCAGCAATATCAACCTGCAAAACAAAAAGTCAGAAGTCAAAGAGTATTAGTGTGAAAATTTGAAGGTGAAATGAAACATTAGAAAAGTCGGTTTTCAAAACATAAACCAAACCCACTCAAGTATAAAAGCCCTCAAAGAAATCAATTCAAACTTCATTTTCTTCCTATACCCTCAAGCATACTCAACAAAGGAGAAGTTTTCGAGTTTTTAGGTGAAATTGTGCAAAACAGGGACAGAGGGCACGTTCTGCACTGGCGTTGCACATTCTACACTAGCACTGCGTGTTTGTGATAGGCAATGTGCATTTTCATGAAAATGTTGTGCACTTGCTAAAGGCACTGCACACCTATAAATAGGGGGGCGCATTTAACCAGGGTGTTGCGCGTTTGCCTAAAAACCCTTAGGGATTGCCAAAATACCACTACAACTCTCTCAAGCTTCAAAAATGGTTTCCTACACTCTCCAACAAGAAAGTAGGTCACAAATTCATTACTCCTCTTCTCCTTAATTAGTTTATGTGATGTTCAATTTGGTTTTGGTGTCATCTTAATTTCAAAACACTAGTATCATTCTACTAGCATCCCACTACCATTCCCACATTTCAATTTACCATATCCCAACCCCCCCATATCATAAAACACTTTCCCATAACCCCTACATAACTATCTCCTTTCCTAAGCTTTCATCTCCTTCAAAACCCTAAGCCCTAGGTATTCATTTTCCTAGGCTCCCTATACTCTACTTATAATTAAATCTCCTATTCTAAAAACCCTCATCATGACTACCCCCTGTTACCTCCCTCGTGTCACAAATCCCTATTCCCATCTCCTCAAATTTCCTCACACCAACCCACACTTCTTATACCCACATTCCATTCCATCATCTCCCTAGGGTTTTGACACCAAATACATCATGGTAGAAGAAGAGAACAAAATTCATAGTGAGGAGGAAGAAAGAGAGGAGATAAGGCCATCTAAAAAAGGAGGGAGAATCATTAGACATGAGCCAACAAATACTAGAGAACTCATGGCATCTCCCATCACTGTGAGATGCTTTAAGAATGTAGCCTATTTTGAGTTCTGTGAGAAAGTATAAAGGGTCCAATGCCATACTACATTGATCATATTATTCATTTCCAACCTCCATGACAACCAGGTAACCCTTTCTTGTGTCACTTTTACTATGTCCCTTGCCATCATATCAGCTGCCACTGGGATCCCAAATGTTGGGGAAAAATGGTTCAAGCAAGGATAATTGAATCAGTTCTATTATGAGCCATATATTAAACCAAGGTACAAGAATGAGAGAAAGATGATTTTTCCTTTCTCTTACCTCCTGGACAGATATGTGCCCATGATTAAAATCATAATGAGGTACTTTACTTGTGATGGTAAGTTTTCTAGACTCTACTCCTATCATGTCCAACTACTCATGCACTTCATAAGGGTCATAATGCTTAATATACCTTACTATCTCTACTAGATCATTGACAAGATGGAATTTATTTCCCAAAAGAGAGATTATGATCATCAAATGCAAAGTTTTGTTCATCGCTCCCTCATCAAGACGATGGTCCTCCATCACCTTGATCAGTTAAACGTTGTTGGGGACACCTTCATATCTAATGAGATTTTCACCGTCCCACCTATTCGGCATGGCCAAGATGCACCTTCATCATCTCATCCTTCCACATCCATTCCTCCATCTCATCCTATAGTTGATACATCATCACTAGATCAGTCTCCTTCACCCACTTCACCACCATCATCTCCATTTCACATTGAGACTGGGTCACCTAGCATAGGTAAAATTAGCAAGCCTAAGAGGGCTGATTTGGGCACATTGGCATATACCTATCAGAAAGGTCATAGGTAGGTGTTTTCCCTACAAATTGTGGGAGGGGCCCTGCCTTCTTTGCCAACAAAGCAGGTACACAAAGGCAAGGAAAAGATGGCAGAGGTGGACATACATGAAGAGAAAGGCCTCCATGAGAAAGAGGCAGATTTTGAACTTGTAGAATTGGAAACAATTGATGATGATGATCCTTCCTTGATCATCCAAGAGAGTTAAGTGAAGATTAGAGAGCTCCAAGCTAATCTTGATAGGTCCAATTTTTTCATTACCTTTCTCAAGAAAGAGAACCAACAACAGAAGGCCAAACACTTCATTGATGAAGTGAAATGCATCAAAGAACAAAGAGAGGCAGAGAAGGCTAAAGCCTTGCTTGAAGAGACAATAGAGAAGTATGGTGAAATTTATTATGAGGAGGATCGGCCTCCAAGATAGAGACCTAGGACTAGAGGGTTGAAAAGAGCTCTAGAACTAGAGAGGAAAAGAGAAGTCGATCTTGCTAAAGAGCTCACTGTTGATGAAAAAATGGAAATCATGGATAATCAAGACTAGGAGTATTTGTTTGAGAAGGTAAACTAGCACTTGGAGAAGCTCTTAGCCAAGGCTCAAAAGGAAAATGATATTCAAAGAAGGATGGAAAAGCATTATTCCACGAGGAACAAAATTGCAAGGGCCAAACTCAAAAGAGCCAATGCAAAAATTGAAGCCTTGACCAAGCAAAAGGAGAAAAGGAGGCTAGAGATACTTGCTAAGGTAACACTCCATGCCTCAAAAACATTTCCACAATAATCATACAAATTTTGACAATTTTTTGGTAAATTTTTCAAGTTTGTAAATTTTAGGGACATTTTTAGCACAACAAAAATGTCAAACGCGCAACACCTAGGGTGTTGCGCTCTTTTTTGGGGCATCCAATGAGAAAATGGTCACCACCATTGAATTTAGAAGGATGAGGACATGTACCATGTACATTTTCTAAGTATTTGAAGGAAAAATGGTTAGTGAAAAGGGAAAAAAATCATGTTTCTGCCTCATTTTTGGCCTTGGCACTGCGCATTTACTAGTCTTGGGAAAATGCGTTTTTTACAGGGAAAATGAGCTTCATTTTGCAAAATGAAGGCATGTCTAGGAAGTATACTTGAAGGGTTTTCCAACAATCCATATTGGACCAAATTTAGACACCTGGAAGGCACCCAAAAGAAGGCTTGAACAAAGAGGGCATGGTTGACACAGAGAGGGCGTGTTTGACAAGGAGATAGTGTGTTTGGTAGTCTTCTGAAATTTTCTGAGTTTCACTCCTATTTTGATTTTCATCTTGGGAAATGATGATTTTACCTACGTAAATGATGAAAATAAATGTAATTATCATGTTTTTACTATTACCTAGGGTAAATACATTAGGTAAATCAAACAAATGAGGTGTAATGAATCATTTCACTTTTGTTAGGAATGAGTCATTTGGACCATAGTATACTTTAGCTACTAGTTCAGATTTTTGTGTAATATCTTCCTCACCTCATGGATTCAACCTATGAGGATGATTGAATGTTGTTTTCATGTCTATTTAGTCCCTTTCCTCACAATAGACAAGGGTTGGAATTATTTTGATGTTTGCTAGTTGATCAAGGAAACTTTGTACTCAGTTTGGCCAAGCTAATAAAGAGGAGTTGCAGCTACTTTTATGGGACACTTGTGGTATTGAATGTATATCATTGTTTCTTCTTCAGTATCATATGTTTTAAAGTATTTTATTCATGTTCACTTTCATTTCTATATTATAATATTTTACAAGTTAGATAATCAAAATACATGTTTGCACATGCTCTGTTTTGGGTAACTGATCATATTTTGTTCATATTCTTTTGTCTAAGAAAAATAAAACTTCTATGTTTTTCTTAGCCTTATTACAACTTCAACACCATTCCATAAAAATTCTCTTCAAGTGATAATCATTATACCTACCTTGCCCCATTGATCCCCGAAACCCTAACTCATTCTCCCTGACCTAGCTTTCCTTGACCTAATTCCTTCATCCAGTGATTTCCCAACCAAATCAAATTCAAAACAACCCCCCACACTCTATAACTAGCCTAAAAACCCTAATTGATCCAGCCCTCCCGACTGTGACCCTTTTTGAGAGAGCCCTCTCTGGCTTGATAGGGCTAGCTATCAAGTCAAAAGCTTCTGTTGGGATTCCTTCTTCAGTCTTGGGAATATGGCGGAGTGATAACACCCCAAACACTCACATGTGACTTGTCCCAAGTCACTCAGCTAGTACACCCTGAATCTTCATTGTTATGGTATCATACGAATTTCTGTGGGGTTGAAGTAAATCAGTAATATGATTTTATTCCTGGCGCACTTCCTCGAGAATCTTCTATGCGGTCGGCCCGACTGTCTTCTACAGGATGTGTTTCTGCCGCTTACACATCTCATTAAGCTTTCCATCGACTGTCTCTAAGAGCTGAATGGCCTCAAATTTCCATGGCTAAGTCCTTCCTGTGACATTCTTCTCTTTCCTATGCAGATCCTTGATCTAGCTTTGAAGATTCCTGCCTTCTGTGATTTGAGTGAGCCGTTGTGCAGGTGCTAACGTTCTCGGAGTTGCCCAAATCTCATCCAAACACTTCTATATTTCCTGTATCTCTTCCTCAATCTATTTAATGTTTGTATCCTCCTACAATGACATCCAAATCTCAATTGTATCTTCTAAAAGTTTACCACAATCCTTTACTATAGTGGAGATACCTTCTAGTGTGGTTTTTATTTCTACTTCTTGTTGCTCTTTGACTTCGGGCAGTGTGGCTGGATACAACCTCATTTTTTTATCAACAATTTGGACTTGATATTTAAATTTAAGCTTTCCATTGTTTTCCTTTGATTCATTGATTTCAAGAGTGATCTTCACAACCTTTGATGTTGGTGGATCCTCTGCGTGGACCTAAACGTTTGGAAATTCACTCCAAGTCGTACTGATAACTTGTTCCAAGTGCTGCTTCTGCTGGCACACTTTGTCTCATTCCTTGAGTACCTGATTGATTTGTGTCTTCATTGTGGTTATTTTATGATGAATATTTATATTTCACTGTAAGATACATTTTTCACGCCCCTTCAATTATTCTACGATCTCCTGGTGGAACTCATGCAATGTTGAAGTGGGGATCGTGACGAGGTTCATGTTGATGCTTTCCCATCCTTTAGAATGCTATATGTCTTCTATAGCTTCAAACTGCAGTGGTCCTCCAAGTACCTACAAAATTCTTAACCCAAATTGTGTCTCTAGACAGCGCCCTAGCTGCGCCAATTGACTTGTCTGCACTATCTGGTTGGTTGGCTGCTCCTGTTGTATCATTGTTTGTGCTAGAACTTTTAGTTCCTTCATACCTTCCTGCACTTCTATCAATATGGCTTTGTATTGATTCTTGATTCTATTCCATGTTTCCTCTGTGACTTCTAGGACTTTGTCCCCAATCTCGTCGATGTCCCCCTCAGTGAGGAAAAGTGGTGTGGCTCCTCGAGACTTAGTTTCTTTCTACTTCTTCCTTGGGCTCACCGTATTTATTGTAGGTACTCTCTTTCGGATGATGAATGGGGAATATTATGGCTCTATGTCCCTGGGAGGGTCCTGGCCACCCTGATCTAGATCTGTTCCTTCAGTTTCTTCCCCATCCTCTGTTGTTCCCTGCTATGTATCTTTCCCTGTCTCTAGATCTTTTCCATTGGTTCCCACGTGCTGCACGGTGTCTTTCTCTGTATTTATCCATTCAATGGGTGGATTCATCCAATCTTCCGTCCATTTCTTTAAGACGTCTAAAAGGTCAATCTCTATGACCAAATATGGCAAAGGATGCCATGTCTCTATCGGATCCTTCCATGCCTTGATGTAAGCTCTATGGAAATTGGCCTTGAACTCTGCAATGTTCCAGTATTCTTCAAAAAATGTGGGTGATAGCCTGGGTAGTTGATTCACCATTGTGCAAAAATCCATCTCCATTACTACCCAAAAAGCCTTTTTTTCCATTGTGCACTTTGGCTCCTTGGAAAACTAGAGCGAGGTGTACCTCGCAGCTTCTCACACATCAGGGTCAACTATGAAAAATTATGACTTCGCTCATTCATTACGTGCCAATAATGCTATGATCAACAAAAACCATGCATATTGGAACGTATTCCCTTCCTCTTGTGCTTCTCGACAGTCCTCCAAAAATTCCTTGCACAAGTAGTCGAACCAATTAAACTGGACCCCCTTGCTACACCACGCAGCCAAAGAGGCCACAAATGTTGGGACTTCATTCACTCTACTCTTGCGCATGATTTTTTCTGCAATAATGTGTGCGGCGAAGTGCACTGCTTGGTCATTGATAGAATTGATGTCATAGCCTTGCGACTTCTTTACTAGCTCATACTTCTTCTTCATTTAGTCAACATCTGAATTGTCCTAATTGTTGCCCATGAACTCCTTGGTGGGGTTCTTTCCCTGGTATGGCATCATGGTGATTCTTCTGATCAACATTTCATCTATTGGGATCCTCTCTCCTAGCTAGAGATATTCATCATCCACTAAATCCAAAAGTTTCCGAACACATATCGTGTTGACAACACTTCTAACGAAGTGTGGTACGTTCAACATATTCAACAATCCTTCTCACTGCAAACCTTCTTTCCACTAGTGTGGCTCCAACCTAGTGACTTTAGCCTCTGGGTAATACACTTGGTGGAGGTACCTACTTGGTTCAAATTGTGGGTACTTGCTTCTGTCATTGAATTCCCAATCCTCCATCTTGAACTGCAGAATTTTCCCCAATGGTTCTCCTTCAAATAGTACTCTCTAGGGAAACAGTGGTTTGAAGACACTGAGCTTTGCATTATCAGGGTCTTTGACTGGCTTAGCATCCGGCTTCCTTGGCGGTACATATGGTGGTAGTATAGCGAGTTATTCCTCACCTTCTACCTCAATTTCTGGTATCTTCACCTTTGGGATTTCACTTTCTTCTTTACTATCCTGAATCTCCATGGGTTTCTTATGCCTCTTGTCCCGTAATTGCTTTGTGTGCTACTCCTTGGCTATCTTCTTTCTTGTAGACTGTTTAACTCCAGGGGACGCAACTGGTCTCTTTACTTGATTTTTCTTTGGTTGCGCTTCTTCTGCGGTTTTGGGCTTTTTCGATGACCTCAGGCCTATTACCCTTGGTGTTGTAGCTGTCATGATTCCTGCTAATCCCTTCCTTAGAAATTCCCTGTCAATCTCTTCAAATATCTTCTCAGAAATATGAAAATTTTCTCTGTTCTCACTTAGGTGCAAATTCTCAATTAGAATTCTCAGCAAGAAAAGTGTCAAAATGTGGATCGGGACCCTGCTTTTATAAATAACTTGAATTTCATACCTCATGATCATCTCCATATTTGGCTCATTTAATGCAAATATGGAACTATATGCGACCGACTGCCTAATAAATGTGTTTCCCATGCTCCTTTTAAAATAAACTTTCCTTTCACATCAAATTTTTCCTTCGAAAAGTCATATTTTTGGCTAACTTCGACAATCCTTCCCTTGTGTTGCAGCAATTCATCACTCTTCGTACTTTGAAATACTCTTGAATATCGTGCAATGATCTTCCTTTGGCACAATTTTTCTGACTTTACCATACTCCTAATGATCATGTAGTAACCTTGCTTCGGCGAAGCCCCTTTCCGCAGATTAGTTTATAGTCAAGTGCCCCCTTTCAACTAGAGGTGGCACTAAGAATTTTACCCTTTTATTTTTCAAGGTGATGTTCCAGGGATAGAGTCATTCCTGTATATCTTCAATCTGCTACCATTTACTCGCTTGGCATCAAATAACCATCCAACTTCACAAGCTAAACTAGGCCTCCATTAGAGACGTGCCTGATGATATATGGTTCCAACCAATGTGTTTTGAAATTTATGGGGAACTTCATGAATTTTCTATCATATAATAGGACAAGATATCCTTCCTTGAATTTATTGTGCTTGATGTTCCTGTCATCCCAAGCTTTCTCCCTTACTTTTTGTACTTGTAGATGAAAACCTGCTATAAACTTGTCTTCTTCGAAAGTCAGTAATCGCTCCATCCTTTATTCCATTGTATCGCAGTCTTCCAAGTCTTTGAATGCTACAATTATTAAAGTTGGCACAATGTAGTCCATATGAATTACTGCTTATTATCCATAGACCAACCTAAAATGTGTCTGTCCTATTAGCCTCTTCTAGTATGTTAGCAAATTATATATTACACAGAAATGGAACACATAAAATATGCGGAAACACAAACAAATAAAACATATAAAACAAGAGAGACACATATATATGTGGTTCACCCAACTTGGGCTACGTCCATAGAAATGACTAGTCCTTCCTTTATATTATCCAGCAAAATGAAGAGACACAACCTACAATAGATCCGTTATAATATCCTCTTCTCTCTCACACAGTCCCCCCTTGCTATTTCTCGCTCAGATTATACACACAATACACAGCCGCAATAAAATACCCTCATAAAAAGAGGGGTTTCCTTCTAGGGAAAAAAAACCTTAAATTAAACATAACTTCTACCGTCAGATCATCCACCTAATGAACGGCCTAGATTGACTACGAAATTACAATATTTTACAAGGAAAATTTACATCTATTTTTAGCTTCGGGGGCGCTTCCCCCTGGACCCCCCTAGCAGTGATTAAAAAACTGGCGGCGTTGCCTCCCCATTAAGAGTAAGTGTCCAACGTGGCGATACATCTAAATAAAGAAGATAATCATGCTCCACACCCAACAATGTATGCCCATAACACCACTGGAATTGACAAATCCCAGTCATTTTTGTTGACATTGCACACTTTTGTGAGCACATTTTCCAGGATATTATTGAAAGCTTCGACTGTACCATTCACTTGAGGATCATATGTTGTACTTTTATGATGATATACTTGAAATTTTTTAGTTATCACCTCAATAGTCTTATGCAAGAAATGTGAACCCCGATCACTCATCAAAATCTTTGGACACCCAAATTTGGATAGAATATACTCAAATATGAACTTCGCGGTAGTATATGTGTTGCAATCCTTCAGTGGTTGTGCTTGAGCCCATCTTGTTAAATAATTAGTTGTAACGATTATGTATCTCACGTCATTCTTATTCCCTACTAGGTAAATAGGTTTGACAAATTCAATAGCCCACTTATAAAATTCCTTCAACATTACCTGTGGATTTAGTGGCATTTCATCCCTTATAGATGGCATTCCTATTCTTGGACATGCATCAAGAGCTTGAGAAATTTCCTTTGCATCCTTAGGCACTATGAGCCACCATAATCCAGCTCTCAAAATCTTCTGCGCAATGGCCTTTTTGGCATAATGTCCTCCTGCATCTCATCTATGAAATTTTGCCAAAATAATCTTCCTTTCATGCTCAAAGACGTATCTGTGCAGTATTTCATATGGTCCCATTTTGTACAGATGTCTCCCAATCAATGATAAATCAACTACTTTGACTACCAAATCCTTGTTCTTCTACGTAGTGTAATCCCAAGGTGCCATTCCTATAGCCAAAAATTGAATAATGTATACAAAGTGATCATTTGCGACCTTGATTGTGAATAACTACACATCTGGCAGGTTACCCTCAATACTCGTGGGTTCTACTCCTATTTCTATCCTTGGCAAATGATCAGGCCCGATGTTCAATCTTCCTGGTTTGACTACAACTTCGAAATCATTTTCCTGGAACAACAACAACAATCGACATATTTTCCCTCCTAAAAGAGGCTTCTTCACCAAATACTTCAACGCGAAGTGATTAATGAAAATCTTGAAGTGCACTCCCAAAAAATAATTCCTGAAGTTCTGTAATGCATGGACCATAGCCAACCCTTATCTTTTTATCGTAGAATATAAGTTCTTCTCCGGCTTGGAAAATTTTATGCTTGAAAAATCTATGGGGTGATCAATTTCTCCTGCTCTTGGCTGAGCCAATACTATACCCAACGCTATGCAAGATGCATTGACATGTATATGAAACTCCTTATTCTAGTATGGGAAAACTAGGATAGGTGCAGTCACCATCTTCTCCTTTAGTATGTCGAGGCTCTTTTGGCATTCTTCGTCCCAGTGAAAAGTAACATCTTTCTTCAATAGTTTCTCGATTGGCGCAGTTTGCTGCACATACACCTTTATAAAATTTATGTAGTAACCAGTATGTCCAAGTGTCATGCGCAATTGTTTCATTATATTAGGTGGTTCTAGGTTCACAATAGCTGCAATATTTGCAGTATCTACATCAAGCCCTACTTAGAAACAACAAGCACCAATAATATACCAAAAGGTACAAAAAATATGCATTTATTCAAGTTTAATGATATTTGATATTGCCTGCATGTATCCAACATCAGCCTCAAGCTTGAAACGTGCTTCTTCTACAACCCAAAGACCATCCAATCATCAAAGTAAACCTCCAGAAGTTTGTGTATATACTCTTTAAAAGTTGCGACTACAACTCTAGAAAATATGGCAGGATCATTCTTCAAGCCAAAAGGCATTACTGTGTATTGCTAACAACCCCACTCAATAGAAAAATTTGTCTTGTGTCTATCTTCTAGTGCAATTTTGGTCTGATGGTAACCCAAAAAGCCATATATAAAATAATAAGCCTCCTGTCCTCATAAATTGTCCAATACTTCGTCCGTGAATGGTGTGGGAAAGGGGTCATGCAAACATGCATCATTCAATTTCCTTAGGTCCACATATATTCTGATCTTGCCATTGTCCTTCTTTTCCTGAACTACCATGGGACTTACCCATTCAAATTCTTCGATCAGTTCAATGATCCCTGCTTTGATCATTTTCTCTAACTCCACCTTCAATTACCCATTCAAATTCTTCGATCAGTTCAATGATCCCTGCTTTGATCATTTTCTCTAACTCCACCTTCAATTTTTCCTTGTATTTTATATTTAGCCTATAGGGTATTTTATTTACTGGCTTCACGTTAGGTTTTAGAGTAATCCACACAACTCCTAAGTCTCCTACTATACCCTTCAATTCAAAAAAATTGATGGGGAAGATCTCTTGATACTCATGCAGAAACTCTACAACTTTTCTAACTGAGTCCTCATCCAAATAATCTCCAATCAGTGAAAATTTGGGTTCTTCTTCTGACCCAATATTCACCTTCTTTGTCTTCGCAGGGTGTATGATGTCAAGTATCTTAGGTTCAGGTCTAACAACTTTGTGATGTCCTTCTGATTCAAGGATATAAATATTGTGCATATCGTCATCATCCTCTAATTCCGTTGTCACATTACAACATTCCAGTGTGTGATGCAACTCCGCGATCCAGTTTGGCTACATCCAAGTTAGCGGAGTCGTGTCCTTAAAAACCCCTACTTTGACTTCCTGAAGGGCTTCATCAATGCAGGGACAGTCATCCTCAAAACTAAATATCAGTAGTAACCCTTCAACCAAATAAGTCCAGTTCACCGTGCCATGTCATAGTTCTATCTCAAGATACTAATTCATAGGTATATGGTCCAATGTGTGAATAACACATGTACCCATTCTAGTTATGGATATTCTCCCCAAGATGAAGTCCAGCGAAACATATGCTCCCCGGGGTCAGCCTTGCCATCATATTTTACTTTGATTTTGGTTTTTACCGGGCCAAATCTGATCTTCATTAGCCTGCAATACTCTTTCCAACTCCCTATATTCTCTTTATGGGTACCCCACCATCTACCAAGTGTATACCTCGGGGCTACATCTAAATCTTGGAACCTCTATTCTTTTGATACTTCCTTTTCAAATTTATCAAGAAAGAGACTTACATATCCCATCCCATCATAATAAGGAAGATCACATACCTTTGAAGTTATGAAAGGAAGTCATATTGTGATTCTGTTACAATGCCTAGTGGATAGTTCATGCAACCAATTCTGCATGTTTTCCAGCTCTTCCTCAGAATCTAAAGTACAAGAACTATCATGTTCCTAGCTTAGCCTTCCATATGTAGTGGGATTGATTCAATCTTCCTCCTTAGTTGTTATCTTGTAAATTTTTTCAATATATGCATTGCAGTAATCATCGCGGATAGACTCTATATAGCGCACTCCTTCTAATGGGTCTAAAGGAACAATGACCCTCATATCAACTTTTTCAAACACCATCTTCCTCTTATTAAAATTGATTACCGCGTCACTATCAAAATCCCTCCAATCAAAGAAGTGTTGGATAGGGATTACTGTCATCTACAATTTGAAGTACCTCAAAGTCTGCAACAATGCACACTCATTTAATGTCTACTATCATCCCTCGTAACCTTCCAATAGGAACGATGTTCTATTGATTGGCCATCCTCAAATGAATCAGAGACCATTGCAAATTTGGACTTCCAATTCACTCCCAAGTTTTCTTAGGCAATACGTTGGCATGAGATCCCAAATCTAGGATTACCTGATCTATCTAATATTCCCCAATCTGCATAGTTGGTCTCATCTCCCTTCCTGTCCTTTTCTTATGTCAATGTAAATTTTTTTTTGCATGCTGCTCGCTTCACAGTTCTTCTTTACCAGCGTGGGATTTGATCAACTCTTGGAGTCCTTCAACAGACTTCTGATCTCTCAACATATTCATACAGGTCTACAAGAATGATCTTAATATAGATAGATCAAATTATTTCAGTGAAGTAGTTATTCGAGCATTGTCCTTCTTCAGTCTTAACTTCTGCAGTGGTTGTGTGTTAGATGTTGAAGCTCTAGGATCCAGGAAACTTTGCTTCACCTCCAAGAATACTTCTTTTTCCACCTAAATACTGAACCTAGGGTCTCTTTCTGTAGTCTTCCTATCCCATGTATCTTCCATTGACTTCTTGCCTTCAGTTTTATTATCTCTTGTTGCTACACCACTTCTTGTTACTATGTTGATGGACGGGTCATCTTCCCTTGGTTCCATGGTCATCATCTAAAAATTTTGCATGGACTCCTGGTTTTGTTTCTCCTACATCTTCACCACAAGGATAAAAAATTATTTTATCACATGATCAAAAGCTTTACAATACTTACTAGTTGAGGTAGGATTCTTAAAATCCCTCGCGAAGTGTCTCACTTCTTCGCAGTTGTAACAGATAAGTTGGACACGTCCTCAACCAGCACTTAATCCTCGTCCTTGGAATCATCCTCGGCCGACATGCTGACCTTGATCCTAATGTGCATGTCCCTAAGCTTTCATTCTATAATCTCCTGTAGTTTTCACCATCATAAAATCATAGCTGCGACAATTCTTCTCATCATGCCCCACTGATCTACATAATTTACAAAATAATTTCTTTGGGGTCTGCACATACTTCTGTAACAAGTAGCAGTCTTTAAAGTGATTTTTACCTGTAGTTTTTCATATTTCACATTGTTGGGAAAAATACTGAGAGGGGGGGGGTGAATCAATATTTAGAGCATACTCAGAACTTTTTACTGTTCCTTTCTCTAAAACCCATACGCTACTTTACTGAAGCCAACTCGCGTATACACGCAGATATCCTTAATAAAACTCACGTATTAACAGAGATCTCATTATGCTGATAATTCTTTGCTTAGTTCATTGCATCATTCAGTCATTAGATGTTTAGTAAATAGTAAACATGTGCAGTAAGAACAGAATAAATCATCACACATAAGCAACACACATGAACACCAGGATTTAAGGTGGAAACCCAATTTGGGAGAAAACCACCGCTGTCATCGTCTCAGTCTTCAATATTTTATTATAAAGAAAACATCGTACAACCATGTACTGCCGCAGACTCATACCAGCACGCAGGCACCCACCTGCAGAAGGCTACAACCTTCTCTCATTTACCAGCCTCTCCTGGAAGGGAGCTACAACCCCCTGCTCTCATTTACCAACCTCTCCTGGAAGGGAGCTACTACCCCCTGCTCTCGTTTACCAGCTACCACTGGAAGGAAGCTACAACCCCCTCGCTGAAGGCTTCGACCCTCAGCACCATTGTGGACCACGTTTCATCAATTTTCAAACTGGATCCAATAGCTTCCATACAACACAACTTGTAGGTCACTTTTCATCATATTTTCAGACTGGACCCACTCCACACATTTAAGCTCAACATTCATCAAACTGAAACTTATAACCCCATAAATTCATTCATTGAATCATTAACCAATCAACCAATGACTTGATATTTAATTAACATAATCAGCAACATATTCATCATTCAAATAACCCAGTTCTGTATGAATACATCATTGACAGATAACAGTATAACATCAAAACAGATCAGGCATTTCATTCCACTTACTTCAGCAAACCCTAGATTCCATACGCATTTTTACTTCATTGAACTTGCGTCTGTACGCGCTTTCATGCAGACCAACCCGCGTATACTTATGTGCATTCTTCAAACAACCCTAACTGCCCATACGCGCTTTTCCTTAAGCATACCCGCGTATACACGCGCTTTTAATGAATCGAACCTGCGTATACATCTGTAACTTTTCAGGACTGTGCAGCTCTTCAGATCAGATAAACAACTTAGATTTCATCCTTTACTTCAGAAAGTATTTTGCCTCATCTCAGATCTAAACATTCCATAAACAGATCTAGAAAATACATATACATTTCAGATCTAGAGATCCCTCTTCATCATTTTCTTCATAGGTGCATCATAGATTCAGATTTATCAATCAAGAGAAAATTTCAATCATGCAGATATACTTCAAAGTGAAGTATTCATTCAATACCCAGACACATGCACACCTTTACACAATGATCTTCTTCTCCTTATATAGGTTTAGCCTTTATCAATACCATGAGTCAAAACCACACCACTTCCAATGGTATTCCTGGACGGGACCAAATAGATAATCAAACACTCAATACAATGGGTCAATACCATGGTAACACCCCTTGGTATTCTAATTTTGGAGCACAAAAGGGCATACGCGACTTGGCACGTACTTTTCCACGTGCATACGCTACTTCACCTTAAAAAACCCGCGTATGCTTTGTGACACATCATATTTATCATTTTTCTGTCACTTCCTTTCTTATGTTCCTTCTGAGCCGATTTGTAGATACATCATCCTTACATATTTAACACATAGGTTGCTTATCATAGGCAACTCATCAAGAACAACTTCATCAAATAGGTTGCCATCAAGAACAACACATTGCATCATATCGCCGACAGTCTTATTTCATCAAGTAGGTTGCCATCAAGGACAACATATACCAACAATCTCCCCCTTTGGACTTGATGGAAACCATGATGGTGTTTGATAACCACAACAACAGATAGATACATTGATTATAACCATTATGCAAACACCATGCTACTCTCCCCCTTTGACATCAAGGGCAAAGGGCGGATCAAAGCCAAGACAAAGTTGTTCTCCTCAGGTAGAAAGAAGAGCTCTGTAGATCTGATGTGCATTGAAGTTACCATCCTCCCTCTGAGTTCATGCTAAGTCTTCAACATAAAATTCAATGAAGTACATGACTCTATGACCTTTCCTATCACCAAGGACTCATAATTACATCAATGATCCAACCAATTGGATTTACATATGTGACACAAGTACCCAACCAAGTGGTTTTACATATTTGAACAAGCCCTTTACAAGACTGAATATTACAATTTACATCATAGGTCTCAACATAACCTTTTCATCAAATTACAAATATGACTTTTTATAACCGTGACCAAAAAGACGTCAAGAGAGATCATATTTCAGAACCATCATAATACCAACAATGCATTACATTCAGCAATGCTAATGCTCCCCCTGAAACTGTGCATCCAATGCATCCTTTCCACATGACCAGTGCTCCCCCTTAGCTTGTGCATCCTGAACACTTTCAACAGCAAATCATCAAGGAATCTTTATCAAGAAACAGCAGAGAAAGAAACAGAATTATGAGAACTGGAACACCACCAGAGATACCAAACAACACAACAGTTGTGCTGAAGAATGCTAACACAGAATAATTTCCAGCAACTATCCATACGCAGTTTTTTTTGTATGAACTCGCATATATACGTGACTGTCGTTCAGGAAACCCGCGTATCCAATTTAATCTTCTGATTTTAAGTAGATCTGATCTTCTGAGAGGCAGAGATAACTTCTAGCTTTTGTTTGAGATATTTCGAATGCTTCCCTGGAATGTAGCTATGTTTTCAAGTGTCATACATTAGTAACCGAGCCTTCAGGTTCTTCATATTCTTCCCAAGAGAAATTATCATACCAGAACAACTTCAAGCAACCATCCATGTGATATGATGTCACCAAGATCTTCATGATTCATAAACATATGTAGGAATTATGTATACAAAATCTCCACCATGATATAAGTCATTAGCAACAAACTCTACATGATCTATCTTTATCTCTAAATCATAAGACTTTCATCTCATCCATAAAACAAAATACTTTTCGTCAAAAAGCAAACAGGGCTTATCCATAATCTCATCATAAGAAACCATGTATCATATCATCAACATTTGAGCATGCATATTAAGGAATAAGCAGATACAGTGCCAAGAATGCAATCATTAGTAGTTAGGTTGATGCTCCCCTTGAACCTGTGCTTCTATTCTTGAGCTGAATCACTGAATTTCTTATCACAGAAAAGCATACACTTTTGTCTCCAAAGGAACTCGTGTGTATACGCGACTTTTGTTCACGAAACCCGCGTATGGAATGTGAAACACTGAAAATTTCACTCCTTCATCTCCCCCTGAATCTGTATCACCTGTACCTGTCTTCTCTTGTCATATCAGATGCACTGTCAGAAATAAACATAACCAGAATTACCAAACCAACCATGAGAATCACCATATATTGCTCCCCCTGTGATGATACATTGCTGATTCCTCTAATGTATCTCACATCACTCCTACAATCATTACGAGAAGTAAGCTTCAAAAGCGGATGACTGCATTAGGGTCATTATTCCCCACAAGCCGAATTCCATTCTTCTTTCCATCTTTGCTTTGAAATTTCTATTGTATGGCCGGAAATTATCCAAATTTCGCATCTATTCATCCCATTCCTTTTTCATATGTCCATACTGCATATAAGCATATGACTTATGTGTCCTTAAAAGTATGTTAAGGACTTATGATGTGGATTTCGTCTTTCTTCACATAATCTCAGCTTCTTTATACAGAAAATCCTGTCGTATTGAAAGAAATAAATAACTCTAAAGAAACCGTAGTACCTTTCTATGTTTTCTATAGAACTGCTTGTTCAACTCCAATAATCCTGCTTCAATTTGTCACAACATGTCTATATCTTAGGATATTTAAAGACCAACATTAATGACTCAAATAGTGGAATGAGTTTCAGAGTTCATAATTGTTGGTTAAGCTCTTTTTCGTTCTTTCAACACTCTATTCCTATCTGTATTAAGGTATCCTTTGAATCTTTAGCACTTCCTTGTGAACTAGATTCTCCTTTAACAGTTTCATGAAAACCAAGACCAAATTTAATAGAAGGAGACCTTTGACTACTAAGAATATTATCCAGAATCTTAGTACTATCTTGAAACCTCAAGAGTTTATCCTTTTCTTCTAATTTACTTTTTAGAATGTTTACCTCAACCTCCAATTTTTGGCATTGCTTATTCATACTTTCTTTGACCCTTCTTCCTTCTTCTACTTGATCATTCAGTTTTAAAATCTCTTCTTTCAACCCATTTTCTTGTTCTTCAAAAATTTGTAGTAGTTCTTCATTCTTCTTATTTGATTTTTCCAGATCTGTTTTGAGCGAGATGATTTATGCTTCACGTCCTTCTTTTTCAAATGATTGTAGAAGTTCTTCATTCTTCTTATTTGATGCTTCAAGATCTGCTTTTAGAGAGATGATTTCTGCTTCAAGTTCTTCATTCTTCTTATTTGATTTTTCCAGATCTTCATTTAGATCGATGATTTCTGCTTCAAGTCTTTTATTTCGATTGGTTGCATAATTGTACAACCTTTGATATTTGTCTATCTGACCATTCAGTATTTCTATTTGTCCTTTCATTTGAGAGATCATCTCATTGTAGATAACTTCTCTCTCTTTAAATGATCTGTGTTGATCTTCAACTTTAATCTTGAGAGCTTCTTCTAGATCCATAACATTACTTTCACTATCTTTACCATTGCTTGCACAAGAAAGTGAATCACAAGAACAACATTCAATACATGTTTTATCTTCTTCATTTTCTGCTGCACATGTTTTCTGAGATATCTCCTTTTGAGTAGCCTTCTTCTTTTGCTTCCTTGCCATGAGCACTAGCATATCTTGGTTAGAATCTTCTTCATCCTCATTTGACATTTCATCATTATCTTCATTTGTATAATAGCTCTTTCCCTTTTCAAATTGTTTCCCTTTATCGTGATTTTCTTCATAAGGACATTTAGCAGCATAATGACCAACTCTTCCACAATTAAAACACTTGAAAGGAAGCTTACCTTTGAATCTTCCAGTACCTGGTTGGAGTCTTCTCACAAAATTTGCTTCTTCTTCTTCTGATATGTAACTTGATTCCTTGACAACTTCCTTTTCTTTTCCTTTTGCACATGCCTTAAAGGAAACTTCTCTGATTTGAGAGGGACCTTCTTTTCTCATTTCAAAAGCAGTTAGAATACCATGTAGTTGAACAATAGTAAGAGTTTGCAGATCTTGCCTTTCTTCAATAGCTGATACTTTTGATTCAAATTTTGAAGTCAAAGATCTTAAGACTTTTTCCACCAGAGTAGTATCGGTTATGGTTTCACCCAAACTTCTCATACGATTTACAATATCATCTAGACGTAAAAAGAAACTGGCAATACTCTCATCATTATGCATCCTTAAATTTTCATATTCAATTCTGAGAGTTTGGAGTTTTGCACTTTTTACCTTTGTATCTCCTTCATAGCTTAGAATGATTTTGTCCCATATTTCTTTTGCTGAATTTAGCTGCATCACTTTAACAAATTCTGATTCAGACATGCTTCCTAATAAAACATTGACTACTTTGGCATTGATTTCATATTTCTTCCTTTCTACTGCATCAGTAGGAATAATTGCCGGATACTGATAACCTTCTTCCACGATTGCCCATACTTCTGCACCAAGACTTTGCAAATATGCTTTTGTTCGTATCTTCCAGAATAATAGATTACTTCCATTGAATAGAGGTGGCCTTAGAGAAAGTACTCCTTCATGACTTCCCATTGCGACGGATCTCCTTCAAGCGATCAAGCTTCTGCAGAAGGACCTGCTTTGATACCAATTGTTGGGAAAAATACTGAGAGGCGGGGGGGGGTGTGAATCAGTATTTAGTGCAAACTGAAAACTTTTTACTTTTTTCTTTCTCTAAAATCCATACGCTACTTTACTGAACCCAACTCGCGTATACACGCGGATATATTTAATCAAACTTGCGTATTACCAGAGATCTCATTATGCAGATAATTCTTTACTTAGATCATTGCATCATTCATTCATTAGATGTTTAGTAAGTAGTAAACATGTGCAGTAAGAACAGAATAAATCATCACACATAAGCAACACACATGAACACTAGGATTTAAGGTGGAAACCCAATTCGGGAGAAAACCACCGCTGTCGTCGTCTCAGTCTTCAATATTTTATTATAAAGAAAACATCGTACAACCATGTACTGGCGTAGACTCATACCAGCACGCAGGCACCCACCTGTAGAAGGCTACAACCTTCTCTCGTTTACCAGCCTCTCCTCAACCCGAGCTACGACCCCCCGTCTTCATTTACCGGCCTTCCGGAAGGGAGCGACGCCTCGTCTTGCCACTGCCTACCACTGGAAGGGAGCTACAACCCCCTCACTGAAGGCTTCGACCTTCAGCACCTCTGCGGACCACGTTTCATCAATTTTCATACTGGATCCAACAGCTTCCATACAACACAACTTGTAGGCCACTTTTCATCATATTTTCAGACTGGACCCACTCCACACATTTAAGCTCAACATTCATCAAACTGAAACTTATAACCCCATCAATTCATTCATTGAATCATTAACCAATCAACCAACGACTTGATCTTCAATTAACATAATCAGCAACATATTCATCATTCAAATAACCCAGTTCTGTATGAATACATCATTGACAGATAACAGTAGAACAACAAAACAGATCAGACATTTCATTCCACTTACTTCAGCAAACCCTAGATTCCATATGCGCTTTTACTTACTGAACCTATGTATGTACGCACTTTCATGCAGACCTACCCGCGTATACTTCTATGCATTCTTCAGAAAGCCCTATCTGCCCATACGTGCTTTTCCTTAATCAGACCCACGTATACACGCGCTTTTACTGAAGCGAACCTACGTATACATCTATAAATTTTCAGGACTGTGCAGCTCTTCAGATCAGATAAAAAACTCAGATTTCATCCTTTACTTCAGAAATTATTTCGCCTCATCTCATATCTAAACATTCCATAAACAGATCTAGAAAATACATATACATTTCAGATCTAGAGATCCCTCTTCATCATTTTCTTCACAGGTGCATCATAAATTCAGATCTATCAATCAAGAACAAAGTTCATCCATGCAGATATACTTCAAAGTGAAGTATTCATTCAATACCCAGACACATGCACACCTTTGCACAATGATCTTCTTCTCCTTATATAGGTTTAGCCTTTATCAATACCATGAGTCAAAACCACACCACTTCTGATGGTATTCCTGAACGGGACCAAATAGATAATCAAGCACTCAATATAATGGGTCAATACCATGGTAACACCCCTTGGTATTCTAATTTTGGAGCGCAAAAGGGCATACGCGACTTGGCATGTACTTTTCCGCGTGCATACGCTACTTCGCCTTAACAAACCCGTGTATGCTTTGTGACACATCATATTTATCATTTTTTTGTCACTTCCTTTCTTCTGTTCCTTCTGAGCTGATCTGTAGATACATCATCCTTACATATTTAACACATAGGTTGCTTATCATAGGAAATTGATCAAGAACAACTTCATCAAATAGGTTTCCATCAAGGACAACACATTGCATCATATCACCGACAATCTTATTTCATCAAGTAGGTTGCCATCAAGGACAACATATGCCAACACACACCATACCCTTGATCCTGGATTCAATGGATTAGGTTCTCCACTAGCGAGGTACTCACAGAACATAGGGCACTGCTTCTTATAATGGCCTTCTGCCTTACACTTTATGCACCATACTTTTGATCAGATTTATGGCCTGACTTGCTTACCTTTCTTCAGATCTTGCAACTCCAAATGAAAACTTTCTAGTTGGATCTAAATTTTTTATACCCCTACATGTGTATCTGTGATAGGTGAAGCTTATAACTTCATCACAATTTCTAGAGCTTCGACCTGCACTGATATCTTCTGTTGTGTCAAAGGTATCCTAATATGTGTCAATAGCACAACTATAAACCACTCCTTATGTTTTTATTAAGGAATGCTAAAGCTTACCTGTCCCATTAAAATTCTAAACCATTGATCCAACTACCAAACAGACTCATTTTCTAGTTGCTTGATCTCCTTCATTTTAGTAATACACTGCGACTATGATTTTGGCTTCTTAAATTCTGCAATCAGCGCTTTCTTTGTATAATCTAGGGAAGCAACGTGATTCATTGTAGAATACTTTATGTACATGTCAGTGCTATTTTCTGAAGCACTATGACAAATTTCTCTTTCCTCACATCGTCGTCAGTAATATGTCTTGCTTTCCATACTACTTCAACTACAAACCAAAATTGATTAGGATCCTCTGATCCAAGACCTCTAAAGATATAACTTGATATCATTGGCCATCTTTCATGGGGCTGGGGGAGGGAGATGGGCAGGGGGAGGGGGTGTAGGGGAATTATGGGGAGGGAGATGGGGTTTAAGGGGAGTAGAGGGATGGGGGATCCCATAGGTGCCCTGATTATTCCCAATTCCTAGATGCGACACACCTCTAGGGGTTGTAGGGTTACTTATTTCTTCTTCGCTTTCAGATTATCCTAACAAAGGGATGTAACCAGTCTCAATAAATTTCTCATGATCTACTCTGTATTTCTTTCCACTTCGCATAGCTCCAGAGTTACTTCTTCCAAACATTAATCCGATTGCATTCGTAGTACAACCTTTCCATATAAAATCATTTTAATCCACAACTTCAAATAATTTATATACTTACCTCGCAGACCCTTGAAAAATATTCACTCAGCTTCTCTGTAAGATACAGAGGTGTCTATTGTGAATTCAGTGATAAATCCTCCCAAAATACTATCGATCCTTAAATCAACAGCTCTTGATATGATGTTATCGGTCTCCTTGAGTCGCTGTAACTATTTAGGGTTCCACGTAGTAGTCTTGTCTTTCTTAAAATAGGTATTGTTCTCGGTCAGCCTTGATAACCTTTCATGCAATTCATTCACAAAATTCGTGAAGAAAATCTCGTGTTTCTCTGTGAAAATATACCTCTGCAACCAAGCTTCATTCGACAATCACGAATTTCTATTTTCTTGAACTGCGAGCTCTCGATATTTTAGATCAACGCAATCTTGTATTTCCTTCCTTGATGGATGCCACATCCAATTATTCCTCAAACAGATCCCGGTCCCGGAAATGAAACCATTTTTTGGCTACGTTGGGCTTGAACCAGGTTTGACTTGTACTTTGCACCAAAAAAACCCAGACACTGGCCCTTTCGAAAACAACCTGCAAGCAGATCGAAGTCTCACCTGAGGTGGATATGGGTGGTTGAAGAACCAGGTTACTGCAGCCTTGAGGGATTGCGTGAGGTGGATTTACTTCTCTTTTCTATACTTAACCAATATTCTATCATAAAATCAACTACCGCGTGATTATAGCTCACTTAATCACTTCGCATCATTTAGCTAAATAGAAAAACATTACAATATAAAATAAATTGTGTTATAACCATAACTTCACATAAAAAGATAGAAAGAAAACATAACACATAAAGACACATTATGATAAGTCTCTTCAGTACATTCACTTCTTTGGCCTACACACACAGCTGCAAGTGGTTTGCGCACAAAGTTGTAGACTCTTCAAGGACATTCCGCACACAACTGTGGAGCCATCCCAAGACCCAAAAAAGACTAAACATATATGTCAATTTTTTGTGCTCATCATCTATTACATCATGATTCCATTCTATTATTATCTTTGACAAAGCCTTTCATTTCCTTATATGGCATTTACATCATACAAAACCATGGTCCACATACCATGTGTTAGACTCGGTCTTGTCAGTCCTCTGTCAGAGTCAAATTCACCAAGGTTCATTTCTCGTCATTTGCAGTCATTAAATGCCATTTTGGTCAAAAAGAGTCATTTTAATTTTTGAGTCCAGGGTTTTGTCTTCACAAGTGTGAAATAATGCCCGCAGGCCATGAGGAGGTGTTCAAATAAGTTTTCATTTATGCTGTTTCGTCATCAAACATGCTCGAGGACTTTCTTGTTCAAAACTCTGTTTTGAACGAGAAATTGTCAATTTTGTTCTTTGTAATAAGATGTATCTTTCTTCACCATGCAAACGTTGGTCATTCTTTGCCAAGGTTCAATGCCTAAGGAGGTCTCCTTCATAGACATCCATTTCAGTTTTGGGACATTCAGGCACATCCAGAAGAATCTTTCCCTTATGATCAACTACACTCCTATGATCACATATCTCCAAAAGTTTATGTTCGAACCTTCAAAAGATAGAAATATTAATAATTCAGGTTTAAAAAAGGTCAGTAGCTCCGATGTAATAGCAGATTTTCCAAATACTTCAGGTAAACTTAATGATGGAAATCTTTGAAAGTATGCTGGAGGATCTTCATAAAAAAATAACTCTTTCTTCTACATTTGGTATTGAGGCTCAAAACCGTGATAGTCGAATGGAAGGGCGCAGCGTTCATTTTAGAGTCAAGTTTATGGGTAAGGATCAGCGCGACGCATTGAAGATGAGCGCGGCGCACAGGATCAGCGCGACGAGTAGAGCGCTTTTGCAGAGTGTAAAAATACACGTGCGCAGCGCATCCATTGCATGCAGCGCATTGGGATTGCGTGCGGCGCACTGAATCCCAAAAGGCCGAAATTAATCACCGATCCATCCAAACTCAATTTGGTTCAGTTTATTGGTCTACAAGTGATTCAACAGGTGAAGTGGTGCGCCGTATTGATGAACCAGTTTCAAGACATAAAGGGAAACATCGAAGTATTGGTTTGGGGTAAGGGTGGTGCACGGATCAATATGCGATATGGAAATGTAAGTGGCTCAAACAGCAAGAATGCCCGTGGTATGCGTGTTGCTAAAATGGGCAATTATCTTTTGTCTAAAACCCGTGAAGAAGACAAGAATGAGTTTGATATACAGTTCACATTGTTGCCAGTTGAAAATGATGGAAGCCTTTCGAGTTTGGAGACACCATATGTCTGTTGCTCTCCAACTGTATCCATAAATCACTTGTACAAATTACTTGCCCTTCAGCTTTCTTTTCAGCTGAAGATCTAGAAATTGTTGTGGAGAAACGAAGAAATCTTATTGAACAGAGATGCAAAATGCATCTGATATGGATGATGCAAGAGTATGTGCTTCGAGAGCATTGGAGGCATTTGAAAAGGCAATAGTTAGTCGCACGGGTTCTATTGCCGAGGACTTGCAAAAGGAAAACATGGTGCTGAGACAGCAAGTCGAAGCTCTTTCTCGTGATAATGGCATTCTCAAACGAGCTGTAGCTATACAGCATGAGCGACAGAAGGAACATGATGAAAGGGCCAGTGAATCACAGAATCTGAAGCATATTTTATCACAGTATCAAGAAAATAATTACGCTCTAACACTACACCAGGGGAAATGCATATGCACACGGTGCCATTAGCACAGATGATGTATACAAGAGTGTAGAAGCTATTCGGGTAGTTACACAAGAACATGGAGGAAAAATTCAAATTCTTTTATTTTTTTTAGCTTTTATTTAAAATGGAAAAATGTAAGATAGAAAGTCAAAAGGCCGAGAGCCTAAATTTAAACAAAGGATATCCACCGTGGTAGAAAGATAGGTTCGATTTCCTATTTTGGTTTTTAGTTACGATTTCAGAGGCTCTACATTATATTTTCCGCATTCTAATTGGTCATCAACAAACAAATGTAATGCTACTCCTTTTTTAGAGCAGACTTTTCCTATTTTCATGATTATTGATGTAACAGCTCCCTATTTTTCATCGATCTTTAGGGGAAACGTTGTTCTGTTTTATTTATTGAATTGTGATCATTTGAAAGGAGAAGAGTTATGGGAAACAGAGGGGAGATAACAGAGAGCTTCATTGTACAACTTTGACAGAGGAATAATGAAAGGTTGCAGCTCTGGTTTATAAGATTCTTGTGGTACGAATTTAGCAAATGTGTCTTTCTTTCTGTTTCATATGTCTTTTGTAATGTTTCATAGTTCATTCATAATCGTTTCCAGCTGAATGCTTTACAGTAAGGGAGGTAGAACCCAATTATTTTCTCTGCCTTGAGGGAGCGTTCAGTATTTGTGTAATATTCTTCTGTTGGAAAGGATTCATTGTTTAATGCCCTTTTCAGCTTTCTTAAACAGTCTTTACATTCCATTTAATTTCAATTTAATTGTTAAACTTCATTCCTATCTCGCCTTATGAAATACCCTGTGCCTTTGATTAAATCTCTACTCATGTTGTTCCTTGGTCCCATACAGCCCAGAAAACTCAGTTATTCATTAAATTTCCTTTTCACATTTATTTACAAGCCTAAAATCAGTTCCCATTTGAAGTCATCTCAGACCCTATTGATCATTTTATCGAGATTGACCCGGAGAGAGCCCTCTCCTGTCCTCGTAGGGCTAGCTACGAGGCTGAGCTTGGTTTGATGTTGCCTCGAGTTTTTCCTTCTTCAGCCTGAGCCATTTTCGAGTGCTAACATAGTGGCGACCATACTGGGGAGAGTCTTCCTCGGTAAAGAATGACAAAGTTCAGATCTGATCATTGATGGTGAACAACGGTCAGACACCGCAAGGCTGAAATCATTCACCTGGCGACTTCATTCACTGAAAAATCCAGAAATCAATGATTCATGGTGACTTCACTGCAGGGAGATCAGTAGTTTTAAGATTTTCAAGATGGATCGGGTTGCAAGAAGATACGCTCCCATGAGCCGAGATCACATTCCGGGCTTTCCAAATAAAATTCCGAAGGTAGATTGGTCAAGGAATCTGCCTACGTTTAACGATGATGGTAAGAAGGATGCTGCTTTACATCTGGTTAGATTTCACATGCATATTCGCAAGTTGAAGGTGGATTTTCCTGAAGATTGCTTGATGAAGATATTCCTGGCCACTCTGGAAGGTGAAGCCCAATCTTGGTATGAAAATTTGCCGCTGGCCTGTATTTACTGTTTAAAGGATTTTCATGCCCCGTTCATTGAAAGATATCAAGTATCCTATCCATCATTAAATTTAGTTCATGACTGTTGCAAACATGCTTCTAATTTTATTGAAAGCCTTGAGAAATATTATGAAGATGATAATTTTATGGATGATGAGATCATGGAAGCCCTGTATGAAAATCCATTTCAGCAGCATAAAGACGATCATGAAAATTTGCAGCAGGATAAAGATTTTAGTGCGGTGGAAAATGAAGGAATTTTGCATCTTGACAGTCAACAGGAATTACATGAAATGGATCAGCAGTATGAGTAAAATCTGTATACTCCTTCACTTGAAATCAATGAAGACAATCATTGTATGAGGCAAAGAAAACAAAGGGTATTATCTCCTCTATCTGAAGATGAGATAGATCAACTCTTGAACGGTCATGTTCCAGCTCAAGTTAACGTAGATCTGCAGTGTGCACATGATCAAGAAGGTGATGGTGGAACTTCTTCCTTTTCTGAAAAGGATGACAGTCCTGTAAGCAGCTTTATAGATCAGCAGGTTGAAGATGTCTATATGGCTGAAAATGATTAAAGAGAAAGTCTCGTTTCAGATCTATCCATGGAAGAAGACAGCATGCAGGGAAATCAAGTTTCAATTTCAGAATGTGATAATGTCCAGTCAGATTTTTCAGATCCAGATTCAGATCGTAATGACCAAGCATACCTTGTGCTGAATCCCATTAAGGAGAATTCTGCTGTTGATATCATCTGGAATGCAGAAGACACAATTATGGATCCAAATGTTCTCCGGTCAGTGCATGAACAACAGGAAGAGGTCTTCATTCAAGTAAGTGAAAAGATTTCTCTCGATGAATTTATGGTAGATGATAGAAATGTCATGTTTGAGCATCAAGAATCAGCTGAAGTTTCTTTCCTTATGAATGATGAATATAATGAGAACCTGGCTGTTATATCATATGAAGATGACCTTCAATATATTCAGGCTACAGAAAATCAAACCATTCAGGATTTCCATTCAGATTCTTCTTCATATGTTCCATGTGTTGAAATGTTTTTACAAGAGGAGATCTGTTCATCTACTTGTTCAAAGTTTTTTGAAGCCCGGGAACATATTTTTACTGAAGTACATGATGAAGGAAGATCAGAATTAGAAGCAAAGGACACCTTGTCTCTTCAGCAGGAAGAAAATCTTCATGTTTTTCAGGATCCATTGGCAAATTTGTTGCAGTCAGCAGTGAAGGTGATTATTTTTGTATTCAGTAATGAAGGAGATCATGGTCAATTATGTTTTTTGATGCCCAGTTACCAGTATTTATTGTTGACTAGCAGATCTGATCAGGGAAATCAATCAAGAAGGCATCTGCTTGATTGGTTACATTGGCATTATGATATAGTTTGATGGTATATTGTCTTGTAAGAAACACATGCGGTTATGTACTGCCAGTAAGATTTAAGTTTTAAGTTCAGGTCTTGAGTTAGTTTGTTAGAGTCAATTTTTTTCAAGTCATTTCAGTTTTCCATCGAGTCGGTTTGAGTCAAGTTTTAAATCAAGTTCCAGTCAAATAAATTAAGTCATCAGTCTTGTGTCGATTTCTTGCAATAATGGACTCCATAGCCCAATGGATGTAGGCATTGTCTGCTCTTCCAAAGATCTGTTGTTCTTGGCACCTCCAAGGAATTGCAGCTGCCATCCCCCATTGGAGCCAATGTTAGACTCGGTCTTGCCAGTCCTCTGTCAGAGTCAAATTCACCAAGGTTCATTTCTCGTCATTTGCAGTCATTAAATGCCATTTTGGTCAAAAAGAGTCATTTTAATTTTTGATTCCAGGGTTTTGTCTTCACAAGTGTGAAATAATGCCCGCAGGCCATGAGGAGGTGTTCAAATAAGTTTTCATTTATGCTGTTTCGTCATCAAACATGCTCGAGGACTTTCTTGTTCAAAACTCTGTTTTGAACAAGAAATTTTCAATTTTGTTCTTTGTAATAAGATGTATCTTTCTTCACCATGCAAACGTTGGTCATTCTTTGCCAAGGTTCAATGCCTAAGGAGGTCTCCTTCATAGACATCCATTTCAGTTTTGGGACATTCAGGCACATCCAGAAGAATCTTTCCCTTACGATCAACTACACTCCTATGATCACATATCTCCAAAAGTTTATGTTCAAACCTTCAAAAGATAGAAATATTAATAATTCAGGTTTAAAAAAGGTCAGTAGCTCCGATGTAATAGCAGATTTTCCAAATACTTCAGGTAAACTTAATGATGGAAAGCTTTGAAAGTATGCTGGAGGATCTTCATCAAAAATAACTCTCTCTTCTACATTTTGTATTGAGGCTCAAAACCGTGATAGTCGAATGGAAGGGCGCAGCGTTCATTTTAGAGTCAAGTTTATGGGTAAGGATCAGCGCGACGCATTGAAGATGAGCGTGGCGCACAGGATCAGCGCGGCGCGTAGAGCACTTTTGCAAAGTATAAAAATACACATGCGCGGTGCATCCATTGCGCGCGGCGCATTGGGATTGTGCGCGGCGCACTGAATCCCAAAAGGCTGAAATTAATCACCGATCCATCCAAACTCAATTTGGTTCAGTTTATTGGTCTACAAGTGATTCAACAGGTGAAGTGGTGCACCGTATTGATGAACCAGTTTCAAGACATAAAGGGAAACATCGAAGTATTGGTTTGGGGTAAGGGTGGTGCATGGATCAATATGCGATATGAAAATGTAAGTGGCTTAAACAACAAGAATGCCCGTGGTATGCATGTTGCTAAAATGGTCAATTATCTTTTGTCTAAAACCCGTGAAGAAGACAAGAATGAGTTTGATATACAGTTCACATTGTTGCCAGTTGAAAATGATGGAAGCCTTCCGAGTTTGGAGACACCATATGTCTGTTGCTCTCCAACTGTATCCATAAATCACTTGTGCAAATTACTTGCCCTTCAGCTTTCTTTTCAGCTGAAGATCTAGAAATTGTTGTGGAGAAACGAAGAAATCTTATTGAACAGAGATGCAGAATGCATCTGATATGGATGATGCAAGAGTACGTGCTTCGAGAGAATTGGAGGCATTTGAAAAGGCAATAGTTAGTCACATGGGTTCTATTGCCGAGGACTTGCAAAAGGAAAACATGGTGCTGAGACAGCAAGTCGAAGCTCTTTCTCGTGATAATGGCATTCTCAAACGAGCTGTAGCTATACAGCATGAGCGGCAGAAGGAACATGATGAAAGGGCCAATGAATCACAGAATCTGAAGCAGATTTTATCACAGTATCAAGAAAATAATTACGCTCTAACACTACACCAGGGGAAATGCATATGCACACGGTGCCATTAGCACAGATGATGTATACAAGAGTGTAGAAGCTATTCGGGTAGTTACACAAGAACATGGAGGCAAAATTCAAATTCTTTTATTTTTTTTAGCTTTTATTTAAAACGGAAAAATGTAAGATGGAAAGTCAAAAGGCCGAGAGCCTAAATTTAAACAAAGGATATCCACCGTGGTAGAAAGATAGGTTCGATTTCCTATTTTGGTTTTTAGTTACGATTTCAGAGGCTCTACATTACAGTTTCCGCATTCTAATTGGTCATCAACAAACAAATGTAATGCTACTCCTTTTTTAGAGCAGACTTTTCCTATTTTCATGATTATTGATGTAACAAACTCTCCCTATTTTTCATCGATCTCTAGGGACACGTTTTTGTTCGTTTTAGGGTTTATTGAATTGTGATCATTTGAAAGGAGAAGAGTTCTCAGAACAGAGGGAGATAAATGAGAGTCACTAGAAGGTAAGATTTGAGCAGAGGAATAATGAAAGGTTGTAAATTGCTTGTAAGATTCTTGTGGTGTGAAAGTTTAGCATATGTTTTTCTTCTGTTTCATATGCCTTTGTAATGTTTCACAGTTTCATTCATTATCATTTCCAGCTGAATGTTTTTAAGTAGAAAGGTAGAATCCAGATAACTGCTCTGCCTTGGGAGAACGTTCAGTATTTGTGTAATTTCTTCTGTTTGATAAGGATTCATCACCCATGCCCTTGTCAACTTCTTAGCAGTCTTGCCATTCCGTTTAATTTCAATTTGATTGTTAAACTTCATTCCTATCTCGCCTTATGAAATACCCTGTGCCTTTGATTAAATCTCTGTTTCATGCTGTTCTTGATCCCTCGCTGCCCAGAAACCCATAATTTATCAAAAACCCCTTTCTTATCTATTTACTAGCCTAAAATCAGTTCCCAATTTAGGTCATCTCAGACTCTATTGATCATTTTATCGAGATTGACCCGGAGAGAGCCCTCTCCTGTCCTCGTAGGGCTAGCTACGAGGCTGAGCTTGGTTTGATGTTGCCTCGAGTTTTGCCTTCTTCAGCCTGAGGCATTTTCAAGCGCTAACACCATGGGTGGAAAAAATAGCTATCTAAAGCCTGAAACCCATTACAAAATGAGGGGCTTCAACCCACCCCAAAGCCCCTAAACACCGCACGGTAGATTTATCTTTGTGGTACCGCACACTCTGCTCCTTGAGTTGTGGAGTTTTTTACCCAAAAATAGACCAAGTTGGGTTGCCCCCAACACATCTGGACCCAGCCAAGGTCTAGGTCATTCGGGATTGACCAACCGAAAGCACTTTAACAGAGCTCCGCAGCTTTTTGGGTCTTGCCAATTTCTATTGTAGGTTCGTGTTGGAGTTCTCTCATATCACTTGGCCTTTGAGTCAAGGCACCAAGGGAGGAGCGAAAGAAAAATTCTTTTCATCCAAATCTCAACAGAAGGTGTTCATAGAGTTGAATATGGCCTTTGCTCTGCACTAGTTCTCACATTACCATACTTTGAACGACCATTTGAGATCGAGACAAATGCCTATAACTATGTTATTGGGGCAGTTATTACTAAACAGGGGCATCCAACAACATATAAGAGTGAGACACTTTCAAACACACTCCGGAAGTATCCCACCTATGACAAAGAGATGTATTCCATTGTGTAGACCTACTGACAATGGAAGCATTACATTTTTGGGAAGGAAATTATCATCCACATAGATCACCAACCCCTGCATTTCATAAAGGTACAAGGGAAGTTCCAGAATTATTTACATCATAAATGGTCCAAATACCTACAAAAATTCCATTTGAACATCAAGTACAAGAAGGGAAACACCAATAATGTTGTAGACTGCCTCAGCCAACCATTGATCGTGATGCTAACCACTGTGCTCGACTCTTGTGGGAATGAGACTTCGGGTTGGTCGCATCTCTACAAAAGCGATCTAAAATTCGACAACACATATTAGACACTCCAGGAAGGTAATCAAGTTCCAAAATTTCACCTCCAATATGCATTGTTATGCCATGTGGACACCTCTCTGTTCCTTCAAGTAAGCATGCAAAGATTATTTGGGAAGTGCACTACAGTTGGGTCGATGGATATTTCAGGGTAGAGAAAACAATGGTAGTACTAAAGAAGTATTTTGATTGGTCAAACCTTCGACAAGATGTTGGGAAGTAAATCATATCCTGCACTTCCTATGTCATTTCCAAACTGAAAATCAAGAAGAAAGGCCTATATAATTCTCTTTCTTCCCCTAGTCAACCTGGGGAATCCATATCCATGGATTACATGTTGAGCCTTCCTTATACCAAGCATGGAAACAACTGCATTTTTGTGGTTGTTGACAGATTCTCTAAGATGACCATTATTGCAGTGTGCAAGAATAATATCACCACATAAAGCACTGCTAAAATCTTCATTGAACAAGTGTGAGTACACTTTGGGATCCCACAGTCCATTATCTTAGATTGGGACAACATGTTCCTCAATACATTTTGGTCAAGTCTCTGGTCGATGCTTGACATCAAGCTCAGTAAGTCCATAAATTTCCACCCCCAAACTGATGGCCAAACAGAGGTCGTCAACAGGATGACCATACACATTTTTCACATGTACAACTTGAAGCATCCATACACATGGGATGAAAGCCTCCCATATGTCTAGCACAACCATAACTGGTCTCTCCACAACTCAACTGGTCACAACCCCATTCAGGTGGGCTTGGGATTCCACCCACTATGTCCCATTGATGTGGCCATACCATTTGCAACTACTTAGGAAGATTCGACTCATGTCTAGGGTTATCACTCATTAGTTTAAACAATTCCATTGATAGGGTTCATGTTGTCTCATAAGTCATTTTCATGAAATTTTTGAAAAATTTTACATTTGGTGATATCCACCATAAGTCTAAAACCCATCCCAAACCATGTCATATCATGTCAAATCAACCTAATCTCATCTAGTTTTCATTCCCATGCCTTTTTACCACAAAACATTCCACTGGTCATTTTTTCATATTTTTGTATTGAATTACAAGGCAAATCAACAGATTTCACTACAAAACTACCTAACAATTTTGTAGCAAATATGTTAGCAGTTAAATGGATTTCGCTACAAAATTGAATTTTTTTTCTACAAAGAGTGTCAGAGTGGTGTGAACTGTCAATTTTTTATAAGATAAAGAAATGGGTGAGGTCATTCGAGTTTGTTATTATGATTCCCAAACATGCATAACCGTATCTAATGTCATCATTTTCTTTTATGGTTATATGTGTCATCATTAAGCCTCGAGTTGTCAAAATTTCTTTTAAAAATTTACCCCCAAGCTACTCTTTGTCACTCATCGTCTCATTCTTGCATGTGAAGTATCCCACTGTCACTGTTTGAGAGTTGCTTCACCACGCAAAGCAGGTTGTTGTTCGAATTTTGTTCTACAGGTGTCATCAACAAGCGAGGTAGCAAAGAGTATAAAGCATCATGGCATTAAAAAAGAAAATAAATAAGGGTGGTCATTGTGTAAGGCATGAGCCAATGGATTTGAAGCTATTGAATGAATATCCCACTTCTATGGAGGATTTCAGGAAGATAGGCTGCCTATAGTTTTGCCAAAAATTGCAGGGTTTCCATGCACAGATCTCCAAATACTTTGCCACAAATTTTACAAGGACAACATCAAAAGTTGGGATTTTGAATTTCATAGTGTCACCAGATATTATCTCCCAAGCTACAAAAAATCCTAGAAGTGGTGAAGAATGGTTCAAAGGCACAAAGTTCAGAATGTAAGGTTGTGAAGATCTTCTCAAGCAGGAGCATAGAGGATTTGATATGACCAATGGAATCCCTAGGAGTTATATGAAAGACAATTATACAAAGCTGCTGCTGGTGATCCAAAAATACTTCACCTGCGAAGGGAGATTCCACATGGTTTATTCTTACCATATTAGACTCCTTATGCATTTTGTTGGTAAGCAACCTCTTGACCTACGCTTATTTTTATACAGGAGTTTGGGAAAGATGTCAGATAGAGTTCAGGTCAAGTCAGAAGGTAATGATACATCATTATTTCACCATGGTCTAATAAAACTGTTAGTGATGGAAGAGTTGAAAAGGTTAAACAGAGATTGGACCTCTTTTTTGTTTATGAGTGGGCATGAAGTAGATGTAGTGACTCCAAATAAAGTTTCAAAACCTAAAACTACTACATCTATAGCTGCAGTAGAAGAGACTGAGGAAGAAGGAAGACAATCTCATGTAGAACCAATGGGCATTGAAGAAGAACCTCTGCAAGAACATGATATCCCTCAGCCAACACCTGGAAAAGAGAAGATTAGAAAACAAATCAGTAAGAGAATAACAAGGATTCAGGCATTGTCCAAAGGAAATATGGAAGACATTCTACATGCAATAGATATTGAGGAGTCCCCAATAGTGCAAGTAGAATATATTGAAGGTGATGGAAGAAAATTGAAGAAAGGTAAGTCTGTCAAGAAATTTGATTTTGCAGGAGAGGATGTTGGCTTCGTATTTCAGCCAAGGAAGACAATGACCAGGTCACAGATTGAAAATAATGCCATGGAAAGCAAAAGGGAAGAAAAATTTAGTGAAGGTATGCAGCTAGAAAACATCATAGATTTATCCCCAGTAGCAGAAGAAGTTGTCACTATTCAAAGAAAGAGATAGGAGAATATGGTTGGAATATCAGAAATAGAAATCCTCATAGAAAAAATAAGAGAAGAAATAGAAGAAATACTTGAGTTGAAGTTGGAAGCATTGATGCACAGGTCTGAAAAGGTTGAGTTTGATCAGATGATGAAAAAATGGGATAGTCAACTCTCAAGTGTTTTAGAATCTATGAGTAATGCTAAAAGACTCCTGAAAAGGACCTAGACTCTAAGACTTGTGGTCAAACATAGCAGGAAGATGAGCTTACATTTTTAAGTTGAAAATAGATCATTACAAAATCAAGTGGAAGACCTTCAGGAACAAATGCACGTGATTCAAGATGAGCTGGAGAAGAGAGGACTGAAAATGAAAGTGATTGAAGAACCAGAAGGTCAACCTATTGTTAATGAAGATGAAACACCCAAGGACTGAAGAGATGAGATGAAACATTTTTTTTAAGGGTTATAGCTTGCAAGTGACACAAATTTTGGTTTAGAAGATCAATTTTTGAATAAAGTTACAAAATCTGCAATTTTTACCTTATTAGGCAGTTTCGTAGTGAGCTCTGGGCTTGAAGGCTGAAAAACACTATGAAATCTTTGAAGATTTCTTTTGGCCTCTAAAATCAGTTTTATGAAGAACTAAGGAAGGTGTTTGACTGTATTTAGATATTTTTACCTAACAAATATTTTTGACCAGCAGAGGTGGCAGAATGAAGGGTGAAAAGATAGAAACTAGCTCGCTACTAAACTACGCTACAAAACTGCCAAAAGATGCTCTGTTTTGTAGCGAGGTGTTTTTAAAGGGTTTTTTGAAGATTTGAAAGTGTTTTGAAGGTCAGAAAACCACGTGGATGTATTAAAGGGTATCAGTGGAACATTCTAACAAAGATTTGGTTTTTGACAAAGTTGTCTTTTTCACCAACTCAGCAAGGGATAGTCAGCAAGTGTCATGTCATCATTTTCTTAAAAATAGGATGACTGTTTTTTAGTTTAGTGAGGGAATTTATTCTTTGATGATGGATAGTGCCATTCGAGCACCTAACTAATTTTGATGTAATTATGCACTCCTTTAGTTAGTAGTTGTAATAAATATAATTACATTCCTATTAGGAGAATAACTCTTAAATGGATAGGTGTCTTTTTATTTTCCAAAAATAGAGTTGTCAGTTATGATTAGCTGTCAGAGTGAAGGTTTGATGATCCAGAATCCTATGTAATGTAAAATAAATATATTTATATACAGAAGATCGAATATGAAATGGTTGGAGAATATTGTTCTAAATTTATACTCTGTAAAATTTTTCAATTTCAGTAATATACAATGATATTTTGCTTCTTTACCTGAGAATCGAAGGAGGTGTTCAATGTGTTGTATGTTCTATATCTTTCATGTTTAAATATCTGCAATTAGTTTTATGTCTAATTACTTGGAACTCATGGTAACATGCTTTGACTTCCTTTAGAGGTTAAGCTATTTTTTTCTTCCTGTGTTGTGTGTGTACCATATTTTCATTGAAACCTCCATTTGCCTCAGTTTCCATAAGAAGAATTATTTTCATTGAGTTTACTGATGTTGACCGCATAGCCCAATGGTAACAATTCCTTTCATTTTCAACCTGCAATCAATCACAATCAAGTTACAGTCATAGAGTTATCCATCTAATATAATTTCCATTGAAAATCATAAGTTACCTTGAATGAGCCCTCTCAAACTAAAGAGGCTAATCTTCAGTCAAAAGTGGTTTGAAAGAGTTACATTAATTTTATTGATGAGCAGCCTATCAGAATCAATTTGGTGATAGCATCTAGTACAAAGCTAACAAGGTGAATAACTTCATTGAGCGCATTCAACACATCCGCCAACAGGTCCATGACATATTGGACATAGTCAATACTAAGTACAAGCAACGACATGATCAACATCGGGTACCACAAAAGTTCTAGTTTGGCAACATAGTTTGGCTACATTTGCAGAAGGAGCACCTCGCTGGACCCCACCACAAGATTCACCCACTCTGATATGGGACATACACTATCACCAAGGCTATAGGGGGCAATTCCTTCGAGCTCAGTATTCCACCATTCCTTGGTCTGCACCCAGTGTTCAATGTGGACTGCCTTCAGCCCTACTTTACACTATTACTGGACATATCTGACATTGAAAAACAAATCACACCAACAGAGTTAAACCCACATTACATGGAACAAGGCACAAATGATCAGATCATTGACACACAGATCAAGAACACCCACCAGTAGAGGATGCAACTATATCGAGTTGTCAAATCAGGCCAACTCCTTCACTAGGGCAAGTGGTTCACCAGGGACTAGGTTCAACATAAATTTCTTCAACTCATGGAGGCTCTCAATGAAATGGGGACCATTGCTTCCTAAGGCAGGAGGAATGATCCAGGTCCATATTGGTGGCCAACCACCTATTCCACCTAGACCTCAATCAGTTTCATCAGTTTCCTTGTTTATAGCATCATTAATTATTTTTAGTAGTTTTTTTGGGTCCTAAACTTTCGGAGCAGTTTTGACCCCCTAAACGACCTTTTTTTTTGTTCACAAAAGGCCCATAACCATAGGAAAGGGCCTGCAGAAAATCATATAGTACTCAAAGAGATATTTCTGATGATATATCATATGGACCAAATAGAGATACTATGACTAAGTTACGACCCCAGGAAGTTGGATGTCAAACTAACCCCAACAGGGCCCACAAACTCTTGCTGTTCCATCTCCTAGGGTTAGGGTTTTGGTTGTTTATGGTTTTCCCATGTTGTTCAATAATAAAAATTCCCTTGAATCTCATTGTAACACATTTCAGAGGCATGTAGCTGCCACATCTCTTCTTAGAGATAAGCAACCATTGCCTGAGCTAGTTTATTTCCATTCTATATGTAAGCATATTTCAGTTATTTGATATTAATGAAATGAAGATTTATTTAATTTGCATCTCTATGTTTATGTTTATTTATGTGTTTCATTCCTTTCCTACATAAATCTGGATCAAAATATTTCTTGTTGTAGACTAAATTAGTTTTTTTTCAAATTAATTTGGAATTTTTCCCAAAGGTAAAAATGTTATCACAAAATTGCACTTGTTTGGCTGTTGATCAGACAACTCTATGTAACTGTTTCAAACCATCTTTTGACTAAAGCTTAGCCTCTTCATTTTTGTAGGGCTCTCTCAAAGGGGTTTATGATATTAGATAATGGTGAAACTATATAGCTAACTCTATTTGAAAAATAACTTGATTTTGATGTATGTAGGTTGAAAAGAGTACAAGTCTGCAACCGTTGGGCTTATGGAGTCAACAAATCAGTAGGTTCAGTGGTAAGGTCTCTTGACATGGAAGCTGAGGCAGGCAAGAGTTTTTAACAAATGTAAATCACTCATAGAACATAAGGAAACACAATCATTTCATCAATAAAGGAAGTCAGAGCTTAAACATATGAGTTCTGAGTAATAAAGATGAAATATACTGCAAGTAGTACAAATAAGAATATAGATCAGAAAGGCATTAAAAACTCCATGAGAATGTCAGGTCTGTCAAGAAAAATTCCTCTATATTAGTCATATCAGTCAAATTACATAAAGCTGCAGTAGTGCAAAAAATCTCCAACCCTTTACAATTTCGATAATCTGCCCTTTAATAGACCTTCTTAAATCAGAGATGATCTACCTCTTGGCTAGATTCATTGAACTCTTCCTATGACACCTTGCATAATAGGAAAACATGTGCTTTAATCAGAAAATGATAGCTACACTCTAAAACAATCATTTTCCTAATAGGACTCAAACTCCTATTTATTACATCAAACTACCTTATCTCTTAAAACAGATACATATCTGAAAACCAATGCTTCACATGTTCGAATAGGCTATGTCATAGCTCATCACTACTTGACATCTTAAATATCCTCCTCAACATATGGAAACAAACCCTATTTTTCTGGAAAACATGACCCTATCTTCAATGAATGCTTCAGCTGATGAGTTGTATCCATTTCATGGTCTTCAAGTCATGGATGATTGTTGGCAAGGTCCCTTAACCTGTTTGATGTGTCCACCTCTCCAAAACTGCTCTTAAACGGCTCAGAAACCTTCAAAGATAACTCGCTATGAAAACAAGACAGTTTCGTAGCGTGCTTTCGTAGCATCCAAAAAATGATTTTTTCAATCAAAATTTCTGCTTCTTTGTTCTTGCATGGTGTCCATCATGACCTGACACATCATCACTATCGTTCTCCCCTCTTGAAAACTAGAAAAAGTGGTTTTAAAGGAAAAAAGATAGCTACGGAAATTTTCGTAGCGTTTTCCTGGCTTCAAGCCTAGGAAACGCTACGAAACTGTGGAAAACTGTGTAATTTCCAGATTTTGACTTTGTTTCAAAAAGGTACCTTCCAGTTATATAAAATTGGTTTTCAACATGCCATTAACCTATTAAAACATAATCAAACTCAATTTAAGAGCCTTGAGGTGTTTCCTCTTCATTAATGATGAGTTGAGCTATGGGTTCCTCAACTACAGTCATCTTTAAACGCTTCTTCTCCAGCTCCTCATGGATCAATTTTAACTGCTCTTGGAGGTCTTTGACTTGGTCCTTCAGTTTTCTATTGCTAGATTTCAAGTGCAGGTTCATTCTTCTAACATGATTCACCTCTTTCCTCAATGGCATAGTCCATTTGATTAATTTTTGTGTATCATCTAAGGTCTTTGACACACTATCAACCTGCTCTTACCAAATCTCAAACTCTGTTTTTTCAATAATTTTCTCCTTTCCTTTCTTTTTCTTGATGACTGATTCTTCTTTTGTAGGTGATGAAAGTTCAATAATGCTTGGTAATGGTTGGGTAGTTTCAGTGAACTTCTGAACCTCTTTACTTCTTTCCAAGAGTTTTCTAGCATGTCTTCTCTGCCTCGCTTGATTAGTGATACATGCAAACTTTTGAAAACACCAGCCACAACTTGGGCTCAGTGAAATAGTTCTCCAGAGCTCAATAACATGCAAAGAGGGAGCATAGAATGACAAATGACTCAATTGGGAAAGATTTTAAAGTTTCAATGACAACTCATGGCATAATGATGACTCATACATGCTTAAAATGGTAATAATGACTATAGCCATGACTATTGTACCTTGATTTAACCCTAACTGACTCGAATGGCATCTACCCTATCCCTTTCAATCATTTACTGACACCTAGCACCTGTTTTGACAAGACAGACAGGAATCACTCCTTTCGGAGCATTCTTAGTGTATTTCTGGGCAGTTTCGCTACGAAAGTAGGGATTCTTGGCTAAAATGACCTTTTCGGAGTTGTAAGCTTGGGAAATGAAAAATGTCAGGAAATAATGACTGATGTGACATGAAAAGACTTGAATGGGGGTGGCTTTGGACCTTAGGATAAGATAATAAAAAAAAATTAAAATTTTCCTTAACTAAGTAATAAAAATGAATTCTATGACCATACTTTTGACACATGAACCTCTAGGACTATGTCAAATGATGTTTCTCTTTTTTCTGAATGATAACAATAGATTGAGTTAGTTTTTTTTTCAAATTAATTTGGAATTTTTCCCAAAGGTGATTACCTATAAACCTGTTTTGACTATAGTTCAAGATTTATGATTTGAATATATGAGACTTTTGGTAGACATAAACCATATATTTAGGTGAACATATCCACCAAAAGTCATAGATACCCATTTTTTGCTTTGAAAGATATACACTATTTATCATACCTGGAGAATTTTTCCTCCAGGTGACCTATAATATTGATACATGATCCTTTTTGTAGTTTCCAAAGGGTCTCTTGTAGTTTTTATTTGTTTATAAACAAAATGATTTGGGTAGTTGCAATTTTTGGCATATTGAAACCTTGTAATTATATGGGTACATCCACTAAACATATTGAATACCCAAATCCTACCATAAAAGAGATTTTATGTTTAATAAAATTATATGGTTTCTACATGATCCAATATAATAATTGTTGCATATGTTACTTAACCTTACATTGGCTTTTCTGAAATGCAGTTATCAATGATGTCAACCCAAGTAATACAATAATATGCCTTGCCTTTTTTTGACCAAAATGACATGGAAAATCATATTTTTTTTGAGTCCGGATCATCCTTGATGGATTCTCCTCGTCGAGCTGATTCTAGTGGTATGTGGCATGTGTTAAACACCATGTTGAAGCACACACATGGTGTATGAGGAAGATGAGCACACACACACAAGAGACTCAACACAATGAAGGATAAGCGTGAGGCTTTCTTATTTTCCATTATACAAAGATGTACATTTATAGTACAATGGTGCGACTCTTGGTTTCACATTCCAAGGTCACTTGGACTCCATTGTGACTTTTCGCATTCCACACCTACCCATGTAGGATTAGGTGTTCCAACATCCCCCCTTAATCCGAAGGGGTATGTGTGAGTCCACAAAAGAGTTGAATACAATATAAAGATAACATGCATAAAGATTTCAACTAATCAACTTCCTAAATGTCATAAAGTATTTTAGGATGACCAATTCAACACTGAACGCAACATATAATTTGTGCTTCCTGAACTCTTCACCAAAAACCCAAAGGCAGCTTCAAGGCTTCGCTAGAGGAACGCTCCTCTTAAAAAAGGGAGACCTTGACCCAAAAGAAGGGAGGCTCATTGTCTGTAGTGGTTTTAGGTTGTCCACCAACCAAAGATGATGGTTTTAGGTTATCCACCAACCGAAAATGATGGTTTTAGGTTATCCACCAACCAAAGATGATGGTTTCAGGTTATCCACCAACCGAAGGCATGCTCATGGGCATCCGTGTCTCTGGCTACATCTCTGAATCTGGAATGACGAATTGTGGCTCAGGCTCGCTTGAACTGCTGTGTCTCTGGCTACAACTCTGAACATGGAATGAGAGATTGTGGCTCAAGCTCGCTTGATCTGTCATTGACGCTTGTACATGACCACCATTTCCCCCCCTGTCAGGGAAAAGGTGAGATGATGGTGAAAAATCAATTACAAGTTTGTTCAATATGCGTGAACAAGTTCTGACATGTGTCGTAAACATCTTCTTGGCTGCTGATGCCCATTGCCAAGAAGCGATCCATCCAAGATGAATCTTGGTTCTTGCAGGAGGCTTGTGTCTGAAGCATCTGTTTGAAGAATGGGTGTGCCAACCACAGTGCTTGCATGGATGAAGATCAAAACAATGATCTTTCATGTGGCCAACCTCACTCACAAAAAGGTTGGCATTTCTCAACTGCTTGTTGTTGCGTGGAACAAGATCTCAGAACAAATTACAGTGAACCGTCATACAAGAACCGCACTCAAATCAAGGGGTTTCTCAGGTAATCCGGAAGAATATGAAAGGACATATCCTTGTCATGATCTGCACTGGCCGTGCTTGTTGTGGAAAGCTCTTCCCAAGGTCTAATGATGGGCTTAAGAAGTGCAGGCGAGGTGCCGTGACCGCATGGTAACCGCTCTAGTGCAGAACCGAATGTGAATCAACCGAAACTTCATCAAGGCCGCCGATGGAAGTCATCTAACTTCCACGTAAACAGTTCGTATCGGTGACTCTTTTGCTGAAGTTCATCTTGTTGAAGCTGAGATTCCAACTGCAAAAACTCAATCTTTTCATGTGCATCTTGCAAACAACTCTGAATGTTACAAAGAGCATCCTTGCTCATTTTTATCATGTCATCAACATTTGAATGAATGAGGTCATTCAACAACACTAATGCCTCATTGATTTTGTCCATTTTCAACAATTTAGGCTCAAAAATGAATGAAAGGGTGTCGGCTTCAACCGAAAATGCACCCGGTTACAATGTGATTCAACAAATACAAATGACTCCAAGGAATTTCCAACTATGGAAATCTCAAAGTACAAGGTGTGCTCCTCAAATGATGGAGGGCAATCAACAATCCAACAACTCAAGCACTGATTGCAACTATGAAGAAGCAATGTCTGCTCACAATACAATGTCAATACAATACAATATTTTCTGCAAAAAATTGCAGCAAAAACAATGTGCAAGAAGCCTGAATTCTCTTATTCAAATCGCTGTTTCAAACTTGTCTTCTCATATAAAATTCTTCAAAAAATTCAACCTTCAAATCAATGCCACAAATCACAATGTAAATCTGCAAATTTCTCTATGTCATTCAATCCATCTTCTTCATATGTCGAATCTTCTTTTACTGTTGTTCTTATTCTCTTCTTCAATGTCCTTCCTCTCTCTGCTCTTTCTCTCTCTGCTGTTTTTTTTTTTTTTTTAATTAATTGAAAATTAATTAAAAAATAATTATTTGGGATTTAAAAAAGAGAGAAAGGGAAATAATTAAAAAGGGAATGGGGAATTAAATGAATGGAAATGGATTAAAAATTATTAAAATGGAAGGTATTAATTTAAAATGGGGAAAGGGATTAAAAAAAGGAATGAGAAATATTATTAGAATATAAAAATGGGAAAGTGTGAATCGAATTAATTTAAAAATCGAATGGTGTGAAGGGAGTATGGTGAGTGGTATTAAAATGATAAAAGGTCGAAATCTAAAATGAGAGAGTGGGAGTTAATTTAAAAGGGTGGAGGTTGTGTAATAAGGGGGGAGTGATTTAATTTAAATGGGGATTATTAAAATGGGAGGAGAGGAATGGTATAGTGGGAGGGGAATTAAATGGGAGGGTGGAGTAATAAGGGTGCGTAGAGCAGCTTTGTATGCGTGGAGTAATAAGGTGAGGGGGTAGGCAAAGAGTCGATGGTGTGTGTGATGAGCATTGGGAAGATGGGAGGCGTAAGGAGGGAGACCGCGTTGGTAAGTGTGGGTAACGTGAACGCAGGGTAGGCCGAGGGTATGAGCTGTGGGACAGTTGTTTGCAGAGCGAGCGGGAGTGCTGTAGTTGAGAGGCCGATGTTGCAGAGAGGGAAGGCCGAAAGGCCAGGATGCAAAGAATATTTTATTTTTTTTTAATTTAAAAAAAAAAAAAAATTTCAAACAGCAGAGTAGAGCAGGAATGGAGAGTAGAGAATTTTCCTTTCAGCAACAGAGACTTTAAAAATTCAGAGTTTGAAGGTACTTGCAGAAATTTTTCAGAAATTGCAGAATATTCAGGATATTTCAACAGTGAAACTCAGAAATTTTCACTTCAAAAACCCAGCATTTTCTTCAAGAAATTGTAGAGGGCCATATAGCAGCAGAAAATACTTTCTTCTTTCAAATATAGAGCAGAGTTTTTCTGGAACTTATAGCAGTAAAAATCCAAAATTTTGCAGGAATCTTCGAATGAAAAACTCAGAAATTCTTTCTCATTAAAACCAGAAACCTCTTCAGAAATCAACCTTAAACAATTTTCAGCAGCTCTTTCAAAATGATGCAGATTTTAATGAGCAGAAATTGCAGAGAAAAGATCAGAATTTAGAAAACCTTCAGATGCACAAAGTTTCGTTTCTCCAAAGCCAATTTCTGAACACTGGGATTTTGAATGCTGCTCCTCTTCAAAACACTGCTGCAAAAAGTCTCTAAACGCTACAAAAATTTCAAGAACTTTGCAGATATGCATAGGCCATAATCACAAATGGCTCATTCAAAGTGGAGCAGGGCCAGCAATCGCCCGCTCTGATACCATGTTAAACACCATGTTGAAGCACACACATGGTGTATGAGGAAGATGAGCACACACACACAAGAGACTCAACACACAATGAAAGATAAGCGTGAGGCTTTCTTATTTTCCATTATACAAAGATGTACATTTATAGTACAATGGTGTGACTCTTGGTTTCATATTCCAAGGTCACTTGGACTCCATTGTGACTTTTCATATTCCACACCTACCCATGTAGGATTAGGTGTTCCAACAACATGCCTTGAGAGCCCTCACGGTTTGAGAGATATCTTTGTTTGAAGTTGAAGAAACCAACTTGTGGGAAAAAACCCCAAAGGATGATGATGTGACAACTCTTATTTATTCAAGTCAAATGGTAAAAATGTGTCTCTTCTCCAACCAATAGAATAATTGAAAATTTATTTTGAGGGTTTTCAAACCTATTGAAAAGGATTTGGGTCTTAAAGCTACATTGAAATTCAAAATTCAAAAAACCCTTCTCAAAGGGTTTTTTCCCTCCACTATTTTTGAATTTCAAATGTTATCTCCCTCCAAAAGTGATATTTGATGGCCCCTTGGGATCCCTCCAAAAACTAAATATTGACACTCATCCAACTCGCCAAGGTAAGAACTTTAAACACGCATCTTTTGAGATCAAACTCTGAAATTATCTCGGCCTTGTGGAGAAATGCCAGATCTGAAGAGGCACAAATTAGCAAGGGTTTACTGTTTATGTTTTTTCTTAAAATGGCGCCATGGGTTTGTTCAAGGTTTTTGCATATTGTTTGGATCTCAAGATCAACAAATATTTTTGTGATTTGAGGCACGTTGAATGTCTAGGCCAGAGGTTTAATTGTCTCACACTATTAATCTTATGTGACACACTACTATGAGAAGGTTCAGGCATGATCTAGGGCTTCGAAAATTCCTGTGATCATAAAATTATGAGCATACAAAAGGATTTGATCATCTATTAATAACGAAGAATATTGTTATTCGAAGTTTGAATTGATGATATCTCTTGCGGACTATTATCTTTTTGATTGAAGTCTATAACAAAAGTTGAATAATATCATTTTGCGGCAGTTTATGTTTGTGCATCCATTATTAATTATTATCTGGTTGGTTGTTTAATGAAAATCTAAGGCACATTTAAGTTTGAAGATTTTTAAACCTATGGTATAATAAACCTACATCAGCTTTGAAGCCTTCGACTTGTGATATCTCAAGCACAAATATCTGAAGCGGTGGATCTCACCATAGTTGTGTATGCGCGGTAATTCAAGGCATAGATTTTATATTGTAATCATGTCCAAGCTTGTCATGCTACTTGAACTCCAAAGTCCGAGCGTTCACTTGTTAGAGACGTTGCATACAGTATTTGGTCCTAGAGAGAAGCCAAATTTAAAGAAACATCTAACACAGTGAAAGCATTAGTGAAAAATGATATGTCTTTTAATCTGAGTTGAAAAATTGGTCAAAATTTTCGTAATGAGTGCCTTTGAAAACATTCAACAAGGTATGTTACACTCTTGCAATTGTTGATTCTTGTAACAAGGTGCTCTTGTTCTGGAGGCATACGTTTGACAGAGAACAAAGACTAGATTGCATTTTAAGAGGGTTGCAACAATATGGTTCTTTCTATTTGGTGATAATCTATATACGTAATAAGGAAATAAGTGCATAATATCATTGTGATGTGTTACCTTTGCAATCATTAAGAAAATATGGATGGATTCTAGTGAGGGTTTCAGTGAAGTGCATTAAATTTATACAACCTTTGTTGCTATCTAAAATAAAATAAGGCCGCACAATGACATTCATTTCAACAAGTAAGAAGATAACAATTGAACACTTGTATTAAGGAGGTCTGTATTAAAGTTTTTCTCATCCTACAATAATTCATTATCAAGTCTCGCTTCATTTCACAAGCAACTTGATCATTCCCTGCATCAAAGGTATTGCTTAAGAATATCTTCAGTTAAAGGTACATCTATGTAACACTTCACTGATATTATTATGTTACAACAGTTTGGCAGAGAGAGTCAATTGGTTCATGTCTAGTAGTATGGGTTTTGTCACTATTGTAGTAGGGTTTCTAGAATAAGGGTTTTTTGTAAGGGTTTCATTGTTGGGATTTCACTCTTATATTAGTATTGATGGTAAGTGGGTCATTGTCCCTGGTACAGGATTCCACAAATAGGTTGCAGACGTATGAAAGCCCACAATAGTTGTCAAACTCATTATCATTTTTAGGGTGGTTGGGTGGTGCTAGGAAAGTGATTGAATTCACCCTAAGGTTGGAGCTTGAAAAAACTTCACAGTGGTAGGGTGGTGCTAGTGAAAGTTAGACCTCGTAAGGGTGTTGGAGCATCCTTTCAACAACAACTAATAAAACTAGGGCATTGGAGTATCCTTCCAGCTGGAGCTGGAAAATTGAACACTTTTATAGAGTACTAGGGAGTTTGGGGTTCCCTTTTCAATTGGATATGAAGCATTGATGTACTTATCGATCATTATAGAAGCATTCACTGTTTTTTCTCTTGAAAGGGTTTCCACCTAAAAATTATGGTGTCTATTGTCTATTGTTGGTTTATGATTTGAAGTTGATGCTAAATATTAATTAATGCTCTAAAAATATTAATAAGTTACTAATTTATAAGAAATATTGATTCATCCCCCTCTTAGTATTTCCAACAAGATTTAGATAATCTTGGAGAGAGTGAATGATTCCTCTAAGTTGTATGTTTCATGTGAATGCTTGAGTGGAGTCTAGTTTATGAGTGTTATCATATTATAAATGTGTATTGGTGAATTATAGTGTAAACGCATTGTTATATCTTTGGAAATGTTGATCTTGAGAAAATATGATGTATATATTGTTGCTATAATTAAAGTTTTAGATTGATAAATTCTATATTTGATTATAGATACCAAGGCTGGTTATAAATTGGTATTAGAACTAATCACTGTAACAATGAAGGAAACAAATTAGTATATGGTAACATCGAATTTGACATAGAGAGGATTGGGTTTGTGATAAAGTGGCATCAAAGTAGAGTTCAAAGATTGGACTGTTGTGGGATAAGAACTAAAGGTAAGCTACATCAAATATCTGATCAATTAAAATATTAACAAATGAAATGACTATATCACATTAAATACAACTAGGAAGTTAATATTCTTCTCTAGAAACACATAGAATATAAGTAACTAAAGATTTAATGTGAGTAGTGATAGTTTAGTATTTGGCATGGAAGAGGCATCACAAGAATAAGAGATTTAATTAGATGAAAGAATGAATATGAAACTCTTATGTATGTGACAGGAATTATGCATTTCTTAAAAGCAAAGCTCAAACATTACAGTGTAGATAATGAAATATTAACCCAAGCTTAGGGAAAGCAGAATGAGCATGATGCTTTATTACTTCAAATTCATTATAAACTTCAAAAGTGCTTGCATTAGGGACTATCTATGAGCAATTTAGTGAAATTTTCCTCTAGGAAGAGGTAACACATTGCTAAAGGATAAACATCTAGTGATGCAATGTTAGTGGACTTTATTGACAAGGATATAAATGCAGCACATGAAGTATCTAGAAATGACATGAAACATGTTTCCCATGGGAATAAAAAGACGAGGAATTCTTGAAACTCTGCGAGGGAGGAATTTAAGAAATATAAGCCACAAAAATTTGACAGTGAGATAAATATCGATGAAGAAGTAGAAATACAACTTCTAGAACTAAAGAAATATTTCTAGGTACTTGATTATTTAGGAGATACAAAGGAAAAATTGGCCATGTTTACATGAATGATCAAGCTTCCATTTGGTTGGAAGACCTAAAGAATGTGAAAATGATTGATGGAAGGAAAATAACCTGGAAGATATTTTAAAAGTGCTTCAAAAAGAAATACCTTCGTGAAAGGTGTTGAGAACGAGATCAAAGAATTTCATGTGTTGAAAATTGGACAATTGGCAATGGATTCCTATGTCAATAGATTATTAGAGCTACTAAGGTATGTTCCTTATATGAGAAATTCAATATTTAGTTCTTTCTCACTAGATTGCCCCAATCCTAACATGATGAGATTGAATTTAATAAGACAATAACTCTTGAAAATGCAACCTAGAAACAAAAATATTATTATGAGCAATATGAATACAAAAGGTTAAGAAAATTTTAAAAATAACAAAATTAATTAAATAAATAAAATAATTTAAATCAAAACAATTTATAAATCAAACAAAGTACTAAACAATCACCCAACATATAGCAAGTCTCAACAAGAAAAGTGGAAATAGAAAGACAAAGGAAAAGCAAAATGAAGAGATGAAAAGGAAACAACACCATTAAAAAAAAACCACTAAAGTGTTAGATGTGGAGAAATACATATGTTTAGGGATTTCCCTCACAAATAGAAAAGGAATTAAGTAATTCACTATGTTCAAGACACTATAATAATTAATGATGTAGCAAGGACTATTCCACAAATTGATACCACAATGGACAAGCGAATCACCCAACATCAATGGTGGAGGTAGGAGTGATTACCTAGAGATCAACTTCCATTTTGATTAATGATTAAGCCTAGATCTAACCATGAGTATATTAAACCCCAAATTGTTAATTCTCGTGTTCCATAGAAATGTAAGCACATGCAATCATGTCTATTCCACTTGGCTACAAGTACTAAACAAAAGGTTAGCGAGTTAATGGAAGCATGCTCATTGAAGATGAATGGTTGCATATGTAAGAAACGCTAAACATTTTTCCTTTGGGGTTATACAATGTCTTTGATTAGTATAGGTTAATTCGCAATGCATATGAATAAGTTGGACTATTATAATAAGACTTTTGAATATGTGGATCATGATGAAAACTTTAGAATTATAAAAGACATTCCAAAACCTTTTTCTATAAAGAAAATTTCAACATTAAAAAAAATTGTTTTTGAACATATTACACATAATATTGGAACATGTTTCAAATTTCAATATTAAATTAGAAATGAAAAAGTTGACCTATTATATTAATACTTTTGAATATATGGATCATGATCAAAACTTTGGAATTATAAAAAACATTCCAAAACCTTTTTATATGAAGGAAATTTCAACATTACAGTTAAAAAAATATTTTTTAAATGCTCACTCCTCCGAGGAATGCTTAAGATAAAATATCACACTACAAACTCTATTCAAATTCTATATTCTCACACAAAGATATTACACATATATATACATGAAATAGTCTCAAGATAGGAAATCTATCTTGGACGTACAATAATGTGGTTGAGAGATTCTCTCAACCACACACTAAAATAGAAAAAATATAGTTCTAGCTACTTCCTATTATGTAGGAACAAACTCCTCAAGTAGGGAATTACAACCATAGACAAGTAGGAATTAGATATTCCAACTCCCCCCCTTAATGACTACTTGTCAAGATGTTAATTCACAAAGTCTTGTTGTGGTCAAACATAACAAAGAATATGTCGACATCCATATAAAAGAGCAACCATCCACCGGAATGCATGGGTACCAACCGCTGCAACCGCTAGTCCTGTAGGATGTCCTTCACATACATGATTATGTCAACCATTATCACTACATATATGTACCTACAAATCCACCACCATCGGGCGAATTTCATGTGCAAAAGCTCCAAAACAAAGAGAGATCAACGCCTTTCTAAGCCAAATATTCATGTCCAAATAACAATCCCTAACAGTTGCGCTGATTGCGCCTTTCGACGCAACTGTCAGATAGAAAAATGCACCGACCCTCTTGTGCTCAGACACACCAAGCAGTCCACCTGCTCCTACGAGCACAAATCTCCTGTGTACATGTAGCCACAAAGGCGATTTTAGCCACAAAGGCGATCTAGCCACTAAGTCTCTATATGTGGTTTCTGGCTGACCACAAACCAGCCACAAACGCGATATATGTGGTTTCTGGCTCACCACAAACCATCACTTTACCGTGACAAAAGATGGTTTTAGGCTGACCATAAACCATTACAAAGTGGTTTTAAGATCACCACGAACTTTTCAAATGCCTTTACAAGGCTTACATTTCATACTTCAACATTTGGAGTTTCTGGGTACATATAATGACCACTACAACAACATCTAGACTTGCTTACCATTCAACCGTGTAACTCATCATCAAGAGTCTATTCCAAAAATCCATACTAACTCAAACAAACATCTACTTTGTTGTCCATCATACTTTTCCCTTCAAAAAACAATAATCCAAGACTCCATGGTCCGATCCTCCATCCCATTTCAGTATCCAATTCCCTTGGAATCTCAACGTAATGCCACTCCCCATGTTCACAGTATCAAGGCTAGTGACTGCTTCCAAGCATGCCTCCACATGCCTGTTGACACGCTCTTCTGACACCTGCAGAAGACCCAACAAAATATCGATCTCTTTTCTACACAAGGCCACCTTTACGACACCAATAACTGGCTTTCTCGCTTGAATATTTCTGTCATAGATTTTGTACTTTTCATTTATGGATATAATGGTCTTGAATCTCCATGCTTTACCTATCACTAGTTAGAGTCATTAATTCTAACAAAAATGACTACACATTGAGGTCATGAATCTCAATATGTATACAAACTCCCAAGACATAATCCCTTCAGAGCAATATGAAAAATAATAATAAAAATACAAAATATATGACTATAATTTTATGCATCAAAGAAAAAGCACCAACCACAGTCCCCTCATCCGACTTCTTCTGCAGATTTCTGACACTCATTTTCGGATGCAGATTGCCAATACTACTAAACCACGAAAAAAAAGAAAAATTCAATAATGCATCGAATATACCACAGAGAAGTGATACCGATAGTTTCTCTTATCGTCCCATTCTTTCCAATGCAAGTACAGAGGTTCTTGCATAAATTAGATTCCAAAATATCACATTGCTACTTGGACAGTTTGAGCTTCTTCTTACTACCGCACTATTCTTCTAAATAGCTGAGTACCTTTGACTGAACTCTCTCATTCTCTAATTCATCGAGAGAAAAAAACTTTCTGTTGAAGTCCATGTCGTGAACACTGGTTGGATTCATTATGTTTGAATATATTGTGTTGTTCAGCGACGATGACACATTAATGGCGACCGAGGCTCCGTTGTTCCGAGAAGACTCATACAATTTGTTGACATCAAATTCCCTTGCCACAGATACTAGACGGATTCCAGCGTTCATTTCTTCTTTTGATCCATCGCCACCACCATCTATACTGGGTGATGTCTTCTCCCTTGGAAAAGTTCCGGATGAGGAATGAAAATCCATGGAACCTGGGAATTTCGGCCGTACTGAAGCTATTGGAGAAAAAAAAAATCTAATTGCACAGGATTCCTATTCACAGGTATTCCATAAACAAATGGTTATGGATCGCCATTACCGGAACCCTCCACATGCTCCTCATTTGTGTTCCTCCTCTCTGATCCAAGCGCCAGCCAGATCTGGACAAACCATTGTCCACAGCCCAGCCTCTGGTGTTACCAACTGCACTCGTGGAGAATTCGTTATAAACAATATACAATGTCACGTTACAACGATTAGCACTCCCGAGAATTCTCAGGTCTTGCAAAACTATCCGTTTGCTCATGATCTACATTTGGGAAACAATAGACGCCATCCCATGGCTCTGTAACTCAGCAACACTGCTATGCAATCGGCCCTCACAGTCTTCCATCGCGGTCACTGTTCAATGCTCATATTCATGCATATTTAAACATCAACTTCCGACAGGTTCAAACCACGATGCTTGTCGAGGCCTCCCATCGATGCCAGGGATCGAGCCGTGACCACGACTCGGCAATTGCAGTGAGCTCCTCACTGAGCTACTTCCGATCGCCTCAATCTTTAGTATCTCTCTCAGCCATTCTTCCACAACGCTTACTGCTCCTTTGCCCAAGAGATAACAAGCTCTACGGTCCTACAACCACTCGATTCATCTCCCCAACTCAATGATGATGAGTCCACACTCCGTCTTCGGATCTACTACCAATGAGCCCGATCCACAAATGAAACCTAAAGGCTGCTCCTTGAACGCAATCGGCCACTAAACTTGGCCTTAACAACGCGTGCAACACTGCTCACGGGCTCTTATGCCATGACCTTACGCAGGGAGAATATCTTCTTCAGGTTTCTCACACTACTTTCTCTAGGCTTCAAAAGAATCTTCCTCTCCGGATCAAGCACAACAAGTTGCAAACTCTTCACGCAGATCCACTAATCACGGGCAACAACAACCAGCCCACACAGATTCAGGTGCAATCTGGAAACCACGATCCGCTTTTTTTTTTCTGTGCTCAATTTGGCATCCACACTCTCCTCTTCGGTGGTCACAAAACGCACCACCACTCTACTCGGCCTCCCACAGGAAGGCACCACCACCACTGCAACATAGTCCAAGATTCATTGCTAACGGGGATTGTGGGTGTGTCCCCTACCACAGAACACCAAAACACTTTCACGCTTCAACACTTCCATACTTCATCAAGTTTCAAACGTGACACTTGTTAATACATCTCAGATCTCTCTGAGTTTTTCGAAGCGGACTCCACAGAAAAACGTTACGAGAGGAAGCGTAGAACGTAGAACGTTGCGCAAGCTCAACAATACAATGCACAACAAACACCAGTGTGGGTTTTCTTTAATAATCGCTTGAACAAGATAGGAGAAATTCCGAGGCTGTAGTGATGACTTTATGTCCACTTAAAATCTAGTGAGACCGGTTTCGATCCACGCTCACCGCACGAATCCACCTTCTTGACTTCTCTAGCATTCATACTCTAGTCAACACCACTCTACAACGCCACAGCATGCAGACTGCTCATGCGGGACTCCTTGCCTACAGATTGGTGTGACCCAACAATGATTTGGAACTCTCGGACCAAAGGACTTGCTTTCGCAGTCTAGCTCTCATTACGTCAACGGATTGGCGAACCCCTGCTCCAACACACCCTTGCCAAACGAATGGACAACCAAAAAATAAGACTAAAACACAATATACTCTCTTACTTTCCCTCAGCCCAGGAGGGGTCGAGGCTCAGGCCCTTATGCCTCTGATATGAAGATAAAATATCACACTGCAAACTCTATTCAAATTCTATATTCTCACACAAAGATATTACACACATATATATACATGAAATAGTCTCAAGATAGGAAATCTATCTTGGACGTACAATAATGTGGTTGAGAGATTCTCTCAACCACACACTAAACTAGAAAAAATATAGTTCTAGATACTTCCTATTATGTAGGAACAAACTCCTCAAGTAGGGAATTACAACCATAGACAAGTAGGAATTAGATATTCCAACTGCTTACTCATGACTTTCAAAGGTTTTTAAATGCTCACTCCTCCGAGGAATGCTAACTCATGACTTTCAAAGCAGTACTAAGAAAGATGACGTTTTTCTCATTAAAAATAATCTCAAAATAATGTTTTATTCGCTATTATATTTATAATTTTATTATTATTATTATTTAATTTTAAAGTTACGGTTAATTTAGACACTAAATTAGTATATGAAATTTTTTTGTTTGTAAAACAAAAGATCTATATGACTATTAAATCTATAAAAACATATATATTCTATTCCTTTAATTTGAACCAATAATCTTTTAAGAAAAACCAATGTTCTTAACATTAAAATGTTTTAAAACTTTTCATTTCATAATATGCGAAATAGATAGTTTTATCTAACTTAATTAAAATGTTTTAAAAATATCACTTTTTATCTAACTTAATTAAAATGTTTTAAAATTATCACTTTTTAATTCGATAAGTAGATTTACAACTTAATTAAAATGTCTTAAAAATCACTTTTTAATTCGAAAAGTAGATTTACAAAGGTGTAAAATGGGTGGGTTTATACGAAGTTTTATAAAACTAACCAAAAAATAATAATTTGTTATTTTTTTTAAAACTCAAGAAAACTAGTTTAAAGGAGAGAACTAGGATAACATTAAATTAAGTTGACAAAACTAAGTGTGATATTTTCAAGTCCATGTTTATTTCAAGTTTATATTTATTTTTATTTAAAAAATATAGTTTTATAATTGTATTAATAATCGATATGCAATAAGTATAAGTTATATTTATTTTTATATTAAATTGTAGTTTTAAAAACATAGTAAGAAAATAGGATATTATATTTAAATAAATAAAGTTATGTACAAAATAAATATGTTAAATTTTACATTGAATTTAGGTTTGTTTGTTTATTTATTTAATTAATGATTTATTATTTAAATTTTATATTCGAAGGTAGAAAATGATTTTACATCTTAAAATTTTCTTAGAGCACTTGGATCATATAGACTCAATAATTTAGAACTACAACTTTCTTAAAATTTGATTAGATTTTAAGTTAAATTGCTAAAACAATCCATTTATAAAAGGATAAGAAGTCATTTTGTTAAATTATGCATTCATATTGTATAAAGTGCAATTAATATATTTAAAAAAAAAGAAATAGATAGTTTATATTAATTCAGCTGGAATAAGAACCATATTAATTCAACTGGAATATGATCCATAACCTTATATTTAGGCACACTTTTTCTTCAGCTGAGGGCTAATGTTTATCATTTTACTCTATATAACCACCTCACGTTTTTTTGGAAATATTGTTATTGATGGCAAAGGAGCAGATCAGGATCAGAAAAGGTATACAAAACAACAGAAAAGGCAAAGAGCAGCAACAAGGTATGCAAGAGCAACAACATGGCAGAGGATAAACTCAAGGAACAACAAGCAAAGGGGCAACAATATATATGGAACAAAAACTAACAAAGGAGCAACAAATACATTGGTGGTTTGGTAGAACATTGATGTTGGCATGTTGATTGAGCTGAATTGTTGTGATGCAAAGGCAAGACTCTAAGGAAAAGACGAAGATTTTTGTGATGCATTAATGATAAGTTTTGTTATTTGATATTGGCTTTTAGTTGATGCAATTAATCATTACAAGTGGCTGAAATTAATATTGGAATATTTATTTATTTTTGTGGTCTAATATTCAAGATATGAAGAATTTGGAAATGAATGAGTGGAAGGCAAAGAGTCAAGCCTATTCACCTCATATTCCTATGTGGAATACAAAAAACCAGCAAATTATCTTTATAGAATATGTCAATTTGGAGGGCATGAGGAGGTTAGAGAGTGGGAGAATGTGTGAGAGCTAATTGATATATTATACATTAGTTACTTGGTACATATGGAGCTAATGTGAAGCAGATTTGAAGGGGAGAAGATGCAGAAGTAAAGAAGGAGGTATGAATAATTGATGACTAGGTAAATCAACACATCATTTTCATTTTTGTATGAGGGTATTGTGGTCTCCTTTCGAGTTGTAGCTTGATAAATTTTTAGTTGGAACTCGTTGAGGTAGGAGCCTCGTGTGGGTTGTAGCCTGCAAAAAACATATGGGAGTTGGAGCTTCCTTGCATGTTGTATCTTGTATAAATTTGAGGTAGCATCCTCGTGTAGGTTGGAGCCTATATAAAATTAGATGTAATAAGGAGTAAGAGCTTGCCTTTGCATCACAACAATAATAAAACTGTGGTTTTCTCCCTTATGGGTTTCCACTTATATCTGGTACCCACATGCATTAATATTATGTGTTGATGTGATGTATTGGTATGCTTATTACCTGATGTTCACACATTCAGCTTGTTGATCATTATTTGTTAGGCTTCTCATGTAATGGTTTAGTTAATGAGTTTAATGAAAATAATTTTATCAATTAGTATTGGTCAAGCTTTCATTAATTAATATTAGAGCCAAGTTCCTTCTGTATAAGCCTAACAACTTGAAGGTAGGTTTGGTTGAGTCATGGACTATCAAAGTGTACTTGTGTTGAGTGCAACAAGCTTTCATGAATGGAGAGATAAGGTTAAAATGGATTTAATGACTTATGGACCTGGTGTATGGAAAATTGTATGTGATGGTTACTGCAAAGTCTCTCCCTCTTTGCAAGAAAAACAACGGAATGCTAAGGCAAATACGTAATGTATAACAATCTTCATAACAAGGATCTTAAAATAGTAATAGATTTAAATTTTGCAAAATAATTTTGGAATAGATTGCATCTCATGCATGAAGGAGACACTAGTGGGTGCATTGTGAAGAAGGAGAAGATAAATAGGAAGAAGAAAAATCCATTTCAAAAGGAAAAGGTTTAGTCTAATGAGGTCTCTACTAGTGTGAAGGGAAGACTCCAAGGCAACAAAAAATATTGTTGTGATGAATTAATGATAATTTTATTTATTTATTTTATATTGGCATTTAGTTGATGCAATTAATCATTACATGTGGCTGAAATTAATATTGGAATATTGATTTATTTTTGTGGTCTAATATTCAAGATATGAAGAGTTTGGAAAAAAATAAGTGGAAGGAAAAGAGTCAAGCCTATTCACTTCATAGTCCTATGTGGAATACAAATAGCCATCAAATTATCTTTATAAAAGATGTCATTTTGGAGGGCATGAAGAGGTTAGAGAGTGGGAGAATGTGAGAGAGTTGATTGATATATTATGCATTAGTTACCTAGTAAATATGGAGCTAATGTGAAGTAGATTTGAAGGGGAGAAGATGTAGAAGTAAAGAAGAAGTTATGTGGAATTGATTACCAAGTAAATCAACATATTGTTTTCATTTTTGTATGAGGGGATTGTGGTCTCCTTTCGAGTTGTAGCTTGATAAATTTTCAGTTGGAGTTGGTTCAGGTAGGAGCCTATTGTGGGTTGTAGCCTGCAGAAAACATATGGGAGTTGGAGCTTCCTTGCATGTTGTAGCTTGCAGAAATTTGAGGTAGAAGCTTCTTGTAGGTTGGAGCCTACAAAAAATCAGATGTAATAAGGAGTAGGAGCTTGCCTTTGCATCACAACAATAATAAAATCGTGGTTTTATCCCTTATGGGTTTCCACTTATATATGGTATCCATATGCATTATTATTATGTGTTGATGTGATGTATTGGTTTGATTATTACTTGTTGTTCACACATTCAGTTTGTTGATCATTATTTGTTAAGTTTCTCAAGTAATGATTTAGCTAATGATTTTAATGAAAAGAATTTTAATTTTAATCAATGGACTAAATTGATTCACCCTCTCCCCCTCAGATTAGTCAAGATTTTAACACCTTTTACATGCAAAATGACTTACATAATTTATTATATATATCCACCAAAAAACACCATAGAACTTAGCAAAAGGAAATGAAATTCAAGACAATTTTAATCTTTCAGGCTACTCACTTCCATTCCGTCTTGGTCGCTAGGTGCATGCTTCATCACTGCCACATCTAGCTAATACAGTGAAGGGTCTTCCACAATATGGGCTTGATAGCTTCGAGGGGGGATTCTTTCAACAATACTTTCAGGAGTGGGGCCTAAGAGGTGAAACACATCTTTCAAAACTCCCATAGTGGCATTCTCCACCACGAGCTCAATATTGTCAACCTTAAGGCACAAATTATCCACTTTATTTGCAAGATTTTCCATTGAGAGTTGACAACACTCAAGATATTTCCTCAAATTTCCCATCTGTTGAGTGAGCACGGAAAAATGTGACCTCACTTCCTGGCGGAAACGTGAAGCTGGGTTACACTTTTGTGAGAATCGAGGGCAGAAATTTTTTTTCGGCAATAGTTCGGCCGAACTTTCTTAAAAATTTCGGCCGAAATTTTACTTTTAAAAGAGTTCGGCCGAACTATTTTCTATAAATAAATCGCCCGCGAAGGATTGTGGTTTACAGATTTCATTGTTCGCGCGTTTTCTGTCCCTGTCGCTGCTGCTGTGTTCGCTCTGTTGCTCCTTCCGGCCGCGCTGGTGTTCATCTTGTTTGTCTCGTCCGCGCTCTTCAACTCGTTGTGTTCGGGTATGTTCTACTCACTGGTTTTGGTAGTCTACTCGCTGTGTTCGGGTATGTTCTACTCGCTCGTCGACTCGCTATGTATCGTTTGACTAACTAAGCTGTGTATCGGTTGATGATGATTAAAGAATGTTCAGTTTATTTACCATCTTGATATATAAGTTATTTTGATTTATTATAATTCTAATGTATGTATTGTGTTGAATTATGAGAATAACTTGATTTTTTAGTAGCACTATATCTGAAACAAAAATAGGTTATGAATAAATATAGTATGCTCAAATTTGTATCTTAGTGAAGGACTCATGGGAGCTTATGAAATATGTCTCTCGTAACATTGTAGGTTGAAACTAATTTTTTGTATCCTTTTATATGAAAAATTAATATATATTTAGAGATTATATTAATTGTTTTTCTATGTGCTCATAGCAATAGTATAGACGAACGTTAAAATAACCTAGATATGTTTATGAGTAGAGGTTATAACAAGGTTTGGTAAGTGAGGAAAATTAATTTTAAACTAGTAAGTCTTTAAGTTTTTCATTCATAGACTGAAACCAGGGTGGAATGACTGTAGCTGAAATCGGTTATATTTTTCATAACTATGACAAAGGAAACGTGTTCTAGTTACGATCTCATGAGGCCTATTTAACCATACCAATTTCTCATGTGAAGTAAAAACTTGCGCCCACAACATACCAGTACTAGAAAAATAGCGTCTGAATTATATCATTCCCTTAGTTAGGAGGGGATTTAGGCAGGCTGAATATAAATCTATATACATAAACTTGGTGGCTGTAGATAATATCGGGTTCCTGAGGAAAAAAAGTTCAATAACAGAGTGTTAATTATATCCTATAGTAAGAAAACATAATATTAATTACATGCCATAGTAATCAAAGACACCTTCATTAGAATTCATGAGCAATAAGCATAGACGCCTTCATTATAATTCATGAGCAGAAGAAAAACATATCATCTACTCTCATGTTTCTATAGAAGAATATAAATCTTTAACAAGGATATGGGTAATAAAACCATATCAATATAGATATTCTCTAGGGAAATAAAACTTGAAATTATAATTACATTAGAGATATCGATAGAGATATGCTTAACCAGTTTTGAGACAACCTTCATGAGTAATAGCAGAAGATAAGTCTAACTCAGCCACAAATAATGAAAGTAACTATAGCTGAAACTCATGTATATTCAGAGTTCAAAAATATTTCATATGAAATAGGTACAATTCAGAATACCAATTAACCTAGAAGAGATTCATTTGTAAACAACACAAAACTGTTACTATGTTGTACTAGCTAAATGCTGAGTTAATATACCACCCTTAAAACTGCTTATTACTTTGCCTAGAGAACATAGTTTAAATAACACTATATACGGAATCACATATCGACAACAACAAACATAATAAAATATTTTATAAAAGACAAATACCATATAGGGTATAAACTCAAACAAAACAAAATTTACTTAGTAAATGAACACAATGTATGACCTTGAGTTATATATATAGCCATATCTAAGCTATATTTCATCTAAGTAGCTTTCAATTTAAACTTATATCTAACGTTAAATTATATAAAAGAATAACAGTAATCCAAACTTCAAAATAATATTTAGAACTTTAGTATAAAATGTGACATATAATTTTCCTGTGTGGAAAAACATAGTTATCGAGAGTTCAAAACTCATGCATTTGATTAGAAAGTGGGTATACGAATGAGCAAGTAGATTTTTTTCTAGAAATGAGGTAGTGAAGGTTGATAGAGAGCCACACAAAATTGAAAATTCATACCTTAACAAAATTGTTAGATCCTTTTAAAGAAAACGTGTCATATAATCAACTTTCATTGAAATATATGATAAACTCAACCCAATTTTATGAAAAATAGTATACCATTTTTTACATTTCACATAATACAAATAGATAAATATTACTTAAGTATTGAACTATAAAGATTTAACTACCCATAGAGAGATGGCCAAGTGATTGAGACAGGGCATCATCACAATAAAATACCAAGTACAAATTGTAGTAATCCTAGAATCATGCTTTACATAAGGTAAAATTGGGGAACTCATGACTTGTACTATAGATAAAAAACATTTACCCTTACCAAAAAAATATGATAAAAATTGACAAACTACATAAGCTTAAGCTTAAGGGGATATAATCCTTCTTGCCTTCCATATAGATAATGAAAATGATTGTTCCAAGTCTCATGTTGCTTCTCATGTTATTTTATAAACCTTGATTGGAAAGAAAAATAAGAGGGCAGAAATGTAAGAAATATAAAACATAATGAAACACAACGTAAGAAATAGAGAACATAATGAAACACACACATACATATCTCTAGACAATCAACATAATTATTTTCCTAGGAAATCCTTATGGGAGATGAGCAACCCTAAAAAGTAATGATGCTCTAGACTCCTTTTTCCCTAGGAAATCCTTATGGGAGAAAAACAACACTAAAATGTAAACATGCTCTACTCTCTCTTTTCTGGTATGGAAAATATGTGAGTACAAAGAAAGAGGTAATCTCTCTAGAGTTAGCTAAGACTTTTAGCATGTAAGGTTGCTATAAAAACTTAACTTCATACATTTTTTTCTCTAACTTCACACTCCTAGTTGTATTTTCAACTATGGAACAAAATACAATAACACAAAATGGAACTCTTATTCCTCCTAGTGGCCAAGTATTTAACATAGCGTGATAGCCAACTAGGTGTAAGATTTGACTCTGTTAACCATTAACGAGGTTTGTGATTTTAGACCTTTTAGAGTCTTGTTAAAATTCCACATGTAGCTAGCTTGCCATGCATGAGTAATGGGGCTAAAATGTCATTATCTCGTACCATGGTGGTCAACATGATAGGTCAACTTACTAAAGGCATAAATTTTGAATGAACTTCATTTGATGTTTTTCTTGTAGCATTGGATATGTCTTTAAGTGTAGAATAATGGTCAAGATTTCGGCACAAGGGATAATCGTTTGACCCCCATAAATGTGATTTAATACCTCAAAATGACTCCAAAAGGTTTTAGACCCGAATTCTCCACCCACCATTAAAATGACCCTACAAGTTGATTCTTTCAGTTTTTTCACTCTATAAGCATCAAAATATATGAAAAATAATATAATTATCCAATCTAGATCATTATTTAATAATTTGTTAAAATTATGAGTAAGATATACATCATGGAATTTAAATAAATAGCGTTAATTCATTAAACACCCTTGTACATTCCTTGTTGATACTTTGAAAGTAATATGTTTTGAAAAATAATTTGTTTATGGATTCTATTTTCCACATTCTCTCAACCATATCAAAAACCTTCTTATAATATTTGAAACCTAAGGTATTTCCCATACTAAAGTATGTTCTTTTAAAACATGTTTTCTTGGTGATATGGGTGATTTAGAAATGATTGGGAGAGCGAAATTCCTCATTTAATATGTACAATATGTTTGGTTGAATCCACATGAAAAACAAGACTCCCAATCGTGAGAAGAGGAAATTACATCCTATTTCTCCCCCCTAGCACAATTTACCAGTACAGTTAGAATTTAACAGCCCCAAACTGGATTTTACTCTCAGGTACTGGAACCTCTACAAAGGTTCGACTTGGAAACATAGTTTTTCCTTAGGTTTCTCCACTGGTTCTATGTCCAACTTGGATAACCTACAACAACATCCTTCTTTTCATTTTTTATATCCCCTCTTGGATAACCATAATATATTGAAATGGAGCTAGCCAACTCAAATATAGTATTGCAAATCCCTGGCTAAGTTAGATGAGAATTACATATGGTCTTGAATGAGCATTTGGACTCTTTAGATATATATCTAAAGAGTCCAAAAGCTCATTCAAGACCATATGTAATACATAACCTCCTCATCTAATATATAAAACTTTAATCCATGTGCTTAACCTTAACATTGACACAAATGGAATACAATTTTACTCACTGCTTTATGATAGAAAAATATGCGGATGAATATTGCCCACATATCCGAAGTCAAAAGGGATAGATTAAAAAGGGATGCTCCAGTCATCTATAAAAGATAAATTAAAGAAGCATGACATATTAGTAATGTAAATTAGATATGCGTACCAATTATGTTCATATAACACAACAAATAGATGATTCAATACAAATGTCAAATAGAAGTCATATTTATCTCATGGGCCTTCAACTTAAATTATATATCTAGCATTACATTAAGCTATAGGAGATAAATCAAAGAAGCATTTGAATGTAAATTAAACATGTGTAATAATTATGTCCTCATTTAATATGTACAATATGTTTGGTTGAACCCACATGAAAAACAAGACTCCCAACCGTGAGAAGAGGAAATTACATCCTATTTCTCCCCCCTAGCACAATTACCAGTATAGTTAGAATTTAACAGCCCCAAACTGGATTTTACTCTCAGGTACTGGAACCTCTACAAAGGTTCGACCTGGAAACATAGTTTTTCCTTAGGTTTCTCCACTGGTTCTATGTCCACAACTTGGATAACCTACAACAACATCCTTCTTTTCATTTTTTATATCCCCTCTTGGATAACCATAATATCTTGAAATGGAGCTAGCCAACTCAAATATAGTATTTCAAATCCCTGGCTAAGTTAGATGAGGATTACATATGGTCTTGAATGAGCATTTGGACTCTTTAGATATATATCTAAAGAGTCCAAAAGCTCATTCAAGACCATATGTAATACATAGCCTCCTCATCTAATATATAAAACTTTAATCCATATGCTTAACCTTAACATTGACACAAATGGAATACAATTTTACTCACTGCTTTATGATAGAAAAATATGCAGATGAATATTGCCCACATATCCGAAGTCAAAAGGGATAGATTAAAAAGGGATGCTCCGGTCATCTATAAAAGATAAATTAAAGAAGCATGACATATTAGTAATGTAAATTAGATATGCGTACCAATTATGTTCATATAACACAACAAATATATGATTCAATACAAATGTCACATAGAAGTCATATTTATCTCATGGGCCTTCAACTTAAATTATATATATAGCATTGCATTAAGCTATAGGAGATAAATCAAAGAAGCATTTGAATGTAAATTAAACATGTGTAATAATTATGTCCTCATTTAATATGTACAATATGTTTGGTTGAATCCACATGAAAAACAAGACTCCCAACCGTGAGAAGAGGAAATTACATCCTATTTCTCCCCCCTAGCACAATTACCAGTACAATTAGAATTTAACAGCCCCAAACTGGATTTTACTCTCAGGTACTGGAACCTCTACAAAGGTTCGACCTGGAAACATAGGTTTTCCTTAGGTTTCTCCACTGGTTCTATGTTCGACTTGGATAACCTACAACAACATCCTTATTTTCATTTTTTATATCCCCTTTTGGATAACCATAATATCTTGAAATGGAGCTAGCCAACTCAAATATAGTATTGCAAATCCCTAGCTAAGTTAGATGAGAATTACATATGGTCTTTAATGAGCATTTGGACTCTTTAGATATATATATAAAGAGTCCAAAAGCTCATTCAAGACCATATGTAATACATAGCCTCCTCATATAATATATAAAACTTTAATCCATGTGCTTAACCTTAACATTGACACAAATGGAATACAATTTTACTCACTGCTTTATGATAGAAAAATATGCAGATGAATATTTCCCACATATCCGAAGTCAAAAGGGATATATTAAAAAGGGATGCTCCGGTCATCTATAAAAGATAAATTAAAGAAGCATGACATATTAAAGTAATGTAAATTAGATATGCGTACCAATTATGTTCATATAACACAACAAATAGATGATTCAATACAAATGTCACATAGAAGTCATATTTATCTCATAGGCCTTCAACTTAAATTATATATCTAGCATAATACATTAAGCTATAGGAGATAAATCAAAGAAGCATTTGAATGTAAATTAAACATGTGTAATAATTATGTCCTCATTTAATATGTACAATATGTTTGGTTGAATCCACATGAAAAACAAGACTCCCAGCCGTGAGAAGAGGAAATTACATCCTATTTCTCCCCCCTAGCACAATTACCAGTACAGTTAGAATTTAACAGCCCCAAACTGGATTTTACTCTTAGGTACTGGAACCTCTACAAAGGTTCGACCTGGAAACATAGTTTTTCCTTAGGTTTCTCCACTGGTTCTATGTCCAACTTGGATAACCTACAACAACATCCTTCTTTTCATTTTTTATGTCCCCTCTTGGATAACCATAATATCTTGAAATGGAGCTAGCCAACTAAAATATAGTATTGCAAATCCCTAGCTAAGTTAGATGAGGATTACATATGGTCTTGAATGAGCATTTGGACTCTTTAGATATATATCTAAAGTCAAAAATACTAATGATAGAAAAATATGCGGATGAATATTGCCCACATATCCGAAGTCAAAAGGGATAGATTAAAAAGGGATGCTCCGGTCATCTATAAAAGATAAATTAAAGAAGCATGACATATTAGTAATGCAAATTAGATATGCGTACCAATTATGTTCATATAACACAACAAATAGATAATTCAATACAAATGTCACATAGAAGTCATATTTATCTCATGGGCCTTCAACTTAAATTATATATCTAGCATAATACATTAAGCTATAGGAGATAAATCAAAGAAGCATTTGAATGTAAATTAAAAATGTGTAATAATTATGTCCTAATTTAATATGTACAATATGTTTGGTTGAATCCACATGAAAAACAAGACTCCCAACCGTGAGAAGAGGAAATTACATCCTATTTCTCCCCCCTAGCACAATTACCAGTACAGTTAGAATTTAACAGCCCCAGACTGGATTTTTCTCTCAGGTACTGGAACCTCTACAAAGGTTCGACCTGGAAACATAGTTTTTCCTTAGGTTTCTCCACTAGTTCTATGTCCAACTTGGATAACCTACTTGACTTACATCTTCTTTTCATTTTTTATATCCCCTCTTGGATAACCATAACATCCTTGAAATGGGCAACAGCCAACAAATATAGTATTTGCAATCAGCTAAGTTAAGATGAGGATTACATATGGTCTTGAATGAGCATTTGGACTCTTTAGATATGCGTACCAATTATGTTCATATAACACAACAAATAGATGATTCAATACAAATGTCACATAGAAGTCATATTTATCTCATGGGCCTTCAACTTAAATTATATATCTACCATTTCATTAAGCTATAGGAGATAAATGAAAGAAGCATTTGAATGTAAATTAAACATGTGTAATAATTATGTCCTTTCTAGTTCAATAAATAGATAATAATTTGGCTCAACTATGCCTTGTACTCAACTATGCCTTGTACATGTTTTCCTTTAAACATTTACTTTCATAGCACATTTTCATCAAAAATTTGGACCTTATTCCTCTAGTGTGTCTCTCAAAAGCACGTACACATTCATTTTGAGAGGAAATTGAAGACAGAAACCAATAGCTAATTCTTCTAACTAACCTTGAATAAAATGAGCTAAATTGTACTTTGATACCAACTTGATTTGAATATGGACAAACTAGTTTTTTTGGGCTATCTCCCTCATTAGTTAAATAAAAATGTGTTTAAGATCGTCTAAAGTTAGCCAATTGAGAAGGGGTATATATGTCAAGATTTAAGTGTATTTTGTGAGAAATTTATTAGTTAATTAGCTTTTAAAAACTCGTGTACAACAAATAAAATGAAAATTTTTTATTTCTAGGAAATGTTTTTCCCTCAATCCAGATTCTGATCATTGGACATGTAAGAGGAAGAAAGAGGGAATTCACTTTTCAAATTCTAGACCTTGTCTAAACCAAAATAAACTAGAGGTTTGGTTTTCAAATACATTCACTTATTTGGAAAATTTCTAGCTACCAAAATTCCATATGCCAATCTACCTCCCAAGAAATCCATTTATTGCACCACTGGTTAGTTTTTTGTATTACACTCCAAAAGGTTTTAGACCGGAATTCTCCACCCACCATTAAAATGACCCTACAAGTTGATTTTTTCAGTTTTTTCACTCTATAAGCATAAAAATATATGACAAATAATATAATTATCCAATCTAGATCATTATTTAATAATTTGTTAAAATTATGAGTAAGATATACATCATGGAATTTAAATAAATAATGTTAATTCATTGAACACCCTTGTACATTCCTTGTCGATGTACTTTGAAAGTAATACGTTTTGAAAAATAATTTGTTTATGGATTCTATTTTCCACATTCTCTCAACCATATCAAAAACCTTCTTATAATATTTGAAACCTAAGGTCTTTCCCATACCAAAGTATGTTCTTTTAAAACATGTTTTCTTGGTGATATGGGTGATTTAGAAATGATTGTGAGAGCGAAATTCCTCATTTAATATGTACAATATGTTTGGTTCTTGCCACTAAGCCAAGAATTTTAAATTCAACTGACTTTTAATATAACCAACTAAATCCTGCAAAAAAGGAATAAAACAATTTATGTTAGGGTTGTGGATTCATGCATTGAAACAACACACCATGATATTTCAAATTTAAAAATAATGGTTTGAGTCCTAGGTAGCTTAGAATCCTATTTGTTTTCAAAATAAGGATGCACTCCCATTTGATTCTCATGATTAGGTTGTAATGATGAGGCTCTCGCTCAAGAGTGGACCTTCCCAAAATCTTGTGACGTCTTGTCACAAACAAAACCATCAAACTGAAAACACATCATGCAAGAAACATAGCTCGTTGACATATCATTTTTCTCCTTCAAAGAAAAAAAAATTCACATCATGTGAATATCTCCATGTACTCTTACATATTGGTGTACAAAACCATCAACCAAACACAAGTCGACGAAACATGCCTCTTCAAACAACTGACTCTCAAGTCAAATAATAGAGCTCATGTACAAATTTCCATATTTGTTGCATTTAAGTGTGTCAACGTAACTCTACTTTCAACATCTTGCTTCATGCAACATGCACCATACTTGGAATTTGCAAAGAAATTCATGAAACATCACAATACATGCAAGGCCTTAATTGGATATGAAATCTAACCATCTGTTAGCAAACCATTTCAATGGCGCATCTTTTAGATGCACTTCATCATGTGAATCATCTTGACCCTCATCGATTATGGAATCCTATTTTCCATTCTTGTTGTTATCTCTTTCGACCTTCTTCAAATGTTGTGGATGACTTGTTGGATACAAAGTCGAACACTTGTCCACAAGGTGACCTTTCTTATGGCAATGAGTAATAAACAATTGCATCTTATTTTCATCATCATTTTCCTTGTCCAATGGGCCTTTGACTTTTTGCCTCATTTATTTAGAAAGTTTCAATGTGCATGGATATCTTCTTCCAACATCTATAAACATTATGATTGTTCAAACCACAAATGGAACATGTGCAAGTTCTTTTATATATCTTATGTGAATATTTACCATGTTTATCATAATCAAAAGCAATTTGATTAAAGGAAAATGTATACCTTGAACATTCATCATTGTCGCCTTCTTGAGGAGGTGAATTTGATGAGGTAGTGGCTCTCCTCTGAATACTAGCAATGAATTCAATGGCTAGATAGAGATTTCAACATCCTCTTCTTTTACATTCTCATTAGCTGCATGTTTATTAACATCTTCTTGCAAAGTGGGTGTCAAACTTTTCCATTCATCATGAACACAAACTTCACAAGCTTGAGGTAATGAACACGAAATAAAATTCCTTCTTGGAACAACTTCATGTGCCTCCTTGGCTTTGGAGCATTCTCCATGTTTTCCATAACCAAGACCCAAATAATTACCTAGCCCTTCCTCAACAACATTTGGCTCAACTATGCCTTGTATTAACTATGCCTTGTACATGCTTGCCTTTAAAACCCTTTACTTTCATAGCACATTTTCATAAAAAATTTCTAGACCTTATTCCTCTAGTGTGTCTCTCAAAAGCACGTACACATGAATTGTCGCCTTCTTGAGGAGGTGAATTTGATGAGGTAGTGGCTCTCCTTTGAATACTAGCAATGAATTCAATGACTCTAGAGCTTTCAACATCCTCTTCTTTTACATTATCATTAGCTGCATGATTATTAACATCTTCTTGCAAAGTGGGTGTTAGGAAATGGGTGAAGTTGGTATTACACACCCAATTGGACAACCTCGAGGAGAAAACATTTCTGCCACTTTATTTGTTGGCATAACCTAGTAAGTGTTATTCACTAGCATGTATTTTGTAAAGGCCTTGACCTAGTTCCCATTCAAATCCATCCACCAGGTTGTAGAGGATTCCAAGCCTAATTTCATGAAAAGTAAGTTGGGGATGATCACATTGACCTGCTTGATGACATGTCTATGAAGATTAACTACCTTGAACTATTTTTTGCATAGGGAAAGAGACACATTCCCATGTCTGAGCATGAAAACGTTCTTTGATATTGTTAATGCCTCTAGTGTTTACTTCTACAAGTTCTATAGGAAGAGTCTGTAAAGGGCCAGGTAGCCTCTGGATCTCATCTTTTATGAAAGGTGACATATCTAGTAAATGCCCCTACAGTCAATCTCTGGAATGGATCTAAATAGAAGTTCTTCATTTTAATATCCATAAAACACAACAACTTTAAGGTAAACTATGTACATGTGTCATTTCTCCCACAAACTAAAGTGTGTAAGTGGTAAATTTTATACCAAGTGTGCTCCCACCATGTAAAGCGCAATTTGGTGAACTTATCATTTTTATAATTTCTTTTTCGATTAAATTTAGTTTCACACATGATCAATTATTGCTTTGAAAGTTGTGTTCTACATAATTTGTGTACATTAAATTACAAAATGATTTTTTGAAATCTATTTTGTGTAAATGTCGACCAATAGATATATATCATGGAGGATGAACGACGAAGATCAGTCGAATCCCATATGGAGGTTCAGGTATCGGGGGATGTTCACGGTATTTAAATATAATCTTAAATCTCCATACATGTGTGTACATATGGAATTGATTTTTTTATTAACTTTGTGAGTTAAATTAGTTGTTAATAAGTTTCATATTTTAATTAAATTAGGAGGGAAGAGGAGAAGGGTTTCAAATCCATCCATGGAGCGTGGCCAAGGTTCAACCGGTCGAGGTATGAGTGGTAGCATATTGCGGGAAGGGGGTGATATTTATTGCCCCGAAGGCCAATCAACCACTGCTAGTTCTCAACAGGGTCATTGTGGTTCTGGTTCTCAGCAGCGTCATTCTGGGGCTGGTTCTCAGCAAGGTCATGTTGGAGAAGATGTTAACCAACAGCATCAAGGTTACATCAATTTCAATATTTTTTCATTAAATTTGTACAACTTTTTTTACACGTGTTTTTTCTAATATACGAAATTTTATATATTGTGATGCAGACGCCGAAAATGTTCGAGCTAGTGGTCAAAATAGATGCAGGGCAGCTCGCTACATTTAAGAAGAAGGCTGTCAACCCAGCACAACTTATCTGGCTGAGATTACTGATATACCATGGGAAACCAACATGGCGGAATGCACCTTACAGAGGTGTGAGAGACTTCATGCAAAATTGAAAAGAGATCTCCTAGCTTTGACTCTACCTGCTGAGAGTTGACAAAGCCTTGAAATAGTGACACATTCATTGGGTGAAATGGTAAATGTGTACAGAAATCTTGGGCCAACAACTGATTCATTTGTAGAAATGATGAGAAAGAGAAAATAAATAGTGATGGGTCCCGATAAATAGGAGGACATAAAACAAAAAGTTACAAAAGAAGTGGCCAAGTCAATGTTCAATTACAAGGAAGGGCCAAAAAGAAAAATGTTGAAGCTGCAGTATTTCAAGCACCCAAACATAGCTCGTTATTTGTATGATAGGCACCTTGCAGCCTATGGAAGGCTTCCATGGAATGATGAGGTTCTTGTCTATTTTTCTCAAATGTTTTATGCAGAATTTTTTTTGGGTATGAAACCCAATTACAATGATCTTCTTTCAGAATTTTTTGGCCTAGGGAAAGGTTGATTATATAACCATAAGGGCGCTAAGCGAGACGTGGAGTTGCCTCGCCCTGAGCCGCCATTGGTGAGTCGACCATTTCGAGTCGAAACTTTGTGATCAGAGATGGATGCGACTTCTCAGATAAGTCGAGAAGCCAGGGATGTTATGATCGAGAATGTTCATAGCGGATTGGGTGGAGTCGATCTTTCTTTAAATCGACAAAGAGCATGTGAAAATGCACGCGCCAATTTTTTTTATTGTACAGATGAGGATATCGAAAGCATGAATGTTTAAGATCTCCGAACATACGCAAAAAATTGTCGCAATGGTTTGCAAGACTTAATTTTTTATGAGGAAGAAGGCATCAGAACGGTATGTGTTAGTGATCTTAGGGTTTGAAAATATTTTTACATATACATGTGTACAATTTGTAATAAATACATGTGTATTTACATGTATACATTTATTTGTATGTGTACATTAATCTAACAAAAATGTATGATTATATGTTAAAACACCATTTGCAGTTCTCAGGCATGATGCATGATGAAAATGTTAATATCACGATCGGGACCTCTGGTTCAAACATTACAGATGGGTCTGACCATCAAGATATGTTGGCAAATGTTAGTGTTTTTTAAGTGACTCTAAAATAAATAATTGTTGCCACACATGTACATGTATGTATATATATAATTTGATAAAATGTTTTAACAGGTACCGATTCCGTCTGATGTTTTTGGGATGGCAGTACCTTCTTCTTCCTTAGGAGATGTACCTTCTACTTCCTTGGGAGATGAGCCACAAGTATGGACAATTTTTCACAAGTTTAAAATTTATGTTTAAAAGTTATATATATATATATATATATTCTACCTCAAAAAGTTCCATTAAAAATTGAGATATATATATATATATATATATAGAGAGAGAGAGAGAGAGAGAGAGAGAGAGAGAGAGATCTATATTTTGAGTTATTTAAAATTTTTTGAATTTAGGTTCCTATAGAAGATTTCTTTAATCCGCGGACTCTAGCGACGGAGATAGGAACATCCACAACATTTGAACAAGTTGTCTTTAGTTCCTTTTTTTAATATTATTGAAAATAAGTTTATATATGTACACATGAGTTTTCATTTGAAAGTTTTTAATATATATATATGTGTGTGTGTGTGTGTGTGTATTTAACTGTACATGTATATTGTACAGTTTACCGCTGCAGATGTTCCTATGGGAGAACTTGTTCATCAAATGGAGAGAGAACCTTATGAGGTATTGCATGATTTTTTGTTATATTTTGTTTTTTACATGAAGTTCTAGATATATATATTCTCATTCATTTTTAAAACATCAAATTTTAATGTTCAAGTACATGTGCATTGTGTATGTAGGTTTCCCATTCATAGGATAGAGCGCGGACTGAGACCCTAGTAGGGAAGACGCTAGATTTGTCTCCATTTGATGGACATGATTTACAGTAGATTTGATTTCAAAATTTAGATGGTTTTAAAATTTGTTAAACTTGATACAGTTTGATACTTGTGAGATTTACAATTTTTGGACATATTTTATTACATTGTTATTATATAATTTGTTTTATTTAATTTTGGATGGTTTTAGTACTTTTGGCATGTGAATGTGAAGTAATGTTGTCATCTGAACTACATTTGGCATGTGATATTTAATGTTAAATGTTTTTGTTGGATAGTTGAATTATAATTGGCATGGCATGTGAAGTTTTTAAAACTCAAGTTTTGGATGGTTTCAATCTACATTTTGCATGTGATATTCAATGAACTTTAACTGTTTAATGTTTTAATGTTGCACAATATATAATCAAAAGGTTTTTAAAACTTAAATTTTTGGATGGTTTCAATCTACATTTGCATGTATATGGTACATATAATGTTAAATGTTTCTATTGGATCTAGTTGAACTATAATTGGCATGGCATGTGAAGTAACGATTTATATATAATTTAAAGTTTTTTAAACTCAAGTTTTGAATGGTTTCAATCTACATTTCGCATGTGATGTTTAATGTTTTAATGTTGCACGATATGTTATCAAAAGTTTTTAAAATTTTAAAGTTTTGGATGGTTTCAATCTACATTTGGCACATGTGGTATATAATGTTAAATGTTTCTATTGGATAGTTGTTCACTATATAATTGGCATGGCATGTCAAGTAATGTTGCACAAATCCCTTTTGGATGGTTGAAGTACATTTGGAATTTTAAGATTGTTTTTGATCTCTCCATGTAGTTTTGTTTGAATGAAAAAATTTCCAATAGGAAGAACATAGCTTTTCAATGCAACCAACCATGTATCAATTGAGCTCTAATTGAAAAAAGAGTTTTTCAATGCAACTAACCATGCATCAATTGAGCTCTAATTGAAAAAAGATTTTTTCAATGCAACTAACCATGTATAAATTGAGCTCTAATTGAAAAAATAGTTTTTCAATGCAACTAACCGTGATGCAAGCAGATCAAGAAACTTCTCGCAGATGCAGAGCAGGGAAACTAAACTTCAGACAGACTCTAAGACTTTCGAATTTTTCCGAATACCAAATGATCTTACAAAGCTAGTATTTATAATATCCTAGCAGATCATTCGGTGACAACTTTTACCGGAAACTTGAAACAAAGAGAATCTATCCTTGGCAAGGACATCATGTAAGATGCTTGCCATAAACAGTAAAATTGTACTTAAAAGCTAAGATTCGGGCAAGTGGGGAGAACCACTTGTTATCTCGTCCCTTGGAGGCTAGGCCATATGGGGACCGAATCTGACCTTACAAAATAAAGTGAAATAATTTGTACCATACGGTCAAAAAACATATACAAGAACAATTAATATACAAGAAAAATTAATTTCATTCTAGAATATATATATATATCCAATACATATAACATTTTTCATCAATGCACATGTATAGAAAAACTACTTTCAGTTGATACTAGAGCACGTGCTTGTACCCAAACAATTTGTAACATGTGCAAACCACAAATAACATAAACAGCTCAATTTTTAGTTGAGTACTGGAAGTTCTAAAACATATTTAATCCAAAGATAATAAATTGTTGGACACTTCACTCAAAAAAATTCTAATGGAATTCCATCCTCAATAATCCATTCATGATCGGATTTTGACATTTTCCATTTCTTAATTTTTGATTTTTTCTTTGATTGAACTTCTATCAACTTTATGCGTGCTGCACACACCAAGTGACTATATTGACAACTTATGGAATCAGGTTCATAGTCTTCAAAGTAAATAAAGTCTCCACTTTGATGAGTTTGTCTAAAAAAATAACCTTTCAGTATAATAGACCCTCTGTCATACTGAAATCCGTGATCATTATAGTCTTGTAATAATTTCATTTTTCATTCGGTGCAACGCATCAAATAATACTTCACATTTTCATCGTTGTCAATAGGTGCAATTACAGCAAAAACATCTCCTGCACAATAAAATAAATTTAACATTTAATTATGCATATTTAAATTTATTTCTAGATTTTTAAATCATTAGAAAGTAATTCAAATGTTACCTTCTCTAACAAGATCAGAAACTCGATCACCATCGGATGATATTGTAGTTTCCTCTGATTGCATTTCTTTAAACATTGCAACAGACATTTTGCCCTTTGTATTTAGCTCTGTATGTTTCCAATCGTTCACATACATTTTGTTTTCACAAACGTCATTGGATTTTGTGTTGTCTATGCAAACATCACAAAAACAAGAGTATTTTCTTTTATCCAATGCAAACACATTTCTGGACGACTTTGTTTGAATTGAATGCAATTTTCGAGTCCCTTTTATTGTTTCAACATCATTTCCAATTGATCTATCTATGTCTTCGATTCCAATATGCCAGAAAAACCTTTATATGGAAAATTAGAAAAAGAATTTGTAAATATGATATCAAAATACAATTAAAAATAATCATTGCATGATAAATGTACAATGTTTAAAATTAGATTTCCAATATAAATTAAATTGAATGTACCTTCGCACTTCTCTTGATGGGTTTTTCTCATGGCTTAGAGCAGCGATGCACCATTTAACAACTTCTTCAGCGTTCACAAGTCGGTGTGCAGAGTGGTTCATTTGATATCTTCGAAGTACTCGTTTTATGCATGCTCCTACACCATCATGTTCTCCTTTTCCATGGTCAGTCTCGAAGAAATTCCAACAATGTTTAATACAAGTTTTCTTATGAAGACAACACAACCAAAAGAATGATCGTGCAGATTTGAATTGACCTGCGCATCCGTCTGACCATATCCAATGTTCATTGAATGTTATTCCACGATTTTTCAATGAATCATAAATTCTTCCAAAACAATGTTGTACAAAACTTGTATCATGTGTACGATCGTCATTGATATAAAAGTGATATTCTTTAATGATATGTCGATTTTCACTCGTGCTTTCTATATGATCGACATTTTTTTCAGCATGTCTATATAGAATATGGACGAGCATGGAGACTTGGTCAGAGTGATAGTATTCACTCTGAATTTCTTTTTGTGGAACAAATGTGTAGTTTTCTGCAAAATCAATCACTGACAAAATGGTTCCTAGTGGAAAAACTTCACGAGATTTTTTGAATTGCAAGTCTTGCCATCGAGCTCTATGGGAATGCTTGGTGTATTTGTAAATTTCTGCTTCAAACTTTCTCAAAAAGTCTATCAGAAAAATTTCGTCTTCTCGTAATTTGATTCTTTTAACACTATCTGCACCTTGAATCGATGTACTGATATATTCATATCTCTTCCATTTAACTTTCATGTTGGACAATGATTGATCATTTATATCAATACGATATTTGTTTTGAAATTTAGTCAATTTTCCACAATCATCGCATTTTTTACCACCAACACATTTCTTTTTGTAAAATAGTTCATCGCTTTCTCTTTCACATAGAATTTGAGATATGAATTCGCGGATAGTGGAAGGAGGAGGTGAATCCTTCCATAATGTTCTACCGAAATCAAGGAATGTGTCATAATATAACTCAAATTCCACATGATAACGGCAACAACAAGTGTCGCGTACGGTGATAGGTTTTACATACCATGGTTTTGTTGAACAAAAGCACTGAGTGAAACTTGAATTTGACGATTCTCTTCTTTGAACTTGTTGAATAACTCTATTTGAGTGGTTTCCAAGAAATGTTTTTCATGTTCTTCGTATTGATTTCGTGCTATTCTTCTTCGCATCACATGTCTTGCAGTGGGTGAAACACGCGAATTGTTCTTCCAATATTCATATAATATTTTTTTAACATCTTCTCCAAGTCTATCTTTGTATGGTTGCCTACAAATAGCTCTCCAACAAGCGAGTTCATCATTTACGTCTATTTGCAGTCGAAATTTTCGATGTTTGTGCAGAGTTTTTCGCGAGGTTCCCAGTGCTCGTGCCATAGATGTTAGATTCAAACGATTCTCTTGAGTACTTGGTGAAACCATTTCCATTTGTATTCCTCTACATATATTTGAAACATATTTATCTCTAGATCTCTTAATTGAATTTATAGCACTACTCATATTTTTTATCACCTCTTCTTTCATTTTTTTATCTTTGGTTGATTTTCGAATACCCAATAGTGTCGTCGCTTCTTTTAATTTCCTTGATGATAGGAGACCTTTCAACATTTGAGCTTGAACTGTCACTTGCTCATTTTTGAAATACTTTTCAAAAATTCTATCGACACGATATCGTATAACATGGTCAAGTTTTTTATCTCCATATGTGTGAGTGTCGACATTTTCTAACATCTCATTATCGATAGTGATTTCATCTGTACATATTCGAAAAAATAGTACATATTCAATAAATAACTAAATTAATAAATATGTCAATAAATATTAGGAAAATTTTAAATATATCAATAGATCATAATATCTACATTTACATACCCGATTCAATTTCTGCTTGAGGTTGATTTTCTTCTTCAATATTTTGAGGAGTATCTCTATCTGTTTACATTAAACAAAATATTTTTCAAACTAGTTCATCAAATAAAAATTAAGCTTCACATTTTACATTGGGAAAATTTTAAAAATATATCAATAGATCATAATATTTACATTTACATACTTGCTTCAATTTATTCTTGAGGTTGATTTTCTTCTTCAATATTTTGAGGAATATCTCTGTCTCTTTACATCAAACAAAATATTTTTCAAACTAGTTCATCAAATAAAAATTAAGCTTCACATTTTACATTAGGAAAATTTTAAATATATATCAATAGATCATAATATTTACATTTACATACTTGCTTCAATTTCTACTTGAGGTTGATTTTCCTCTTCAATATTTGAGAGGGCTTCTAACTTTCTTTTGCGAGATTGTCTCATCTCTTCTCTACATGCCTCAGGGTCTCTTTTTCGATCATATTTTCTTGCACAAGTTCTTCGATTTCCCATGATAATAGGGTATAAAGTTCAAAAAATTTCCTTCAAAAAATTAGATAATAACTCAATTACAAAAATTATCACAAAAGATTTAATTTAAAAAAATTCTTAAAAAAATTCAGTGTAAATTTTTTGTAAAAAATACATACTCCAATCCAAAACACACACTTTAAAAAATTCGAGAGAAAAATGTCTTATAAAAATGAAACGAAGCTCAAAAGATTTACTTCAACTCAAAACACATACATACCTCCAAGAAATGTCTTTTGAATGTACGTCCAAGAAATGTTTTACAATTTTTGTCAAAATCACTCCGCCTCCAAGAAATGTCTTCCAAAAAAATTCTTTAAACCCAAAATTGTAAAATCAATTTGCTTCCAAGAAATGCTCCTAAACTCAAACTTTGAAGAAAATTTTTTGAACCCAAATCATGCCGCCTTCAAGAAATGTCTTCCAAAAAAATTCTTTAAACCCAAACTTTTAAGAAAAGTTTTTGAATCCAAACCAAGATCTTTGTAAAATGAGATGAAGTGTGTGAAATGTGCAAAAATTGTGAATCATTTCGTGGCAATTTATATTGACGCGAAATGTGTTTTAGTAGGGGGCTCTGCAAAACTTTCTGGCCGACGGAGAGTTATACAATAGTTCGGACGAACTTTTGATCAAAAGTTCGGCCAAACTATTAAGACGTTAGATTTAACTAGCCTTAAGTGGAAAACATTGTTCGTCCGAACTTGGACTAAAAGTTCGGCCGAACTAATGCATCACCAATTACGCAAAAACCAGGCTCTGAAAACAGTTCTGCAACTTTGGACTGATTAAACTCCATAAAAGGTTGTTAATTAGCTATCGGAACCAAGACAAGCATTTTCAGAATTGAATCTACTTTCAGGAAATATAACTTTTATGGAATTTCATAAGCGTTTATTAATTTTAATTATTTTTCTAATAAAATGGGTGCAAACAATTTCTAAGTGTCATTGTAATTCAGTGAAATCAAAATTTTGTATCTCCCAAAATACATTGTAAAGAAAATTGAAAAAATTATGGGGCATTACATTGGTCCATCGTCTCTAATGGGTAGCTTTTATATTTTTAGTTTATAACTTATATGTTAAGAAATTTCTTGCGACGCGAAACATATCTAAAATACGCAGTTTTTCGTATTGGACCAGTTCAAAAAATTCTAGTAATTATGATATGCATCCATTGGCTTTGTAAATATGATGAAAACAAAGTAGACTCTATCTAGATTGTTGTAACACATTTTGTTTTTTCAAAAACAAAAATTTTCAATGAATACAACATTGCGTCATAACATGACTTCTTATGAATCCTTTGATTGTTAAGAAACACACACTCAAAGAAACACTAAGTTGACATATCAAATCTGCATAAAAAATTTTCAAAAAATAAGTAATAGAAAGCTAGCAAAACTTCTCACAACTTTTATTTTTATCGCAAAATGAAATTCTACACAGAAAAATTGTTATAGTTTGCAAAAAGTTGAAGAACAGAAAAAAAATGAAATTTTTTTCTCAAAAAAGGGCAAAAATTGTAACCCAACTTCACATTTTCACCCTTATCTTGGACATCGCGGCCATAATTTCCTCCATCATAGATAATAAATTATACTTTCCTTCGTTGACACTGCTATCTTAACTTGAGGTATCCATGGCACCAAGAACTAGATCATAAACATAACATACATAATTATAAGTTGAGGCCCATGATATATAATTCTAGAGGCTATACCTCCACAACCTTTCCTACATCTCTTCACAATCAATGCTTCTAACTAACCTCTGCACCAACATTCCTCTATTTCCCTACTCAAAATACTTCATCGCATTTCTTGTTACAATCATACTGTAACCTATTGTAGTTTTTGACACTTTGACTCTCTTATACCTTTGCATTGTTTTATTGGCAATTAGCTCTATCTTTAAACTGATAAATAGCATGACTTTTCTTCGCATGCCTCCCTTGTGAAAATTTCACTACTGAAATCCTATTGCAGCAACTGGAAATTATTCTCCTAATCGTTAATTAATTTAACAATTTATTTGCTACAGAAAATACTGAATAAATCACACTACAACCTTCAAAATAAAACACTACAGACATAATAGTGATGGAAACTGAGAAAATACTAGCACACACACACACACATAAATCGACACCATTTATTTTGGAAAAATGTCCCTGGAAAAACCCAACTTCGGAAAATCAGTGCAGTAGTGAGGGTTTTTATTATTACACAGTAGTGAATATTTGAGTATAATATGGATGCATGTAGGTGGCAATCCACAGCAAGAAAATATGGGAAAAATTATTGAAGGGAATTACCCTTCTTCCATAATCAATTCCGACACAACCTGGATGAAGAAAAGTCAGCTTCCTAAAGACTTTGCGTCATCCTCTACACTACACTCCGCAAACTATATGACGTCAAGGCTCCAAACAGTATCTCATGAAGTCGTTTTATTGACCATTGTTGTGAAAATTGTCTCTCCAACACTCTGGACCCTCTGCCCGACCTCTAGAACTAAGAACGAATTTATCTCCAGTAATTCGAACTGATCTCTCTAAAGCAACTACACAGTCCTCTACACTGCCTCACTAAGAATAACTCAACCCTCTTGTTTCTGCCTCTCCAGATCTGGAAAAATTCCTCAGGATCACTGTCCCTACCCCTCACTATCTCTACTACCTCACTAAAGCTCAAACTTTCCAAAAATTAACTGCTACTACTTTGGAAAATTGAATTCTCCAAGTGATTATGGTGCTCTGGCGTATTTTCCATCACCACATCGATATCCTCTTATAATCCATTGTTGGAGCACCAACGACCAATATTAAAACTTAATCAATGGTTAGGATCATTTTTGGATTGATCTGTGTGAGTTTCTAGAGAGTTCTCACCTTGAATTAATTAATTATGATTAATTATCCATATTCCCTAAGTTTAGACTTAGGAAATATTTAAAAAACAGATAATAATATAATTAAGCCATCTCTGGGTGGAATTTATAGAAAATATTTATGGGTCTTGGATATCTCAGTATTCTAGCCTCTCCCCAAAATTTAGAGGTAGAACACATCTGATGCTACAAAAATTAACACTCACTCTTAGCGATGACTGTGTTTTCTCTAGTGGTGCACATCCTGCCAAAACACCTTGTCTCTACATCACCTTTGTTATGATGTTGATTTATGGCAAGGAACTATGTTGGAAATGACTATGATGCTCCCTCAGTCACAATTTTGTTCCCTCAGTCGCAATGTTGCTTCCTCAGTCACTCCGATGTTTCCCCAAAAAATGTGTTGTTCCCTTAGTCACTATGTTGTTTCCTTAGTCACTTCCCATAAGCCACTTCACTAACTCTGATTCATCTGCCACTAACTGTAGTTGAGCCAAACTGTTGTATCTATGTTGTTGCTGACATTGCCATATTGTTGTAAGCTCTACATCTACACTACAAATCCCTCTCATTTGTTGTTGTTGCAACTGCAACTACTGCAACTAACAAACACCCAAAATATTGAATCAACTATGTTTAGTATGATGCATCTGTCACCCGTATTTGACTACTGCTAGCATCTTCATTGTCACTGAAGAATCTGCGCTGCTGTTGACTCTACATTGTGCCATTTTCACTACTGCCAACTCTGTGCTACCCTCCCAAACATATGACTGCTACTAGTCTCTCCAACTATCAGTCTGGTTCTGAGTGCATCTCCTGAAACTGATCCATCCTACTATTGAATACTGTAGGTCCCCATAGCCAAGTAATGATCCAAGAGGTGGACTCCTCAAAAACCCTTCCCAACAGTAGCTCTGACCTCTAATATACTCACGTTATCGCTACTACTGCACTGCTAATGCAACTAATTCAATAATGTGTCTGATCTCCCTAGATCATGAAGTACTAATTTCCATAGGGATACTCCCTCTAAAATTAGACTCATTCCTAGTCTCGATCCCCCTATGGGAAATCTCTTTGCTCCCTCCTGGAAACTCATACTGTCCTCCTACACTGGAAACTATAATGTGAAGTTCTCCACTGGGAATATTTTGGCTGGAACTGCACCTGCATACTGAAACTTGGAAATTCACACTACTTGTATCACTACATCTAGCTCTGTAATTGTCTCTCGCGTACTGATTGCAACTAGATTTGCAATTTTCTAATGACAAATTGTATCTGCTGACACTGAACCTGCTACTATGATACTATGGGCTCCTTTATAAAAGGTGATGGAACCACTGCAACAATCTATAATTGATCTAATTGATCTCCTTGTTGCAACTGCACTGGACCCTACCCATCTGGCACACTGGAGTCTCATACTCCTCCACCTCTAGGATTTGGTGCCCAACTATCTCCTTTCAAGCCTAGTCCCTCATTGGGACCCTTCTTTTCTTTGAAACTCACACTTCCTCCATAATTTTCCTCTGGAAACTGGAAGTCGATCAGCTACCCAGATATGCTTTCTGGCTAACTCGCACAACCTCCTCTCAAAATCTCGTATGAACATCCCTGCAGAGATGAAAAATCTAGAAACTGAAAATTGGAGAAATAAACCTGAAATTTTCCCTTTCTTCCTTGCTCGACTGCTTCTCTGGTACTTGCACTCCCTTATGGAATGTGCAGATCTGATAACTACTACTGGAAATCTAAAATGGAAAATGAAACTTCTGAAACTCGAAGTTCCATGAGAGAAATTTTCCCTCTACTATCTGTGCTTTTCTTCCACCCGACACAGATTATGCTTCTACAACCTATAGAAAAGCCCTCTACGTCCAACCAAGAAATCTACTTAGAGAAAATCTGAGTTGCAGTTGATCCCTATGAATGCTGGAATCACAAATTTGGGAAAATCAATTTTTCTACCACCCTGCAACTAAAAAACGAACTGCTTCCCTAGCAACTCGCCTTACCTGTTAATGAATTGCGCTACTTCTAAAAATTCTGGCCTGTTGGTCCCCTTGAGCATCGAAATTTTCCTCTTCGCTTCTAAGCTTCTGGACTCATCACTTACGCTCTGATACCATGTGAAAAAATCACTACTAAAATCATATTGAAGAATCTGGAAATTATTCTCATAATCGTTAAGTAATTTAACAATTTATTTGCTATGGAAAATATTGAATAAATCACACTGTAAACTTTACAAATAAAATATTGCGGAAATCGTAGCGTTGGAAACTGAGAAAATACTAACACACACACATAAATTGACACCATTATTTTTGGACAAATTTTCCCGGAAAAACCCAACTTGGGAAAACCAGTGTTGTAGTGAGTGGTTTTATTATTATGCAACAGTGAATATCTGAGTACAATCTGGATATCTGAAACTGACAATCTACAACAAGAAAATCTAGGTAAACTTATTGAAGTAATTACCCTTCCTCCACAAGCAATCCCGACACAACCTGCTTGCAAAAAACTTAGCATCTTGAAGCCTTTGTGTCATCCTCTGCACTGCATCGCATAGTATCTATGACATCAAGCATCCAACTAGTCTCTGTTGAAGTCGTTATGCCTACCACTACTGAGAAAGTCATCTCTTCAACACTCTAAACCCTCTGCATGGCCTTTGGAACTGAGAACAAATTTCTCTTTAGTAATTCAAACTTCCCTCTCTAAAGAAAATACACAATCCTCTACACTAACGTAGCGGGAATAACTTGACCCTCTACTTTCTGCCACTTCCTTTGGATCATTATCCCTACCCCTCACTATCTCTGCTGCCTCACTGGAGCTCAAACTTTCTGGCAACTAACTATTTCTACTTTGTAAAATTGAATTCTCCAAGTGATTGTGGTGCTCTAGTGTATTCTCAGTCACCACATCGATCTCCTCTTATAATCCACTATTGGAGCAACAACGAACAATATTAAAACTTAATCAATGGCTAGGATCATTTCTAGATCAATCCGTGTGAGGTTATAAATAATTCTCACCTTGACTTAATCAATTCTAATTAATTAGGCATATTCCCTGAGTTTAGACTTATGAAATATTTAAAATATGGCTAATAATCTAATTAAGCCATCTCTAGGTTGAATTTCCAGAAACTATTTATGGGTTTTGGATATCTCATGTATTCTAGTCTCTCCACCAAATTTTGTGGCTAGAACACATTTGATGCTACAAAACAAACATTCTCACTTGGATGACTATTGCCTATATGAAATTTCACGTGAGACCCAATTCACTTGTCTCGTCAATAGTTCGGGATTTGTAATCTCCATAATTATGCTGACAACCTTAACAATCCTCCTAATCCGACTTTTTGTGTGCCTTAATATGTATATTAACAAAACATTATAATCATGGGATAGGAATAATCGAGGTAGCACAATCATCCTGGAAAAGGGCCCCTTCCCCAAGCCCCACTCCCTTATTGGCATGCTCATCGGTTAATGAGTTGTTGTTCCTTTTAACATGACAGATGGAGAAAACATCAAATTTGTTTATCAGCAACCACAACCTTGCAATTAATGGAGGCTGAGCATTCCCTAGATAGATTTTAGAATTATGAAAATTTTGAATTGTTATCATGGAGTCTCCAAAAAACTGATATGGTGTATCCCTTTTTCCATAACAATCCTTATCCTTTGCCACAATGCTAAGGCTTCAACTTGATTATTTGTTGTCCTGCCTAGTCTCCATGAAAATTTCAACACTATTTATCCTTCAAGCTTGTATATAACCCCTCCTGCTCTAGCCTCATTCACAACTGATCATGATTATTAAAAAAATACACATATTTTTTTTTGTTAAGTTAATTGGTGGTTCCTTTCATTTATCAAAAGAGAGTTATATCGTTCATTCCATATCTTCTATCATGAGACATGCAAGGTCTTCCCTTTGGGAAACCAGACCTTACCCATTTGTATCCAAAATATTCAATCCCAAAATTCAACAAAATCAGAATTTTCAGTATCACCAATGAGATGATAAAGTCAAACAAAAGCATTAAAACAAGTAGTAGAAAACATACTAAACCATAGAAAAACATAGACTAATATTCATAAGATCAGGTTATTGGTGTTGGGTATTTTCACTTGAGCCAGGAAGAGTTGAAGGAGTAGTAAGGCAAGGTATATGTTTCTCTATGCATGCAAGGCATTTGTGCATCTGCTCCATGTGGAACATCATATTCCCCTGATCTTCTTTAACGGCTGCAAATTTGGTGAATATACCATACTGGCTTGCTTGCTGCTCCATCAAGATTCTCCCCATTAAAGATTTCATTTTCCAGTAAAGGAAAAGAGCCTGAAGGTACTATTTCTTGAGTCCTATGGTGTGGCCAGAATCCGAGACCAATTATTCCAATTCATCCACCAACTATAAATTAGACATAGAGTGTCTGTCTCACACAAGTAGATTCTCAATATTTTCAACTCATCATGGACCTCTATTGAGGTGGACTCATGGAAGGTTTCAACTAGTTCCCTTGCTTGGTCTTGTTCTTGATTATGATCCTGGGGGCCTCTACTTCCTCCCTCACCCTACGGGTTATGCATGCGTTGGCACTGCATGGATGCTAACAAATATGAAATAGAACATATCTACCATGATGCCCCTTATATCTTGTTAAGCCCATGATGAGAATATTTTACACCACAAGTTACCAACACACTCCTAGACACTGACACCAACCCAACAGTAAAGTAGAGACACCTCAGTGTCATAGCCACTATATCGTTGGATACTCTTCCCTCCTTCCAACCAGACTAACCAGAGTTCACCACCTTTGATCGTTCAAGCTCCTAGGCAGCCGAAATGGTGAATGCCAACCAAAAACGTGTATAAGTTTTCATGGAAAAGGACTCAAGTACCAATTAATAATTCTAATTGGAACACAATGGTGGGAACACAAAAATATGTTGATCCCCTGACTGCAAACCCTGAGATGTATGGGAACTTGAAGGCCACCAACCAAACCATCTGAGAGTGTCATAGTGCCGAGCTAGAAATATGTTGAAAAGGAAAAAAAACACCACGACATAATTCTTCGAGATTGGGAGGAAATAATTCGCCAACCCAGGAAATTTTCTAGACAACCCCTTCAAACCTGCTATTGACAACAAAAATAAATAGTATAGGACACAATAATCTTACCACTACAATTTATATTCTTGTATAATGATATATTCTGAATTTGGGAAAAAAATAAAATAGATCCAATAATGACCCCTACAAATCCTTCTCTAGATTCGTTATGGCACACAACCCAAACCAGAAAGGGATAGACCAATATAATTAACTAAGAGAAAAATCTATCAAGAAGGTTAATTACCAAAATGAACATGACCTCAACCTTTCACGTACACAGGATAACCAAGCAAGTGAATAGTTTCAACAGAGAAATGTGACACTGCAACAACAAAAGCCTTCCAAAATAACCTCTATCTATGCACCCAGTCCATACATAGATTGGCGATAGGGAGAATTTCCTTTTAGTTCCTGTCTCTAGCAAATTGCATGCATCAACAACCTCAACATAATACCTGTTTTGTTAGTTAGATAAAATTGTCATTCTAGCAGTTTCATAATCCCCTTCGTAGGCTGGCTTGACATGAAGCATCTACCTTCACATGTGAATGTATGCATGGGAGTGGCCAAACCACCTCTAACATTAATAGCCTTCAATATCATCAACTCAAGGTGGTGGGCACAAATCTCCATGATACTACTTGCCAAGGATTTCAATCCATCGAAAAAACACATAATTCAATATAAAAGAAAAATATATTTAAATTATATAAATATAAGAAAATTACTTTAATTTTTTTTTAAATATCAATAAAAATAAAATCTTTAAAAACATAACATTTTTTTTTAAATAATTTAATATATTAATTAAAATTAACCGAAAAAGTAAAAGTATAGAGAAAAATGTGAAAGCACAATTTTTATAATATTTTCCATTGCAGTATATGAATGTCGTTTTCAATTACTCATTTCATGGTGTTTGGTTGACTCATTATAGACACATATAATATGATATGCATATTCAATAATTGTATAATAAAGTGTTTCATTTAGGGGAGGGACGCCAATTGTTGGGCGCCCTCCATGACACTGTGGCAATTGGCCATGTCCGCTGGTTGGTGCATGTACAACACCTTTCAGCCAAGTTGCCAGGTGGGTTGCAGTTGGTGAGGGCCATAAATCCAAATCCCTCCCATACAATTAGGGTTTCCCCCGCGCCATTTTCCACCATGTCTCATAAACCCTATTCATTTCTGTTCGGGGCAGGAGGTTGCACGCATAGCTCCGCCGGTTGTTGAGAGTTGTGGTGCTAGTGCTGGTGCACCTCCACTGGTATTGTCACAACGCTCACCGCCTTTGTTACAACTGTTAGGATGGATTTTTGTGTGGTTGGGGTTTCAATCTTGTTGTTCCTGCACCCCATTGTGGACATGTTTGGCTCCTGTGACTGTGAAACTTTACTCCTCGATTGTGAAAATTTTCTCCTCGACTGTGAAACTTTTCCCCTCGACTGGTCAATGTTGTGCGATTTGTCGATGGCTTCATCCCCTATGTTCGTTTGTATAATTTCATGGACGGTGCAGGTAAATTTTGGTTTTTGCAAGTAAATTTGGTTTTTGTTTGCATTTTTTCCAAGTGCTCTACATTTTTTTGAATTTCTTTGCAGTTTCCCTGCATTTTTCCTTAGTTTTTGATAATTTGTGTTCATTTACATTTTGTTGCAGGTAATGCCAAATTCTGGTGAGGCATGGCTCTCTAGTTGGCTTCTGCAACTCCTGGTAGTAATTCTATTCCTACCAGCCAACTATTGTGTTTTTTAACACTTAATCTCATGTGTTTTTAACACTTTTAATCTTCTTCAGTGGAATTTAGCTCTCTCTTGGTTTTAGAATGGGTTGGGTTTTCTAATTTATGGGTTTTAGAAATATTGTTTTGGGTTTTAATGCCCTATATGTAGCATTCGATGATGATTTTGTTGAAATTGATGATTTGCTTGAGCTATATTCTCTTCCATGCTCGTTTCCACGACGTATGGCTCTTGTGGGCCATACCCATATTCTAGTTCTTGTTTGAATGTCACTGGTTTTTCTTGTTTTAAATGGAACTAGTTTTAGGGCTATACCCATGTTCCATGCTCGTTTCCACGACCTATGGTTCTTTAGGGCTATACCCATGTTCCAGTTCTTATTTTCCATTCTCTTCTTTCATCTTGTTACTAGAAGAAATGACCTTTGTAGCCATCTCATCTTGCTGGACATTATCCACCATTGAAGGTAAATGTTGGCTTGCCTCCTTTGTTTCACCTATATACATGCTGACAATCCCTTCCTTTGCATCTGAATTGTGAGGTGTATTGTCATATTCTATTGAATCAGTATAAGGATTCTCTTCAGTTTCAAAAATATTCTGTTCAGGAGCATCTTTCAAAACCCTTGAGTCTTCATGATAGTGACCTTCACTAAAAACTACATCATTCTCTGTCTCTGAATGGTTTTCTTGTTTTGAATGGCACTGGTTTTAGGGCTATACCCATGTTCTAGTTCTTTTTTTCCATTCTCTTCTTTCATCTTGTTTCTAGGAGAAATGACCTATGTAGCCATCTCATCTTGCAAAACATTATCCAACATTGAAGGTAAATGTTTGCTTGCCTCCTCTATTTCACCTATATACATGTTGATAGTCCCTTCCTCTGCATCTGAATTGTGAGCTGTATTTTCATATTATATTGACTCAGTATAAGGATTCTCTTCAATTTCCAAACTATTATGTTCAGTAGCATCTTTCAGAACCCTTGAGTCTTCATGACTGTGACCTTCACTAAAAATCACAACATTCTCTGTCTCTGAATGGACTTCATTTTCAGTCTTTGGGTGTATAGTTTGCTTAATTTATTTGAGATTTGTATATTACTCAGTATACTAGTTAAATAGTGGTATTCTCTATGTGTGTTGGGTGTATGTTGTGAATAAAAATTGTCTGTGTGTTTTGGGTGTATGTTGTGAATAACAGTTGTGAGATAAAGGTGGTTGATCATGCATTCCTTGCACCAAAATATTTATTAACCATACATTTGGCTTCAGGGTGCAAGTTGATGTGAGAGAATCTCCCTCACTTCAAGCCATTTTCTTCTGATGCCTTGGGGCTTTTTCTCTTGTGGTTGATATCTATGTAATGTTTCTAATTGCATGTTATCTTACTATATTGACTTATCCCTCTTTCTCTATAGCTTCATACCTCAATGAATACTCTTTTACTATCTAGCTTCCTTACTTGTGATTATTATCTATATGAATTTCATAATTACATGCTATCTTACTATAGTTGCATATCCCTAGGAATACTCCCCTCTAAAAACTTATATTTGTAATTTTGTAGCAAGGTGTTGTGCATAGTCTCCTTCATAGTGTATTTTTATTTAGTCTTTTCTGTTATTAGTAGCATATTTTTATTGAATATTTTATGTTATCTTATACTTGATTTTGTGTGTGGCCAGATTGAATGCATAAGATTCAGAGCTACAATAATGTGTTATTGTTGCAGTATTTCTCCCTTGGTATTAAATTTTATGCTATTGAGGTTTGGAACTTTTTACCACAAATTATAGCTTAATTCGTATAGATAAAGAAGCTCTGTGTCAGAATGCTCTTAATAAATATTTCTTATGGCATAGTGATGAAGTAGAGTTTTAGAAGTTATAAACTGCTCACAGGATTTTCAATTATTTTTCTTGCCATTTTCCCATATGACATTGTATTTGAATTTTGGACTTATGAGTGAATTCAATATTGCATACAACAAATTAACACCTCCATCATTTGATATTTACTAATCCTTACTACTGTTATGTTTCTTTGAATGCCAAACGTTTTGTTATGCCAGACCAGGGTGGCTTATCACTCTGAATAATAACTACCCTATTCCTAACCATGCATCCTAACCTTAGGAACCATTGCATAACATATACATGTCTTTTGATGTGCAACAACTTGAAAACCCAGGAAACTAGGAGAGGGGAAGAAGGTAAAGAGGAAGAAAAAGAGCACACTACTCTGTTAATTATTATTAATGGCGTAGATTTGGGAAGAATTTGTTTGCGAGTTTGATTAAGTTGATTTGCAGCAAAGATAAATTAGTAGCTAAGAAAACAAAAATAAAAGAAGCAATGTTGGTTTATTGACCTCTTTCCTCTTATGTGGGTTATATAATTTATGAAAGGAAGGTGCATAATTGAAAGGAGAACAAATGCAGCCTTGCTAACCCTCTTTTGAACCAGATGAAATCATCAAACAACAAGTGTTTGATTCATTTCATAGATAAGTGCAAATCACTAGCCACATGTTAATAAATTGAGTTTTTTTTTAACACTATCTGTAATATCTATATTAGCAGAATCTGTGCTCTTGGCACAACAATTTACAATCAAAAGTTTGAGAGCTGATTCTGTTTGGTTTGCTAAAAAATAGCTTGATTTTGTCATCTCTTTTGTACCAATTCTCATTTACATAAATCCACAATCTTCTGTGTATATAGTGTTTATAGAAAAGTCCTAGAATTTTACAACATTTAGTAGTCATTCCAAAAAAACAAAGATGAAAAATAGATTAGTCATCCTAAAATTAAATTATGATAGGTCTAGTATTGCTAGTGCCACATAGTATGTTGAATTGGCTGTAGAAGCTATGGGCTGGTCTCGATGTCCTTCGTCTCTTTGAGTAGAGTGAATTGAAGCTAGTTGAGAGAAAATTCCAAGGATGTCCTCTATCAGGCTTTGAATTTGACACTTCAGAGTTGATCGAATTTCCAAAATGGCATCCATTATGGTCAATAGTCTGTCTAGCATGATGTGAAGGGATGATTGCTCTGTTGCGTCTAATAATTCCTTGTTATCTATTTGTTTTCTTGTAGGCCTATTCACCCCTTCTTGGTCGCCATCAAGACTATTGATGCAATGGGAGGCTAACAAGTTGATAGGCTAGAGTGGTTAGAGATTGGAGCTAGTCATAGAGAAGAAATGAAGATTATCAGTAGTCGGACTGGAGGAGATAGAGGAGATTATCTACCTTCTACAAATCCTACTTTGTAGTGAACATAATTGTAAGAAGACTAATAGAACTAACATAAAATATTCTAAAACTAACATAACTAACTAAAACATATAGAATTTAGAAAAACTTCATAAACTAACATAACTAACAGTTTACAGTATTAAACAAATAACACATCTAACAACATTGTCATGTCATTTTGTCAGAATATTCCATTATAATAGACTATAGATGTTCCTTCCTTACAATGCCGCATACAATATGGGATAAATCAACCTTCATGTGACAAGAAAAATAGACAGTCCATCCAAAATCCACATCATAATGTGGTTACAACCAAAAACATATAACACCCCTATTCTTTATGGCCTTGACAATTTTCAGTGCCAAACCCTGAGTTGCTTGATTGAGCCAAGTAGGATGGCCTCCCTAAGAAGGGTTGATTAGGTTGTGGTTGGTTTCTGCCATACAATTGAGACTAATTTTTCCCTTCCAATCATGGATGAAATGAGTACCCATACCTCACACTTGTGCTAAGTGGATGTGTGTGATGAGCATACATTGAGTTCACACTTCCTGTGGTAGGAATAAGGAAAGTGGGTAAACCCCATTTTGATAGTGAGGCACTTGAATTTTTATGAGGTCTTGGAATAATGGTGTATTATTTGCAATATTGTCCAATGTGTTAGACATGTCCCTAGTTTCATTCTCGTCAACTGTGCTTGCATTTATCTCAACCATATCATTCATCCCTTGTTCCTTTTCAATCATTTGTTTAGCCTTTCTTGCTTCCTTTTATTGTCTATCCATTTGTTTTTTTTGCTCCTTCTCTTACCTTTCTCTCTCTCTTTCAAGCCTTTCATCTGCTTGACGTTGTGTTGCAACAACCCTTGCTTCCTTCTTCTCCTTGGCTTGATCCTTTTTTCTTCTTTTTTTAATTCCTGAATTTCAACTTTTTTCTTTTCAAACTCAACTAGGAGTTTTATATAGTCTTATGAGGTGAGTAACTGTGAAATTTTCCCCAAACAAAGACTACCGGGTGTTCCTTGCTTCTTTTTCATTGACACTCTTTCTACTGGTAGCTTTAGGAACCACCCAAGTAACTTCTCCACCCCCCCACCTGCATGTCATTGCTTGGCACTTCAGTATCTGTGGCACCTGATTGAACTATATTATTATCTTCATCTGGTGCCTCATTATGTGCATCATATTCTTCCATTGATCTATTTTCCACAAAAAAATAAAAAATTTCACTATTCAATTCAATCGGTTATGAAGGCATGTTCATGCTTTGTTCATTGGTTCTTGAGACACCGTGTTTGTTCAAATTAATCATGGCTTTTTCCAACCATGATGGTGGGTTTACTTGGCCTGGAAATTTCAATTGGTCATTTTAAATGTCATTAAAAATATCAGAAATTTCATTTTCAACTACATTTTCATTAACAATATCAACAATTTCATTTTCAACTACATCTGCATTATCAACTGCATGTTCAACAATGTCATTAACAATATCATGGGCAAAAGTTCCATGTGCTTGAGTTGGTAGAAAAACCTCCATGTTGCTATCAATTTGTTCATGAATATACTGTGTTTCACATGCCTTCTCATCATCACCAACATATAACTATCCTTAAGAGAGGGAAATTATATTACCAGTTGCAACCACATCAGCATGTTCATGCACTTCTTCTTGCACTTCAACATTTGTTTGGACATGCTCTTCTTCCTGACCATCCACATGAAACACTTGGATACAACTAGTATCATGCATAAGAGCATCATAATTCAGTGGCCATATTCTTGTCCTCCTAAAGCCAACCTTGATATTTGATCGTGTTGGAGTCCTTTTGAAAGCCTTACTTGCAAGCTATGCTAGCTCGAACCTTTTCACCTCAACTCTTGGATTCTTTTCCATCCATGCAACATGCTCTGACTTGAAATAGTTCTTGAAAGATCCAAACACACTAACATCAAGGGGTTGCAATCTATGAATGGTATGAGTGGGAAATGTTAAAAGGTAAATGCCTAAATTGTTTGCTTCCTCAATTTTTTGTACAACCATGTGGCTTCCATGGCCATCTAATATCAATAGGTGTCTATTATTAGGTGAGACACCACCTGGCACATATGTAGAAAAGTGGCAAAGGTAATTAAAAAAAAGGTTCTTTAGTCATCCATGCATGGGGATGTGCAACCATGCATGCTCCTGGTTCACAGTTTTGTATATAGTTTTTCAACTGATTTTTACCTTTGAATCGATAAAATCCTGGTATTGAAACACCAATTGCATTGACACAACATAAAATGGTTATCCACTCCCTACTCTTACGAAAAATATTTGGCATGTTTCGGCTGCCTCTCTTGGAAATTACCCTCATGCCACAATTCCTTCCCACATGTAAACTTGTTTCATCACAGTTCCATATATGGTCTGCACCATAAGAATGTTTATTGTATGCACTAGAAAGAGTGTCATATAACTTACATACAACTGTAGGGCACACATTTAATGCTTTGTCTCTATCAAGACCCTTAGCTGTATGCAATAAAAGGTCTGGATGCCTTTTTTTAAACCCAAACCACCATGATTTACTAGGAAACCCATCTTTGAATGGGTTTGGCCTCCCTTGAAAGATTTAAGAAACTATGGATTTGAGTTGTATCAACTCTAGCCCATGTCCCAATTGGGCCATTTCTTTACACCACTCAACCACCTTGGCCTCCTCCTCTTCAGTCATAATTGTAACAGGCCCTCAACATTTGGTGTGAGTGAGCCCATTTATGCAATAATGTATTGATGAGGGAAGAATACTATGTTTCTTTGTAGATGTCTGAACATAATATTCATTGAACTCCATGTCGTCAATAACAACTAAAATTTCTTCATTTGTCCAACCTCTTATAACACTAATATTTTTAGTTGAAGTTGCCCCTTGGACTATGGTTGACAGTGGCTCTGTGAGTGATGGTGCAACAACATCAACTTCATTGACATGGTCATGGTTTGCTTGAGCATTGCTGACATTGAAATCACCCATCCTTTCTTCATCTGATGAAGTGCATCACAGCTAGGCACCTCTGGTCACTCTTCTTCCACTTCTCCTTGTACAAGCTACATAACTAACTCTTGCCATGGATGAAACTACCTATAGAATTATTTCATGCATTTAGTTAAGAATAATTGAAAAGAATTATTTCATACAAGCCAAACATATCTCTACTTTATTACAAGAATCATCAACATGTATGTTAGTAGCAGCTCAAGAGATTTTCATACATATGGCTTTTTTACAGTATCCTTAAAAAACAAATCTACAGATGGAATTAATTGTATGTCTTCAAATATATCAATGATTATTGTTTTGATAACTTGTCTTTACACTTAAAATACAATTATTGTTTCCATAACTTGTTTTTACACTTAAAATAAAATGACTGTTTTGATAACTTGTTTATAAAAGCTAGTATTGTTTAGGGTTGTTTGGATTTACAAATCAAAAGGGACATGTTTCATTTTCAATTGACTACATGCAAAACCATTTTTAAGATAGCGTCACGCCACCTTTTGATTATTTGAGTAGTTTCTATGATTTAGAATTATTTCTTTGCAACTTTCTAAGATTGAAAATAATGCTCAATCTGGTAACATCATCTCTTCCCATTTATAACAGTTTACAGTTCGTGTGTTCATGCCCAAGGTTTCTAGATGCCTTTCCTTATGTTACCATTTTCTTATTTTCTATCTTTTAATCTTTGATTCCTATGCTTAGCTAATGCAAAAAGATATGTTGACTTCAAGTTCAAATGATACAACTTCTATGCTCAACTATTGCAGATAGATATGTTAACTTCAAATGCTACAACTTCTATGCTCATATATTGCAGATAGATATGTTAACTTCAAATGCTACAACTTCTATGCTTAACTACTGAGATATTTTCCACAAGTTGACTTAATGATACAATTTTTTACACAAATGATGCAGTTCCTTAAACATTGTGAATGGTTTTCTTATGTTTTGTTTTTGGTTATTTTTTTTCCAGATTCTATGCTCAGCATACATATAAACCTTCATGGGCTTTCATCAAACACTTTGGGACTAGATAGAAATATATAAATATGGGGTACATAATGCAATTTAAGCTGGCCTCACGACACCTTTTGATTATTTAAGTAGTTTCTCTGATTTATAAATCTTTCTTTGCAACTTTGTAAGATTGAAGTGCAAAGAATATGGATCACATACATACAAGCATTTAGAAATCTATTTTTCTTTGAGATGTGTCCAAAGCCCTTTTCATATTTCTACTTTGCAGTTCCATTCACCATAAAACCCACTGCATTCTAGAATCCAGAGGATCACTTATTTTTCTGCTTATAAGGATGCAGTTGTTAGGAAAATAGGACCAGAAAAGTGCCTGTTATACGACTTGTTCAAGTTTTTCCAGTTGTTGTACTGCTACTCGAGGTTTTGTTAGTTGTTTTATTTGGCCTATGAGAGTTTGATTGGATTTTTTACACTTAGGGATTTATCCTTTTGGATTACTGAGATTGAAATGAATTCCAGTTAGTACAAGTCTAATATTTGTTTTCATTTGAAGTCATTTTGTACCCTTCCTTCCCTAGATAACATGACCTATGTTCTTCCTTTGCACTGGTCATAAAATGATGGTATTCCAACTACCTAGTGTTTCGTAACTCCACATCTATGTTTTTCTAAGATCCAGTGGAGGTTATTATGATTCTATGCTATTTATATAGCATATAGGATGTAAAACATTTATATCCTCTCGTTTTTAATATCCCTCAACATCAAAATTAGACTATTCCTAATATCCTCCAAACGTTCAGCACACAAATTCACACTCCTGAAATGAACAGGCCCAAGTGATAGGGAGAGTGAAGCCTAGGTTTAGAGTGAACCAAATTGAAGGTAAATGGTATTGGACGTAACAAGGCCTTGGCTTACTATGGACTTATATTGGGCCTCCTGTAGATTTGAATTCTCTTCCTACAGGAATTTGATTTTACAAGACCTACATGATTTTGATTAACAAGACCTACAGGACTTTGATTTTACAACAATAGCATATATAGTGTGACAGAGCTGCTCATATCTTCCTATTTCCCTGATTAAGTGATGTGAGTTTTACATTAGCTGCCACTAATTTCACATTGGCAGAACATTTAGAGACTGAGCTACTTAAGAGGAGACTTTGCTGTTGGAAATAATCAAACACGTGATTATTGTGAGTGTGCAGAAACAAGAAGCCCAACTCTGCATTCAAGTACAGCCTTTGTTAATTTTTTTGCTGTGTATGTAAATTTTGTTATACATTTTGTTTGTTAATTTTTTTGTTGTATATGTTCAAACTTACATAGAATTGAGTTGTTGATGTTTATGAATAGAATCACAGTGAAAATTTTATTGTACAATAAATTATACACGCTCTATGATAGATGGTTGCCAAAAATATTTGGGAAGACACAATAATTTTGCAAGTTCTTTGGTTGCTGAGGGTAGCCTTAAATTTTGCAAATTGTTTGGTTGCTGAGAGTAGCCTTAGCTCTGTTCTTGGACCTTGTTGTAAAGTGCACTTCCTAGAACTATTGATAACATTCATCTCCTCAACTCAAATCAAAGGAGAGAACTGTAAGAAAATTGAAATAAAGACTTAGAAATGAAAATAAGAACACTAAAATAAAGGCTCATAAATGAAAATAAAAGTGTCAAAAAAACTGAAATAAAGACTCATAAATTAAAACAAAATTGTAAGAAAATTGTGCTGTAATTGAAAAAACTAACTTGAATATATTATGAAATGTTTTGTGGTGTGTTTTGTGATGGTTTGTCTCCAGGTCCTGGTGAATAGTTTGAATGTGAAACATATAACCTCAACAGTGGTTGAACTTCTTTTATAGTTTTTTGCAGTTGAATTTAATTGGTGACAATGATGGACATGGATTACAATGGCTTCATTTTGAATGTGTGATCGTGATTGAATTTGATGTGATCCAATGGCTGGGAATTTGTTTTTGTTGATCCATGTGCTTTGATATGTTTTAATGGGAAATAGAATAGTTTGAATGTCATTTATTGAATTTATTGGGTGGGTGCCATTTATTGTACATAGTGGGTTTAAATGTTGTTATTGGGTGGGTGTCATTTATTGAACACAATGGGTTTAAATGTTCAATAACACAACAGTTATGGCTGACATACATTTCCTTTTATTATGTGTAGGTATAGATATTTACTTGTGATACACAACATCACGGATGATCATATGAGATGAAGTGACTGTCTTATTGTACTTCTTGAATTGACCATTTTGGAAGGAAAAATGGTTTTATGAGTTTTCTAGTTGAGAAAATAGGATTTGTACTCTTAATACTTATTAAACTATTTATGGACAGCTATGGGCCCAGTCAATGACTTGGGAAAATTTGGACATAATTTAATATATATTTGGACTTCAAGTTATTTCTTTTTGTTTAATTATTGGTTGCATATATGTCTATTTTTGGTGGGTTGATGGGACCAATATTATAACAATTATTGGTCCCCGAACAACATTAGACATCTCCATCCCCCCCCCCCCCCTTTAGTTCCTTGAAAAAGTTATTTCTCAATATTTTATCCATTTGGGTGAGTCCTTCATATCGGATTTTGTAATCTCTTATAGGGTTTCATATTTATTAATTAACAAAATGATATTTTATGGTTTTAGATATATCTTGAAGATTTCTTTCACTTATTTATGATTTATTTTGAAATTTTGAAATTTTTTCATGAGTATTGTTATATATATATATATATATATATATATATATATATATAAAAGAGTAAGTAATGTAATTTAATTAATTTTTTTTTAGAAACAATATACATATTAAAACACTAAACTAGTTGTAATGGATGATGATGATGATGATGGTGGTGGTTAACCTCGACTGAGACCAAACCAAAAAATTACTTAGTTTGTTTTAAAATTGTACTCTTATGCCCAAAGAGCTTGGAGACTCACTATAATTTTGACATGTTAAAAGGTTAAGAAGATCGGTATTGCAACAAAGATTATGAAACAATGTGAATAGAAACACTCACTTATCATTATCAAATAAATAGATATGCATTTCTCTTCAATTTCAATTTATAATGTAAGCTAATTTTCTAGGTAAATATATCAAGAATGAGAATTGTATAGGAATGCTAGTTTTAAATTGAAGGAAAAAATAATATGATAATCTAATTTGTTTAAATATTTTAAAAATTAGACCATTATCATTATTACTTTTTGTTAGAAAATCAAAAGAATAAAAATAATGTATAATATTTTTTATTTAGATGTGTATTTTTCACTCTAGATGTGATAAGTATGTGATTTTTTGAAAGAAGTTTGATGAGTAATCTTGCACAATAGAAGTTCCCTAAGGTTTTTTTAGGGCGTTGAATCAATATATACAGTTAAAAACCCACTTTAAATAACACAAATCAAGATTTCACCTCAAATTTTTTAACCTGATTACACCTTAAATTCCAAAAAATCTCACTAAAAAAAACTCCAATATAAATAACCAAATATTCAACTATTTAAATCTATATAAATCATTTTGTAATTATAACTAATTAAAATTTATATAAATCATTTTATAATTCTAATATTATTTTATTGTTATAAAATTTAAAAAAACTATAATATTGAGACAATATCTTTGAATAACAATAAAATAAAGAAGTTAAAAAAATTATAATATTGAATAAAATTTAAAAAAACTATAATATTGAGACAATATCTTTGAATAACAATAAAATAAAGAAGTTAAAAAAATTATAATATTGATATATAAAATCTTTGACAATAATAAAATAAAGAAATTAATATAGATTTGTTGATTTAAAAATGTAAGTTTTTTTTTTTTTTTTTTTTGGTGGATATTTTTCATATTTAATAAATTGTTCATGTTGAGGATTTGTGGAGAACTGTGTATCACAAATATATATTTACTCAAAACATATATTTTTGACATACAGTTTTTGAGAAACCAAGAAACCAACCCCTAAATATGGATGAATAGTTCACCCAAAACATTGGGAAAACATACATTTGTGACAGACAATTATCTAGAAATAAGATTTTTTTTTTAATATTTTTATGTTTTATATATATATGGTTTTTATTTTGAGTAAATAAGTGTAATATATATATATATGATGATTAATATGTATATTAATTCAACAACTTAAATTTTAACTTAATAAATGAAATTCAATTGAATTATATTGCATAAATATATTAAAAGTAATAAAAAATCAATTTAAATTAATTTGTCTGAGATCTTTTGTTTTGGTGGGTAAAAATAGAGTTTTTATAAGCGTAAGATTAAAAACTATCTATATATATATATTTATTTATTTACATGATTAATATGTATATTAATTCAACCACTTAAATTTTAAGTTAATAAATGAAATTCAATTGAATTATATTGCATAAATATATTAAAAGTAATAAAAAATCAATTTAAATTAATTTGTTTGAGATTTTTTGTTTTGGTGGGTAAAAATAGAGTTTTAAGAGATTGTTATGTATTGATGATTTTTTTCAAAATATTAAATTTAAGATATATATCAACTTAGATTTATTTTAATTTTGAATCTATCAAGTTTTGAGAAAGATTAAATCTCTTTTCATTCTAAACTATGTTTGCATTTTAAGAAATTTGATTCCTTTCTAAACTTAATAGATATAGATTTAAAATAATTTATTTAATTTTGAATATTAATAATTATATGCCTTAAAATTTTAATGAACCATAATAATCATCACCATTAACTATAATTAATAAAGTTTTTCTTATTAAAAAATAAATAATTACAGCAAAACATCATCGTTGTGCAAATCCTTCCGGGCGACTTTTACTGTATGACTTTCATGAGATACACCCTTTTTGTACTTTCGTAAACATTCAAAGATTGTCATCAACATCTCGGGACTGCGAGAATTCACAGAAAGCCGGAAGATCCGTTGTCCTTTACAAACTTTTAAAGATTGTCATCCACAACATGTCAGAGTAGCACAGTGAAGGAGAGATGCTGTTGTCCGGCCAGTGATATCACATTATTGGTGACTTCTCTATATAGATATATATTTTTAAATTACTTTTAAATTTTTACGATTTATTATAATATTGAAAAAAAAAATGTTTAAAATTTAATTCTTTAAATTCTTTTGTTTTAGATTTAATTATGAAATTCAAATAAACTTGTGATTTTATGAAAATTATTTTATATTTTATTTTTTTAATCATTTAATTTTATCAATTTTGCAAAATCATATATATATTTAATATTAAAGAAATCTATACGTTTTTTGTTTCACAAATTGCTCCTCAACTAAAGAGTTGGGCACATCATCACATATCATCTAGTATATAGCCTCATTAGATTCATAAATAACTGAATAGAATTCTCAACTGTCTTATATTATCAAAACAAAATTTTATGATTATAAAATCCAAGAAGGACACTTATGTTAATTTTATGTATGACAATAGTAACTTGGAGGAAGTTTCTTCTTACAAGTAAATAGGAATTGATATTCATCACAAGCTCAACTAGAACTATAGCATTCAAAAAAGGATTAATGGGGGGTGGAAAGCTTATTTTGGTCTTGAAAATAATTGTAAAATGGCAAACCTCATAATGTGGGATAGAAAGAAGTTCCTCTTTGAAACTTTAGTCACTCCTGTTATCTTATATGGATGTGAGGTTTGGGGTTGCAGCATCTCTAGAGAATTCTAAAGAAAAATTGAGCAAATCCAGAAGCATTTTATAACATATAACCTTAAAATTAAAAACAATATACCCTATCCTATTCTCCTTATAGAAGTGGGTCTTTCCCCTATCGAGAGCCTAGCTATGATAGGCTTCTATTGTACAGGCACAAGCTCAATAGCATAGGAGACCATAGACTTCTTAAGGTAGCTTTAAATTCCATCCAAAATCACCTAAGGCTTAAATGAGGTTGGTATAAAGACACCAGGGCTTGGTTAAACCATTGGGAGATCGACGAGAACATTGCATTGCAAAACATCAATAACATTAAAAAAATTGTTACTTCTAAGCTCAAAGAAAAAATGTGGTGCGAGAAAGATCTAGCAGCTAAAAGAAAATTAAAGTATTATAAGGAGGTCATCAACCCCACCTTAGAAGATCAAAAGTGTCTCTCTGTTTTAACTAGCTCAAAGAAGAAAATTAATATAGTCAAGATTAGAACGAACTCGCATGAGCTCCATAGTGAAACAGGTCGTTGGACAGTTCCTAAAACACCATGGATGGAAAGGATCTGCCATCTCTGTGAGAATATGAACATCGAGGTTGAAAATCACTTCCTCTTAGAGTGCCTCGCGTACAACCACATTAGATCTCAATTTCATAATCTTTGTTGCAATACTGACCTTCCTAGCCTTTTAAGATGTCAAAATTATAGTGAGCTCAGGAGGCTTATATCCAAGTTTTTTGAACATAAAAATAAAATCTTAAATCAAATTAAATAACTCTTTTCTTTACGTGCGATAGACCAAAGATTGATCTCAGTGGACATTAACCATCATCATCATCATTATTTAAAACCCTCATAATGAGAAAATAGATATTGAATTAGTTATACATTAAAATGAAACAAAACACAAATAAAAAAACAATTAAGTCAAACTCGTACTCATATTTAAAACAGTGATAATTAAAAAATAGATATTAAATTAATTACATATTAAAATAAAACAAAACACAAATAAAGAGACAATTCGGTCCATGACGAACCTTTCCAAAGGGTTATACTCAGAGGGGAGCAATTTCCAATTGAGCTCCCCATATGTAATCAAAATCTATTTTATTATATTTAATCAAAAACTATTACATTATAATATTTATAGTACTGATTTTTTTTTTCTTTCTAATTTTTATTTTACTATATAAATAAATTTACTTTTATATATTTACCTTTAAATTTTATAATTTTTAAAAATTATTTGTTTTTTTTTCATGGATTTTGGAGATGGGTGACCACTATTTCTTTAGGTAAATCCATCTCAAAAAAATCATTTCTGGTTAACTCATTAACAAAGTTTAACTTTTTGATTCGGTGCCTTTTCTATAATAAGATGTTTTAATGACGGAAACTAAACGAATTAACTTAACTCTCAAAAATTTATAAAATATTTTATATTATATTTAATCAAAAATGCATTTAATTACAAAATCTATAATATTGTTTTTTTATTAAATTTAATTTTAAAATATAATAATTTTAATTTTATATTTGAGGATGCAAATTTTCAAAGCATAAAATCATGTTGTTAATTTTTTTTTGGGAAACACTATATAGAATATAGGAAACATCTCAGATTATGGGTGAATGTCTTTCTCATCATCAACGGTATATAAAATTTTTTGTAAGAGCGAAGAGGGGACGTTCCACTCAATAGTAGGGGCACGTTAAACTTGTTGTAAGAGAAAAGAGCTCAATGCTAAATAAATAAGTTATTAGTTTAGGTGTTAAATGAAAATAAATAATAAGAATTTCAAAGATTTTTAACCAAAAATTATTAAAATATTATATTTAAATTTTAAATTAAAATTTTAAATTAAAATGTATTAATATTAATATTATTAATTAATAATTAAATTTAATATTAATATTATTAATAATATTTAAATAAATTGATTATTTTAAAATAAATAAAGAAAAATTAATATAATTTTTTTAATATTGATATTAATTAATTATAAAATTAAAGGGGATTAATTTGAGGAGAATGAATTTATTTAGAATAACAATAAGATAATAAAATAAAAAATGAATAAATAAATATGTAATCTTATTAACATTTAAATTTATAATAAATTTAAATTTTTAATATTCAATTTTTAATATATTAAAATATTATTAAGGATTAATATGATGGATTATTAATATTGAAAATTTGTAGCATTAAAAAATTTTGGTACTCAATATAAAGGGAGAGAGGAGATAGGAAGATGGAGAATTAATAATTGCATTGAGAGACACATTATATAACCAAGTATGAGAGTGATGTGTGATTTCATTTGGTTTGCTTTGATTAAAAACATCATAAGAGATGAATAATTCCATTCTCATTCTGCTCACTTGGTTGGTATTAGCATTATAATATAATATGAAAATGATGTGGTAAAAAATATTTCACTTTCACTCTTGAAGTTTTTTTCCTTGAAAAATAACCCATATTTTCATTCATAGTTTTGAAATAAGAAAAAAAACATTTTGTATATGCAAATCCATGTGTGCATTTAGTAGGACTTTCACTAATACTATAGAGGCATAGGTGACAAAATATAAAACAATAATTGTTTTGCAGTAAGGTCCACTAGGGACGAAATATATGTTGTAAGCTAGCCAAAATATAAATATTTTCATTGTGGGAAGAGTACCATACATTATAAATCGTAAAAAAGAAAAGATCTAAATACCTAAATTTGCTAAGCTAAAATATATACAAGATGTCCAAAAACTGTAAGAAAAAAACATAAAAAGGGACATATATCTGATGATCAATCCCGAGAAGTTGAAAGTAGCTTGTCCATAAAAGGACGATGTAAAAAATGGTAGTGTTCTGTTATCACCAAATTGATCTTGATTGGCTGCTCATCAATCAACTCAATGTAACTCTTTTAGACCACTTCTAACTGAAAATTAGCCTCTTCAGTTTGAGAGGGCTCTCTCAAAGGGAGTTTATAATTTTCAATAAAGATAAAACTAGATGGCTAACTCTATGAATTGTGACTTGGTTTTGTATGATTGCAGGTTGAAAAATGAAGCCTTGCTACCATTGGGGTATGGAGTCAACATTAGTATTCTTAGTGACAGTGGTTCTTCACATGGAAGGTGATGCAGATAGAGGTTTTTAACAAAGATAATTCATACACACAACATAAGGAAAACACATTAATTTCACCCCTAAAGGAAGTCAGAGCATAATAGTATGAATTGTAAGTAATTAAAGATAAAATCCACTGCAAGTGATTAGACATCAATATATAGAACAATAACACATTAAAAACCTCATGAGAATCTCAGGTCTGGAAGTATAATGTCACTGTATATTACTGATAATGGATAAAACATATAAGTAACAATTTTATACAATATTCTCCAACTCTTTGCTTTTCGATGTTTAGTCCATAAATAGACATTATTTACAATACAGATGATCTTCCCAGCTGGCTAGATCTTCGAATTCTACTCTGACACCTATCATAACTGAAACTACTAACTTGAAACAGAAAAAGGACAACTATCCTTTAAGAAATCAAACTCCTAATAGGACTCTATCACCTATTTATTACATTCAGTTCTCCTAACAGTGAAACAGTTACATAATATATGTCACATGTTCAAGGGATAATTTACCATCACTTTACATATTTAAAACAACCCTAGATCTGTGGAACACAATCCTAATTTTTAGGATTCATGGATAACCTTCACTTTAATCATTGTTTTGACTAATGAGCTGGCTATGTCACACTCCTTTTGAGAAATGAATCTCTACTGATATGTCCCACTGACATGTTGGAGGTCCCCAGTTGGCTTATGTGCTGTTGGAATGCTAAAAAAATCTTCAAAAAGCTCCTCGCTACGAAACAGGGCAGTTTAGGTAGTTTCGTAGCGAGTTTTCGTAGCGTATGAAAACTTGCTTTTTCACCTATCTCCTTAACACCTTTTTTATTTAGACATCTTTACTATGCCAAGACACCTTGCAAAAAACAATATCCCTCCATAATACTTGAAAAAACAGAAATTTAAGAAAAAATGCACCTTTAGAAATTTTCGTAGCGTTTTTCTGGCTTCAAGCCTGAAGCACGCTACGAAACTATCCAAAAAACCAAAAATTGTTGTTTCTTGAAAATTTGTTCTCCAGCTGCAAAATTTAGGTTCTTTGCATGTTATGAACCTCGTCAAACATATTCCAACTCCTTTTTTCATTCCTCTGGTGTTTCTTCTTCATTCAAAATTAATTGGTTGATGGGTTCTTCTACCACTGTCATCTTCATTCCTTTCTTTTATAACTCCATTTGAATCAAATCTAGTTGTTTCTAAAGATCTTCCACTTGATCTTTTAATGCTCTGTTTTTGGATTGTAAGTGAAATTTTATCCTTTTAATGTGTTTGACCTCCACTCTTAATGGCTGAGTCCATTTCAGCAACATTTCTGTATTGTCCAAGGTTTTTGAAACACTTGTGACTTACTCTTCCCATATTTTCCTCATCTGTTCAAATTGAACTTTCTCAGCTTTGTGTTTCTTTGCCTATAGCTTTAAAACTGATATCTCTTTACCTGATTCCTTCAACTTCTCTTTGAGGGTTTCTATTTCTAATTTTTTAATCATTTTCTCTTTACCCTTTCTTTGCCTGTAACTACTTCCTCTTTTGCTTATGGAGACAAATATATGATGTTTGTTGGATGGGCAACTTCATTGATTTTCTTAGTATCTTTGCTCTCCATGACCTTCTTTGCATGTCTGTTCATTGGCTTCCTTGGTTGAAATATAAAACCAACATCATCACCTGCAAAATATAGTTTTTTAGCAGTCTTACCTTTCTTCAGCTTTCTTCCTACATCTTCAATGTCTTCATCTTGCACAATGGGTGACTCTTCAATGTCAATTGCATGAAGGATATCCTCCAAATTTCCTTTAGCCAATGTCTGGCTTCTAGTGACTTTCTTGCTGCCTTGTCTATTGACTGTATGCTTCTGTTTTGCAGGTGCTTCTTGAGGTGTGTCAATCTCTTGCAAAGGTTTTGTTCCCATGTTCATTGGTTCTGCAGGAGATGATCTATTTTCTTCTTCAATATCTTATGCCACACCTGGTGATGAAGTGGCTCTAGGTTTTGAGGTTTTCTTAGGATTGACCACATCAATTTCATAACCACTCATGAAAAAGAAATAAATCCAATCTCTGTCTAACATCCTCAATTCTTCTAACACTAACAACTTAATTAGACCATGATGAAAAAGAGATGTCTCATTACCCTCTATCTTGATTTGAACCTTATTTGACATTTTCCCTAGACTTATGTATAAATGAAAAGGCAAGTCCAGTGACCTCTTACCTACAAAATGCAGAAGAAGTTTAAGATGGTAGGAGTAGACCATATGAAACCTTCCTTCACAGATAAAATACTTTTGAAGGACCATCAACAAATTTTCATAATTCTCCTTCATAAAACTCCTAGGGATAGCATTTTTCAAATAAACTTTACTGTGTTCTTGCTTGATAAACTATTTGCAATCCTGAATTGTGAATTTGATACCTTTAAACCACTATTCACCACCTCTGGGGTTTCCTATAGTTGAGGATATTCTCTATGGTGTTACTATAAGGTTCAAAATTCCAACCTTTGATGTTGTTCCTATGAAGCTGGTGGAAAAATATTTTGAAACCTATAAGTGAAAACCCTGCAACCTCTAACAAAATTGCAAGTAGCCAGTCCTTTTGAAAACCTCCATGTCAGTAAGGTCTTCATTGAGTAATTTCATATCCATGGGCTTATGCTTGTGACAATGGCCACCCTTATTTGTTTTCTTTCTTGCAGCCATTGATGATGTATATTCTTCACTGCCTTGCTTGCTGATGACACCTGCAGAATTCGAACTTGCCAGCAACCTGCTTGGCTCGATGAAGAAACTCTCTAGGGATCGACTTACATGCAAAGATAAACCACAATATGAAAAAAGGCTAATTGAGGTGAGGTTTAAAGGTTTAAACTGACAGCTTGAGCTTCAATCATCACACATGTAAGAAAAAGGGGTAATGATGACATCAAACACGGTTATGTATGTTTGAATTTTACCATAACAATCTTGAATGACCTCTACCTTTACTTCTCTAATCAGAAAATGACACCTCATACAACTCTGACAAGCAAGGTTAGAAAACACATTTTTGTAGCAAAATTAGTTAAGCTTATGACATATTCTCTACGAAACTATTATGCAGTTTCGTAGTGAAATATGTTGTTTTCCTGTGTAAAACGCTACGAAAATTTGAAAATTTGATAAATGTGCCCTTTTGAGATTGAATTCATGGGGAATGAAAATTGACACGTTATAGGGCTGATTTGACTGAAATGGCATAAATGGAGGTGGTCATAAAACTTAGGATAGGCTTAAAAAAATGTAAAAATTTTCATATACCACCTTGAAATGGCTTAGGAGACCTTATCCATTTGGTGAGTGACCTGTATGACCCTATCAAGAAATGTTTCACAAATTAATGAGTGATAACATGTTCAACCCCATCAAGTTCAGTCACATGATAAAGCTCCTGATCCATGTGCAGACCTTCTTTAGAAAGTTTGTTAGCAATCTCATTCCGCTCCTTGAAAGGATGAATGCATGAGAAAGAATTATAAATAGATTCTAACCACAATATATTCTCTAATATATGAGAAAGTAAAATTGTTCGAAACAATTTGGTCCCATTGACCCAATTCACAACTAGCAATAAGTCACCAAATATATGAAGTTGTTCACATCCTTTTTTCGTGAGAAAATCAATAAGAGATTTGCAAGCTAATAGTTTTTCCCAATTGTTGGAACCTTTCTCCAAACCCATATTAACATGAAAATAATGATGTTTTGAGAGATGTAGAATGAATCCCCCCGCCCGACCACCAAACACACATGGAACCCTCCTCCTACAAAGCCCCATCAAAATAAAACCACAAATAATTGACATCTGTGGTTTCAATCAAGATAGTCTTAACCCTTGCAGGAGCCCTTAATTGAGGATAATGGGAAATAATAGATAAACCACATATAACACATGAACCGAATAAGATAATTTTTCCTAAAATATCACCTTATTTCATGCCAACTAGATACCCCAACTAAGGATGAGAGTGAGAGATCGAACAGGCTTAGTTGCCATGTTTTCAGCCTGAAATTTCCAAATCTCCACAAAAGAGGCCCCATCCCAAGAGCAAGCCTATCCAAGAAAATCCCTACAGGCCAAACAAATTTTATTTTTAAAGGAGCATGGGACAAAGATGTGATCAATGGACTCTTCATAGCCTTTATACAATGTGCACTAGCCAGGACCTATTTTTGTCTGATATGCATAACATCCTAGGTAAAGACATTCCCTTCAATAATACACCAAATAAGAAGCTGAGACATTGAGGGACACTTTGATTTCCAAAGAACATTCCACCACCAAAGGAGATCCACATTTTGTGCCATAATATTTCATTTTATATTTCTAAGTTTCAGAGTGTATACAACATCCAGATTTGTTGACCAAACCAACTCATCGTCAAAATCTGATAGTATTATATGGGATGAGTGCAATGTATTTGGGAATAAGGAATTGTTGGCGTGTGTGTGTATATATATATATATAAACAAAAACACATAGATATAGCGAAAACTAAACTTCAATTCATTAATAAGAAAGTACTGAAAACTATTTAAATGCAGGATGGAAATAAACTAGCTTAGACAATGGTAGATTATCTCCGAGAAGAGATGTGGCAACTACATGCCTTCTAAGATGTGTTACAATTAGGCTCAAAGGACTATTTATTATTGAGGAACAATGGAAAACCCTAAACATCCAAAAACCTAACCCTAGGAGATGAAGCGCCAAAAGTCTGTGGGACCCATTGGGGTAAATTGGTACATCAACTTCCCTGGGTCGTAACTTTGGCATACAATCTTCGTTTGACGCATACGATACCTTGTTAGAAATATCTATCCAAGACCAAAAATTTCAACTACAAACCCCCATTGTAGGCCATGGATTTTACCATTTTTCTAAAAATAACGTTGTTTAGGGTCTCAAAGTGGCTCTAGAAATTCAGGACCCGAAAAATTGCTAAAATAGTAAATTGTCTTACAATTAAGGAAACTAAAAGAAAAAATGATGGGGTCCAAATGGTATAGGTGGGTGGACACAAATATCCACCTGGATCAGTCCTCCCCCCTTAGGAAGAAATGGTCCCCATTGCTTTGAGTGCCTCTATGAGATGGGGAAACTTCTGCTAAACTTGGTCCCTAATGAGCCACTTTCCTTGGTGCAGGAGTTGGCTGATTTTGAAAACCTGATACAATTGGATCTTCTTCTGTTGAGTGTCCTTGATATGTGTGTCCATGATCTGATCAATTGTGGCATGTTCCATGTAGACTAGTTTTAACTCTGTTGGTGTGATTTGTTTTGAAATGTATGATGTGTCCAGTAATGGTGGAAAGTATGGCCGAAGGTGGTCCACATTGAACACTATATGCAGGCCAAGGAATGGGGGAATGTTGAGCTCAAAAAACGTTTCTCCCACAACCTTGGTATGGTATAAGGCCCATATCAGATTGGTCTGAGCTTTCGATGGGCTCCGGTAAGGCATTCTTTTTGCAAATGAAACCAAACTCTGTTGCCCACCTAAAACTTGTGTGGCACTATATGTTGATCATGTCATTTATTGTACTTGGTGTTGGACTTATCTAAGATGGCATGCACTTTTTGGTGGATGTGTTGGATGCGTTCAATAAATTGGGTTGTTTTATTAGCCTCATATTGTACATGTGTGTATTTTGTCTGTGTATTTGCATGAGGCATGGTAACATCAATCAGACACAATGGTTGAAAATCCAAATCCACTTGAAAAGGACTATGACCGGTCGAGCTATGCAGAGATCCATTATAGCTGCATTGCACATAAGGAATGCTCTCATCTGAGGTTCGTGGATGCTTGGAGTTGTAAATTCATAGGAAGTGCACCATCATCTTGTTGAAGACCTATATGTGGACATCAGTTTGGGGATGGAATGCATTTGACTTGGTGAGCTTCATGTCCAATAATGTCTAGAGGCTTGACCAGAATGTGCTCAGGAACCTACTATCCCGATATTATATAATGGTATACATGATTCCAAAATGTACCCATACTCGTTCAAAGAAGATTTGGACAATGCCCTCTGTTTTGATGCTCTTCTTGCAAGTCGACAGTATGGCCATCTTAGAAATTTGTTTATGACCACAATACACAGTCATTACCATGCTTGGTAGAAGGGAGGCCTGATAGATAGTCCATGGAGATGGATTTCGAGGGCTGGTTGGGAGTAGGAAAAGGAGTGTACAAGCCTTGTTTTTTTATGGTTGGCTTAGCAATGACACATGCAGTGATGGATCTGATATAATTTCCAACTTCCTTTCAGAGTTTTGGCCCATAAAAATTATTGTGTAGTACAACCACGGTTTCTCTAAGCCAAAGTGTCATGTGACCTGACTCTAGTGCACCTCCCAAATCAATTTGGAATTGTCGCTTGAAGGAACAAAAAGGTGGCCCATGTATCATAATAATGCATCCTAGAGGTGGAAATCTATAACTTGCTTGCCATCCATTAATATTTGGTAAGTGGTGGAGAGCTCTAGATAATTCTTGTACATGCGTGACCATCCAAAGGTCTCGTCACCACAAGAGTTGAGAACAATAGTTAGTGTTGCAACTGGGGGTGACTGAGGCAATCTGCAACATGATTAGTGCTGCCCTTCTTGTACTTAATGTTCAAGTGGAATTTTTGTAGATATGTATACCAACTCTGATGGTGATAATTATGCAACTTCCACTGTGTCGCTATGAACTGAAGAGGTTTGCAATCTATGTGGATGACCATTTCCTTCCCCATAATGTAATGTTTCCATTTTTGGAAATCCTGTACGATAGAATACATTTTTTTATCATAGGTGGGGTACTTCTGAATTGTATTGGAAAGTATCTCATTGTGATAGGCCACTTTTTCTCCATGTTGGGTGATAAATTCACCAATAACATAGTCAGAAGTGTATGTCTCGATTTAAAATGGTTGTTGCAAGTCTGGAAATGTGAGTACATGTACAGAGCAGATGTGTGATTTAGCTCAATGAAAGCCTTTTATTGGGACTCAAACTAGGAAAAATTTTCTTTCACTCTGCCCTTGGTAACCTAACACAAAGGCCATGTGATATGGAATAATCCCAACATGAACCTCCGATAAAAAATGGTAAGGCCCAAAACGATGCAAGGCTCTATGATTTTTTTCAATTCCCGATAATCAAAGCATGACCTCCAGGTCCCATCCTTCTTCTTTACAAGTATAATCAGGCTCCCACAAGGTGAGGAACTTGGTCAAATGTGCCCTTTTTGCAACATCTCCTAGATCTACCGCTTGATCTCTTCATTTTATAGAATGGAGTGATGATACATTGGCCCATTGGGTAGAGGTGCTCTAGGGGTCATATCGATCAAACGCTTGACCTTCTAGTGTAAGGGCACCCATGTGGGTGAGGAGAAGATGTCCCTGTATTCTTCCATGACCTTAACCACCTGCTTTTTCTATGTGGAGGAACCTTTCCTAGTGGCCTTGGATGTGACCACACTATTTTCCTTACTATGAGAGCGAATAACAAATAAAAAAAATTCCCAGTTTAGGAGATGATCTTACTGCATTGTTTAGTAGAGATCAAAGAGATGGTGGTAGGATGGCTACCTTTGGGATCCTATATAACTTATTTCCTAAAGTAATAATACAAATGAAAGGCCTCAAATCATATACAACATGACACTTCCACAAGTATTATTGGCCCAATAATATATCACAAACTTCAAAATGAGTGACATCATAGAGTACCTCATCCGTGAAGGGCTTGATGCTGTAGGGAAGGAAAAATTGTTGGCTAATGTGGAGATCTCATCCTTGGTGAAGCCCCCTGATGGTGTACAATGACATGTGTGGTGTCATCGGTACGATCAACTGCTTCATGGCATCTGCTGAAATGAGGTTCTTTTGCCTCTCGTTGTCGACAATGAACTGTAGCAGTGAACTCTTCACCCACATATGTGAGTGGAAGAGATGCACCCCTCATTTGTATATTCGGGCTCAATATTCCAGACCTTTGTGGTGGCAATGGTGGCACTAGGTTCATCATCAATAATATAATTCCCCTTGTCATTCTCCTTATTGGGTTGTGGCTCAAAATGAGAATATGCATCGGACTATGAAGCTTTCAACTCAGCCACCAGTGACTACTTGGTGCGACACTCATTTGTGTTGTTAGTGAGGCTCTTATGGAACTCACACCACTTTCTAGTTTCCTTCTTCGTCTTCATAGTGACATTATTTTCTTGTGGCTTCGATGGGTTTTACTTGGTCACTCTAGCTTGGCTCTGTCCTTTGTTATGCGGTTTGAGGGCACTCTTTCCTTGCTTCTGATTCACAAATCCAGAGTCGTGGTTATCTTGTTTAATTTTTAGTTCAATGCTGGTAGCATATCAGTACGTTTCGCCAAGCGAGGAGATGTCTAGGAACTCCATTTCTTCCTGAATTTATTTGTGTAGACAAACACAATACTTGAGCACCAGATGTTACTTAGAGTCTTTGATACCAAAATTTGTGCATAGAGTATGGAAAACATTTGTGAGCTCATGTACGTCTTGGTCCATTTGATGTCGTAGTTTGTTCCACTATATGTACTTGTCCTCATAGCTCCCCATAGGGTAATAATGTTCCTTACAACATCTCGAAAAGAGTTCCAATAGGGGGTGGTTATAAACAGAGAGGGTTCCTTGGCCCTCTTCTCACAATAAGTTTCCCATCAGCCCTTGACATGGGGGGAAACCTTGTTTTGACCTTCCAATATAGGTATATCTAAGTTCACTTGTACCTTGAAGGGATTTTTTCCTCCAAAGTGTCTGTTGGATGAAGATGTGTCATCGATGGGCATCCATTGAAGGATATAGGAAAAATTTTCCATCATTACGTTGCTTTATTGCTCGAGGGATTCTTCAGGAAATATTTTGAAAGTATCTCCTACCCTCTCATATTTATTTTCTTCCACCATGGGAGGTAGTCAGGGTCAGCAAGGCCGGTCTTGCAAATATTGAACCAGTTTGATCCCTAATTTGTTAGACCTCGGCCTCGTTGGGGACATGCATAGAAAAAAAAATAAAAAAATCAAACCACTTTGATACCACTGATATAGATTTATGAAGGAACCAAATGAAATTCATATATAAATATAAACATAAAGGTACAAGGAAAATAAAACTTCAATTCATTAATAAGAATGTACTGAAAGTTGTTTACATGTAGGATGGAAATAAACTAGCTCAGGTGTGGTTGCTTATCTTTGTGAAGCGATGTGGTGGCTACGTGACTTCTAAATTGTGTTATAATGAGGCTTGAATGATTATTTATTATTGAGAGACAGTGGAAAACCGTAAACATGCAAAAACATAACCCTAGGACATGAAACACCAAAAGTCCGTGGGCCTCGTTGGGGTAAATTGGTACATCAATTTCCTGGGGTTGTAACTTTGGCATACAATCTCTGTTTACGATACCTCATTAGAAATATATATCTGAGGACCACAAATTTCGACCATAAACTCTTACCATAGGCAATAGGTTTTCCTGTTTTCCCAAAAAACGTCGTTTAGAGCCTCAAAACAGCTCTAGAAGTTTAGGACCCAAAAAACTGCCAAAAATAGTAAATTGTGCTACAATTAAATAAACTAAAAGAAAAAGTGGTAGGGGTCCAAGTGGAATAGGCAGGTGGGCACCAATATTTACCATGATCATTTTATGACCTTTGTCAACATGGGAAAAGTGACCCAGATCAATGCTCTTTAAATAGCCCTAGTTGTTTGGTGTGGTCACTCTCGATGGTTTTTGAGGCTCCATTGACCTTTCAAATCTTCCTCTTTTGAAGGAAAAGGCAAGGGTGTTTCTACCTGTCGTTATCCTATGATTAATCTAGAGCTATTGTTAATGTTAACTTACCTATTTTATGAGGTAAATGATTAATTAAAATATATTACAAATCAATATAACTTGTTAACACATATGATACAAAGTATACAAAATATATACATGAATAATCAGCTAGAAAACAATATAACTAGCAATAACATGAATGTATATAAATATATCGAATGTCTAAATGTAAATAAATTATTGTCTCTAAAATGAAAATGCAATTATAAACCTAAATACTGATATTTCTTGATGATATAATAAAAAAGGATAATGCAAACACCCCTCCCAACATTTACCCACTTTTACAAGCTCTCCACGGTAAATGTGAGGTTGAGTGCTACTATTACATGACCCAACCTCCAAGTCCAAGTTAAGGAAGTGAAGCCTAGAAAGTAAGCACATACTGACATCTCGTAAGGACTACAAATCACTTAGGAGCTGGAAAACTACCCTAGGTGATCAATCCTTGATCTAGAACCCATTTTCACTGACATAACTCCCCAACTGCACACACCACAAGGAAAGAGTGCGATTATGAGGCCCCAACCGCATGCGCAAGCCCTCTTCCATTCGGTTATGACCCAAATCCTCTAGTTTTGAGTTTGCGGTTCCAGAATTCGAGCCACTTTTTCATGCTAACCTTAAGACCATTCACATAAATTCTTGTAATTTTCCAGCATCATAATTTAGGTGAAGACAATGCCAAGCAATCAAACTTCAATCCAAAACTTGACCTAGATTTCCTAGTACACATTAGACATTTCGTCAAACATATGGTAAAGATTTAAGTTACAGGGAATGGATGCATATCTGATCATAAATATATGAAATTCATATGAGAATCACCATCAAGGTCTAATGCCCTCTCAAGTAGCTACAACAACACTTGTTAGACCATGCATTCATTGACCATTAAATACTTATCAAATAATGAACAAGAGTTATAGCCAGATCACATCATAAAACCATGCTTATGACCAACATATAACCAGAATAATAACCATGAAAAAACAACCATAGAATCTACATAATAAGAAGTACACGGGCTCATGGACTATAATAGGAAAATAACTATTATTAATATATGAAAAAGAAAACCAAGTTAGGGAATTCCACGTACCACCCGACCATAGATTGGGTCTAACCAAGCCTTTATTTCACCCAATCACCCCTGTGCCATATTCCAAACATGAATGTGGGATCTCATGGGATAAACCAAGAAATAATCAACCAAAGACTTCTAAGGTTAAAACACCTCCACCCTCAAGCTACCGTGATCTCACCTAATCTGGCCCCGAAATCACAAAACGAAATCAAGCTTAGATGCCTCTGAATTTATTCACCATACCTTGAGGAATTTTCCTGTCTCCACTCACATATCGAGGGATTCCCAGAGAAAACCATCTCCACCCCCAAGCCTTGGGAATTTTCTAGGGACCACCTTACTCGGTTCCAAAACTTTATGGAAATCCAAAGCTCAACCAAGAATGTATCCCGTCACAACATGGCTATCTAAGAAATGGAAAGGCAAGCCGGAAACCACTATTAAACTTAGAAAAACCCATGCCAATGACTACAAATAAACCAAATAAACAAATTAATGTACCATGCATTGATACTTCAGCTAGGAAATCACACATGCAACCTATTACTTGCAAATTCCTCCTGCTGAAGCTGTTGATCTATCCTTCTCCTTTCTTTCCTTCGCTCTCCTTGCTTGTTATTTTCCTTACCTAGCTTTCCTTTGATTGTTTGTTGATCAGCGGTTGTCATTGATGTCAACCCAGGTAGCACCAGGGGCTAGCCCAATATTGCATGGGAATTTTTACCTACCAAATTAATATATTCTGGGTCAAGAATGCTTTATATGGTTTCTACTTGTCGAGATGTTTCCGTTGATATATGGCATGCCATGTAATTCTTCACGGTTTGAGAGATATTTATGTTTGAAGTTTGTAACCCCAGTTAGTGGGCTAAAACCCCATGGGGTTGTGGCATGGGTCATTGAAAATTCATAATTAATATTTTTTAAGCTCCTAAAATCACTCCCACATTCACTTGTTGAAGCCCCTCTCAACCTAAGCATTTATATAAATTGTGATCCTCATATCCTCCTTATGCAAGGGATTTTTCCATCTGAAACAGGTCATCATGGAATTTTTGCTCTAACTTTATTTCTACAAAGGTTCAAAAGCTAAAATTTTTATGAGACAAATCTGAAATTCTGAGGAACCACTTGTGAAAATTTCTTATCAAGGTGCGCAACAGTTTCAGAGATATGATCTGTGGAAATCAGTGTTTTTGCAGGCTCCTAAAATTCATCTCAAAGAAGTGACCTTGGGAAAATCATCATAATTCTCTCTCTGTGTATTAGATTGGAATTCTATAAAAACTGGTAGATAGTGCACGGACTTTAGTTTTTGCTCTATCAATTTCAGATCCGAATGAAGAAACAGTGACACGTGGCATGCCGTACAAGTTCGCTCTATGGAAACAATCCATAATTAGGGAATTGTGAGAGATTGAACATAACTCTCTCTTGAAGAATCCAAATAGGGTCAGACCTGTGGCATTAGAAAGAAGACTCAAAGTAATACTACAGGACCAAAAATCATATATTGGAGTTATGAAATAACATAGATACACTAGATTAAATATCGAGTTCCTAGAAGGCAAGAAAAAGCTAGATCATGTGTTGTCAAGGGCTGCAAAGGACCAGATTTTCTAGGGAAGCAAAGCAAAGCAAGGTGCAGCAGAGGGTAGCATGAAAAGAGCATAAACCAAGGTGTAGAGCAGCAACAAGAAGTTCATCACATGAAGTCTTAAAATGGGCGGCACTGCATACAGTCACTGTAAATGTATCATTGTACTAAGTCATTGTAAATACATTATTGTAAAACAATTTCTAGGGTCTATCTGCCAAGAGTTGAAGAGGAAGTGTTAGGAGGTCTAGGATCATCATTAGGTGGTTGTGTCATAGTTGGGGTTATGGTCTAGTGTGTCTTCTTCTTCTACATTATTCTATATCATTGTAAAGTGGACCATTTTCCCTGGTATAGGAGTCCATTCTTCTTTTATTCTTCTATAGGGTGGCAGGGTGGTGCTAGGGTGAGTTGTAGCTCAATGGGTGTTGGGGCATCCATTTAGTTGACTATTGAAGAATCTTGGGAGTTGGAGCATCCATCCAATGGGAGCTGGAGAAGAATGCTTTTCTAGATTCTAGGAAGTTGAAGCTTTATTTTCAATTGGAGTTGAATATTAAAGAATTATTAGAAAAGCATTAGGTGGTTTTTGTCCCGGAGTGGGTTTCCACTTTAAAAAATGTGTGCATTTGTGTTCCTTTTGTTTGCTGCTATCATTGTAAAAACACTGATAATAATTGAATATTAACTAATTCTCTAATTGAAAGAAATATTGATTCACCCCCCCCTCTCAGTATTTCCAACAATTGGTAGCAGAGCTTGGTTCCTTCAATAGCAGTTTAACAGTTGGAAGGAGGTCATGGAGCATACCAAGACTGATGTACCTCTGTTCAATGAAAATAATTATGCACTCTGGAAAGGAATAATGGAGGTCTATCTCTAGGTGCAAGGTTACTAAGTATGGGACACTGTTCAAAATGGATTTACATCAACTGCAAATGAACAAGGTAAGAAGAATTTGGTAAATGATGCAAAAGAAAAGAATATTATTATCAGTGGACTTATTGAATCTTCTTATCATAAGGTTTTGGGTTGTAAAACTGCCAAAAATGTATGGGACAAGCTTGATAATATATATGCAAGTGACTCAAATGTCAAAGAAGCAAAGCTTCAAATCTATAGAGAAAAATTTGAGCAACTCAGAATGAAAGAAGATTGCAACATTGATGCATACTTCCAATATGTTGACGAAATAACCAATACTCTGGAAGGATTGGGAGAGCCAGTTGATGAGAAGTCTATTATACGAAAGATTCTTAGAATGTTACCAGGGAGATTCAACCCAAAGGTATCGGTCTTAGAATACAGTGAAAATTTGGACAAACTCAGAAAAGATGAATTACATGGAGTTCTTAGAGCATATGAAGTGAGACTTGATGGAGAAGAGGATACTTCGCATCTAGAAACTATGTTCGTTGCATCTAAGAAAAACAATAAGGACAAACAACCTTCAATTGAAAATACATGCACCTGCAAGTGTGAAGAAAAGGGAGAGGATGAAGAAGGTCTTTTAGATGAATAATATGCTTACTTTATGAGAAAAATAAAAATTGGTAAGGGAAAATTCAAAGGTAAACTTCCATTGATATGTTTCAGCTATGGTGAGGTTGGGCATTTCACATCAAAATGTTTGAACATAAATGATGGCAACTCAAAAGGAAAGAAAGGCTTTTATAAATTCAACAAGCAAGGATCCAAAAGGAAATTTCTCTCTAAAGAAGATAGCTCATCATCCGATGAAGATAATGACAACGAAGAAGAAGTCAATGAGAGAGTATTGTTTATGACCAAGCACAATAAACAAGAGACATAAAACAATGAAGAAGAAGGATTGACCATAGAAGAGTTTTCTAAAGAAGCAATAAAACTTATAAAAGAGCTCAAGGCAGAGAAGATTTGTTCCAATACTCTTGAAGAACAAGTTGAAGGTCTCAAAATTGAAGTTGAAGAACACAAATTCATTGAAGAATCACTTCAAAAGAATTTGGAAGAAAGCAACCAAGAAAAGGAAGAATTAGAAGCCGAAGTAGTCTCGCTGTGTAAGGAAGTGAAGAAAGGAAAAACTATCCAAAACTATGCCAACAGCTCAAGGGCATTGGAAGAACTCATCAACAATCAACGATATTACAATGACAGAACTGACATCGGTTACAAAGAAGAAGAAGCAGGACCTTCTACAACAAAATACAATGAACCTATGAGATCTGACATGCACATAGACTTCATTGGAAAATCTTCGCAAGAATAGCCTTGGAAGACAATTCCTCGACGAAGATTTCCATCTAGGTACCAACATATTTTTTATGGCTACTGTTATTCATTTCGAAAATTTGGTCATAAAGCTGTAGAATGTCGCACGTATCCCAGGAACAAATACAATTCCAGGAGATCTGTCAAATATGAACCTCCCATGGCTTAGCGAAACATCAATAGATTTGAACATTTAAGAAATAATACTGAATGTTACAAACGTTGAAAATTTGGACACATAGCCAGAGACTGCAGACTTGAAAATCCTCCAAAAGAATCTTCGAAGCCACAGAATGAACGAACATGGAAGAAGTAGAAGAATGATAATTGTGCTCTCACTCTCAAGGCTCAAGACAACAAAGATGTGTGGTATGTTGATAGTGGTTGCTCAACGCATATGACTGGAGATAGAAATAAATTTGTATCTCTGAAAGAGAAGAAGGATTGAGCCGCGTCCTTTGGAAATGATGGATCTTCAAATGTTATAGGATCAGGTACCTTCACTCTCAGAAGTAAAGATGCTCTAGCCAAGAATGTTCTATTGGTTGAAAACATGAATCACAATCTACTCAGTGTTGGAAAAACGTGTGATCAAGGACACACAATACTATTCAACTCCAGAAAATGTTAAATAAGGAAAGGAAGGTATGGTGAAATTGTGGTTACAGGAAGTCGAGCTCCAACCGACATATATGTTCTAGATGAAGCAACTAAAGCATGTATAATAGCTAAAGAGGATGATATAATATTTGGTAGCAATGATGATCGACTAAGTAAGAAGTTTTCTACAAAGATGCAAAGTGATTTCGAGATGTCTTTACTTGGTGAGCTGACATACTTCTTAGGGCTTCAAATATCTCAGCAAGAGAAAGGAATATTTATATGTCAAGCCAAGTACATCAAGGAAATGCTCAAGAAATTTAAAATGGAGGATTTCAAACCCATCCTTACTCCAATGGTAATAGGTTGCAAATTGAGCATAGACGACTCATCTAAGGATGTGGATCAAAGGTTGTACAGATCTATGATGGGTAGTCTTCTATATGTAACAGCTTCCCCGCTAGATGTTATGCAACCAGTTGGACAAGTAGCAAGATTCCAAGTAGCACCAAAAGAATTAGATATTATTTCTATCAAAAGACTTCTTCGTTATCTAAAGGGAACAACAGAATATGACTTGTGGTATCCAAAGTGTAACAATCTCATTATTCATTCCTTTACAGATGTAGATTGGGCAGGAAGTGTTGATGATCGTGAGAGTACTCATGAAGCATTGGAATATCTTCGCCAGAAGCTTGGGATTCTCCCAAGTTCTCATTAGATTTTCCTTATTCAGAATATAAAGGGGGAGTGGAAGTGTGTACAAGTTTGCAGTATGGTTGTATGTTAGGGGGAGTTACCCTTTTCCATTGATGTCAAAGGGGGAGAGAATGTTGTAGGAAGAGGTGTCATGATTGCAGGGGGAGTACTTGTGTTGCCATCAATGCCAAAGGGGGAAATTGTTGATCAGCGATTGTCATTGATGTCAACCCAAGCAGCACCAGGGGCTATCCCAATATTGCAAGGGAATTTTGACCTACCAAATTAATATATTCTAGGTTAATAATGTTTTTGATGGTTTATACTTGTTGAGATGTTTCAGTTGATATATGGCACGCCATGTAATTCTTCACGGTTTGAGAGATATTCATGTTTGAAGTTTGTAACCCTAGTTAGTGGGCTAAAACCCCATGGGGTTGTGGCATGGGTCATTGAAAAGTCATAATTGATATTTTGAAGCTCCTAAAATCCCTCCCACATTGACTTGTTGAAGCCCCTCTCATCCTAAGCATTTATATAAATTGTGATCCTCATATCCTCCTTATGCAAGGGATTTCGCCATTTGAAACAGGTCATCGTGGAATTTTCGCTCTAATGTTTTTTATAAGAAGGTTGAAAAGCAGAAATTTTTATTAGGGGAAGCTGAAATCCTGAGGAACCTCCTGTGAAAATTTCAGATCAAGGTACGTAACATTTTCGGAGATATGATCTGTGGAAGTCAGTGTTTTTGCAAGCTCCTGAAATTCACCTCAAAGAAGTGACCTTGGGAAAATCATCATAACTATCTCTCTGAGTATCGGATTGGAATTCTATAAAAAGTGGTAGATATTGGACGGACTGTAGTTTTTTATTTATCAATTTCAGAGTCGAATGAAGAAATAATGACACGTGTCATGCCGTACAAGTTCGCTCTACTAAAACAATCCATAATTAGGGCATTGTGAGAGATTGGGCATAACTCTCTCTTGAAGAATCCAATTTGGGTCATACCTGTGGAATTAGAAAGATGGCTCAGAGGAATACTATAGGACTAAAAATCATATATTGGGGTTCTGAAATAACAGAGATACACCAGATTCAATATCGAGCTCCTATAAGGCAAGAAAAAGCTAGATCATGTGTTGTTAAGGGATGCAAAGGACCAGACTTTCTAGGGTAGCAAAGAAAAGCAAGGTCAAATAGAGGGTAGCATGACAAGAGTAGAAACAAAGGTGTAGAATAACAGCAAGAAGTTCAACACATGAAGTCTTCAAGTGGGAAACACTGCATACAATCATTGTAAAGGTATCATTGTACTAAGTCATTGTAAATACATTATTGTAAAAATTGTTCTAATGTCTGTCTGCGAAGAGTTGAAGAGGCAGTGTCAAGAGGTCTAGGATTATCATTAGGTGGTTGTGTCATAGTTGGGGTTATGGTCTAGTGTGTCTTCTTCTTCTACATCATTTTATATCATTGTAAAGTGGACCTTTTTCGCTGGTACGAGAGTTCATTCTTCTTTTATTCTTCTATAGGGTGGTAGGGTGGTGCTAGGGTGAGTTGTAGCTCATTGGGTGTTGGGGAATCCGTTCAGTTGACTACTGAAGAATCTCAGGCGTTGGAGCGTCCATCCAATGGGAGTTGGAGAAGAATGCTTTTCTATATTCTAGGAAGTTGTAGCTTTATTTTCAATTGGAGTTGAATATTAAAGAATTATTAGAAAAGCATTAGGTGGTTTTTGTCTCGGAGTGGGTTTCCACCTTAAAAAGTGTGTGCATTTGTGTTCCTTTTGTTTGATGCTATCATTGTACAAACACTGATAATAATTGAAGATTAACTAATGATCTAATTGAAAGAAATATTGATTCACCCCCCCTCTCAATATTTCCAGCATTGTTTTCTTGCTTTCTCCCCTTGGATCTCTCTCTCTCTCTCTCTCTCTCTCTCGCTCTATCTCTCTCTCTCTCGATCCAAGACAAAACTAGCAAAAATATGTGAACTATTTCTCTCATGCATTTTTATTATTGATTTCTCCCTTTACTTCATATTCCTTCATTTTTCCTAAAATTTCCTAGCATGCAAATTTGTGTCTCTTCACCTTCCTTGTCTCCTATTTTCCTTAATTCTCATAATTAAATTCCAAGTATTTCCTCTTTTTCCTTTTCCAATTTCCATAGCCATAATAAACCACAAGTGATGCCCACAATAGTGCTTTCCTAACATTCAACTTGGAATATGTGTCCCCTGAACTTGGTCTTATTTTTACTTTATTACATGAAACTTTAACCTAAGGTTGTTACAAACCATCCCCCTTAGGGGAACACCATCCCCAGTGTTCTATGAAACCTATGACCAGAAAATCACTGAAAACAAAACATGCTGCCTATGGAGTTTTATAACATAGCTTGATGCAGTATTTACAATGAAATCCTATTGAAAAAAAAAATAAGCATACTTCTTATTGGAGCTTTATAAGACAACTTATTGCAGTATTTACAACCATGCACATATACATATACCAAAAACTCATTTTCTTGAACCAAAAAATGATGAAGGATTCAAAGCCTATATCTAATCAACCATATCCCATGTAGCTTCATCGAGCCCAAAGTGATTCCAATGCACTTTAACTTGATCGGTTGCTTGGTTCTAGAGAATGAGTTGTTTTTGCTGTAATATGCACTGAGGTTCTAGCTGGAATTCTACCTATAGATCCACCTATAATATAGATCAATCAATCACATGATAAACATCCTGGACATATCTTTTAAGCAACAAAACATGGAAAACATCATGGAGTTTCGTTGTTGGCAGTAGTTCAAGGTTGTAGGCCACTGGTACAATCCTCTCAAGGATCTCAAAAGGTATGCAATGATCCAATCCTCAAGGAGCTTCTCTTGGGATTTATGCACAAGTACACATGATCCCAACCTGAAACTCCTTGAATGCCCTATGTTGATCTGCATAAATCTTCTTACTATGCTGGATTCCTTCAAATTCCTTTTAATAACCTACATTTTCTGTCCCATCTCAACGAACATATCCAGTCCAATTAGAACCCTATACACTGGATCACTCCCGATGATAAGATTATTAAAAATTATCTCATAAAGAACTTCAAATGGAATCATCCTTAATTACTCATGATACCAATTGTTATAAGAAAACTGTACCAGTGGAAGATACTCCTCTCACTTCCTCTACTGGTGCATGTCATACATCCTCAACATGTCCTCAAAAATTCAGCTGATCCTCTCTATATTCCAATCTGTATGCATATGATAAGCTGTACTGAAAGAAAACTCTATCCCCAAACCTGCAAACAACTCCTTCCAAAACTTGGAAGTGAATTTGGCGTATTTTTTTGATATGAAATTCTTAGGAACACCATGCGATCTCACTATCTCCTTGATAAACATCTGAGCTACCTCACTAGATGAATTACTAGACTTAACTCTAATGAAGTGAGCTACCTTAACCTGTCAACTACAACCATGATGTAATCATGTTGTTTGGGTGTCCTCGGAAAACCTGTAATGAACTCCATGGAAATGACCTCCCATTTCCATTCTAAAATCAGAATAGGATGTAGTAAGCCATTTGGATACTTACACTTTGATTTTACTCACTCACAATCCATACATATTGCAACAAACCCAACCACCTATTTCTTCAAATTCAGATAATGATAAATTTTTTTACCTATTTTCAAAGTCTTATTATATCCCGAGTGGCCTAAATACGGCTTGACATGAAACTCCCTCAAGAGAAGCTTCTTGAGCTCACTAATATCCAACACATAAATCATGTTCCTGAATCTAGCGAAGCCATATGACGTGAGGTGATACTCCTCATCCCTATCATCTTCACCTTGCTGCTACAACCTCTGCTTAAACTGCTGGTACATGTCATCATGCTGTCATGAATGCAAGATCCAATCTTGAAAATTTGACCCATAAGATCTCACAATTGAAATATGATTCACTTGTACTCTCATATTGAGAGCATATACAACCTCGTTCTCCTTTCCCTTAATGTATCTGATCTCAAAGTCAAATTCATTGAGGGTATCCAACCATCTAGCTTGCCCGGAATTCAGATTGGGTTGGTCAAATATATACTTCAGTCCACTATGATCACTCAACATAATAAACCTCATGTCAATAAGATGACACCTCCACATATTCAAGGCATGAATGATAACTACCAACTCAAGATCATGAGTCACATAGTTATGCTCATGCTCATTCAACTTTCTTTACTCATAGCATACCAAATGCCCTTCTTGCACAAAAAATCCACTAAGTCCTCTCTTGCAAGCATCTATACATACCATGAACTCTTTATTAGGATCTGGAATCTTCAAGACTGGAGCATTAGTAAGGAAATGGTTCAACTGATCAAAACTAATTACACACTCCTCAATCTATTCAAAATTCTTTCCTTTCATCTGCAAATATGTGATAGGAAAGGAAATCTATGAGAAGTTCTTGATAAACTTCATGTAATAACCTACTAGTCACAAGAATGATCTAACCTCATCCATATTCCTAGGAGTTGACCACTCCATGATAGTTTAATCTTTTTTGGGACCACTACGATCCATTCCTTGGAAACAACATGTTCCATGTAATGAACTTTAGTTTGAAATACACTGAACTTGCTAAGCTTGGCATACAAATGAAGCTCTCTCAACAATATCAATATCGTTTCCAGGTACTTTGTATGCTCCTCCTCATTCTTGGAGTATATCAATATATCATCAATGAACACTATCAAAAAATTGTCTCGATAAGGATACAACACACTATTCATCAAGCACATAAAAGTGGCTGGAGCATTAGTAGGACAGAAATGAACCACCAAAAACTCATAATTCCCATACCTGATACGAAATTAATTCTTGAATATATATTCTTCTTTGATGCACACTTAATGATATATTGATCTCAAGTCAATCTTCAAAAACACTACTGCTCCCTTCAACTGATCAACCAAGTCATAAATCCTCGGAAATGGGTACCTGTTCTTAATAGTCACACTGTTCAACTTCCTATAATCAATGCACAACTTGAGAGCTCCATACTTCTTTTTTACAAACAACATTGGTGCACTGATCTGTAAATGAAACTATTTGTATCTGTTGTTCAAAGTATTCATTTCCATTTAATTAAGTGTGCAAAGTGTTTGTAATGTCTTGCAAGTTAAACAAAGTGTTTTTGGTAACTGTTTTTGAGTTTATGTGTGAGGGAATGTTAATTAAAATTATTGTTTAACATATTGAATTAGAAATACACATCATAATAACTTCACCATAACAACACAAAAACATGATGAGGCATTTCACCCCTCCTGGGCTTCATCTGCCGGGTCTAAGGCTCCCAATGGGAATGTCCTTGATATATTATGATGCTCAAATTGGTTTTATAGTGAGAAAGAAGCCTAAAAATGCTGAAACAGTTGTGAAAATGAATTCAGAAGATAGAAATAAGCTAAGTATGGCTTTTATTTCACCTCAAACAGTGAAGTGTAGCCCAATGCAACTCTATTTCCCTCATGGCCCTGATGGATCTCCAAGCTTCCCTGAAGAAAAAATGGCTGAAAAACACGTTTGTTTGGCTCTGAAACCTATTCCAATGGCTCCAGAATGTTGAGAATACTCAAAATTGACTACAATTTTGTCTAATTTGGTCGAATATGGTGAAAGTTATGATCCAAATAGTATTTTTCCCAGTGGCACTAGAAATCCTCCACTAAAATTGGCTAACTCTAGTTAGCTCCACCAAAAAGGTGAAATCTCTGAATATATTAGAACCACATGCTAAATAAGGTGGAAACATTTAGTTTAACTGTCAGATTAACTTGTGTTCACATGCTGAAAAGTTGAAACTGCCGGTGGAATAAACGATAACTATAACGTAGCATTAACTGTGTGGATAAATGCTGGTCACATTTCCATTTTAGCCGCTGAGTGTAACGGTTAGATAACCCACCGGTTTGAATAGTTCGAGACCTCGGTTCCACATGACCGTCACAGAGTCTTCCCCCCTTAAGCCCTGGGCCTTAACTCCTTGCTCCGTCGGCTTCAATAACAAACAACACGACGACCCGAATACTGACCTTTTTGCGTGCAGTTCGGGTCGACCTCTGCCCTTGAACCAAACAACATCACTTTGCACGAGGTCGCTACGGGCTGACCCATGAATGCTCGGGTTGGGTCATGCCTGACTGACCCGAATGCATTCAGCTCGGGTCGGGTCTGCCCACCAACACCAATTTTTAAACAGACTTGAACCTTTGGCCTGGGGCCATGTAGTTGCCTCTGGGAAAGCCACATGGTACCCTCTGATAGGCCATCAAAAAACCATAAAAAATGAATTGTTTTTGCCATAAATTTTTTCTAAACATGAAAAAATTTCTGAGTTCAAAGGTCCTGTTTTGAAGGTTATTGGGCATTTTAAAAATTCAATATATTCCTCATACGACATAGGATTTGGGTCCCATTCACGGCGCCAGAATCGCAGAGACGAGGCCTATCCAATCATTTAGTTTGCAACCAATTCTGAGCAGTTCCAATTTTGAGCATTTTTTTCCTCTTGGACATGATCACCTGATCACACCTCCCCATTGGGAAGCTTTTGGACCCCAAAAGCCTTCAATTACCTGTTAAGAAGATGAGGTTACAAACCCCTCACCTTTTCCACCTCAATCCACTTTTCTTTACTCGATTTGCTGCCTTTAAGACCATCCCGAACATAATCAACATTTCCACTCCTCGAAGTGCGTGTCCTTCTGTCAAGGATAACATCCTCTTTCAACTCATCCAAAAATTCTGGCAAGAAATCCTCTATGGGTGGCAGTTGAATGTCACTTTCATAATCAGCAATTAAAGGAGTTTCATACAAACGTAAATTTTCCACATTCACAATGGAATACATTTTCATATATGAAGGAAAATCTAGTTGAAAAGAACTATTTCCAACTTTTTTAAGGATATTGAATGGACCATAATGAATAGGCTTTAGATTTTTACCTTCTCCTTGAATTATTTCCTTACTAATATGCAACCATACCTCATCTCCTTCTTGAAACTTATGATCAACTCTGTGTTTGTCGTGCCTCTCCTTGTACTTGCCTTGACTTTTTTCAAGTTGTTCTTGAACCTGCTGATGTATGAGCTGAATTATTTCAATGAACATGCGAGCTTTTTCAATGTCACTATGCCCATCAATGGCCACATCCTTCTCAAGAATTAAATCTAAAGGTGACTTAGGCAAATACCCAAAGCAAGCTTCAAAAGGTGAAATATTTGTAGAAGAGTGCTTAGCCCGGTTGTAAGCATGCTGAATGTAATGCAAGTGCTCATCCCAAAACTTGGGATGCTTGCTACAATAACCTCTCAAAAGATGTACAACGGTTCTGTTCACTACCTTTGTTTGGCCATCTATTTGCAGGTGGAAAGGAGTACTCTTCTTCAACTTGGTGTCCATCATATTCCATAGATTGGACCAAAAATTCCCAATAAATCTGGAATCCATGTCACTAACAATAGAAGTAGGCAAGCCATAATGAACCCATACATGTTGAAAATATAAATCGGTAGTTTGTTCAGCAGTTATAGATTTCTTACATGGCATAAGAATACACATCTTTCTGAATCTATCAACTACTACATAAAGATAATCATGTTGCATTCTAGATAATGGTAGACCTCCAACAAAATCCATATAAACACTTTCCCATGGTCTAGAAGGTACCGGAAATGGTGCATATAAACCAAGCTTCCTATTTCTAGGCTTGCTTGTAGCACATAATGAACAACCTCTAATGAAACGTGAAACAATATCTACCATGCGAGGCCAATAACAATACCTCTGTAAATGTGCCACCATTTTTCTTACCCCGAAATGTCCAGCAATAAGAGAAGAATGAGCTTCTCTCATTATGCTTAGTCTCTCCCCCTGTGGTATACATAACTTGCCCATATGAAACAACAAATTATTATGCAAATGATAATAATTCTTCTCAACATGATTCCCTTCACTCAAGTTAGCATACACATCCTTAAAATCAACATCTGATGCATACTGTTCTATGTAGCTCTCATGTACAATAGAATCATTCTTAAGTAAAGTAGTAGCACTAATAATAGGCCTTGAAATCATATTAGCAACTTTATTGTAAATACCTTTCTTGTACCTTAGTACCAAGTGAAATTGTTGTAGGAAGCCCATCCATCTGAAATGTCATGACTGCTGCAATTTACTTTGCGACTACAAGTATTGTAAAGGTTGATGGTCGGTATGAACAACTGTTTCTTTGCCCATAAAATAGTGTTTCCACTTTTTGACGCTTTGTACCAACACATACAACTCCTTATCATATGTGGGATAATTCACAACATCACCATTAAATGTCTCAGAATGAAATGCAATAGGCTTACCATGTTGTAAGAGAACTACACCCATGGCATAATCAATAACATCGGTTTGAATCTCGAATGGCTGTCTCAAGTCTGGTAATGCAAGAACTGGAGCTGAACTTATCTTCTCTTTCAAAGACTCAAAAGCTTTATGTTGCTTGCCTCCCATTGGAAAGCACACTTCACACTTGTCACTACATGCATAGGAGCAACTATGGCAGAGAAGTTAGAAATAAAATTCCTCCAATACTAAGCTGCACCCAAAAAACTTCTTACCTTTGTAATGGATTTGGGAGTAGGCCAATTCACAATGGATTCTACCCTAGAAGGATGAATTCTCAAAGCACCTCCTCCTACTATGTGTCCCAAATAAACCAAAGAAGTCTTTCCAAATTCACGCTTTGACATTTTAAGAAACAACTAATTTTTCTTCAAAATATCAAGTACTTTCTTAACATGCATGACATGCTCTTCTCTAGTCTTGCTGAAAATTAAGATGTCATCTAAGTAGACAATAATGAAATCATCAAGAAAAGGACATAAGACATCATCCATTACCCACATGAAAGTTGCAGGTGCATTGCATAAACAAAACGACATAACAAGCCACTCAAAGAGTCCCTGTTTGGTTTTAAATGTTGTCTTCCAAATGTCACTTTCTGCAATTCTAACTTGATGATAACCACTACATAAGTCTAACTTAGTGAAATATTTAGCATCTTTCAGCTGATCTAACAAATCATCTATCCTTGGGAGTGGGTAACGATTCTTTACTGTTATCTTGTTCAATGCCCTAAAGTCCATGCACATGCGCCAAGTTACATCTTTCTTTGGAATCAACACTATCGGTGACCCACATGGTGAAGTGCTTGGTCTTATAAATTCTTTGTCCAACAAGTCTTTAATTTGCCTCTTGATTTCAGCATTATCCATGATAGACATGCAGTACATGCCTATGTTAGGAAGAGGACAGTCTTGAAGTAAATGGATTTCATGTTGAATCTCCCTTTTAGGAGGTAAACCTGTCGGTTCCTGAAACATCTCATGATGTGCATCAATTACATCATATAAATCTGATTTAAGCTTGGAATCAAAATTTTCAAATGACTCATGATTCACATCAACCTTGGGCTTAACCATAAGAAGTACAAAGCTCTTACTAGAATTCACTAGCCTTTTTACCTGTCCTGCATTTACCGTCGCTATATTTGCCTTCTTGCGATGTGCTCTGACAATGAACTCCTTGTTATCTTTAAAGAGATGATACTTATTTTCATGGTGATGGAAGATTTCTTTCCTTTCAAATAAGTAAGGACTTCGCAAACCAATTCCTGATATATCAAGCGGTACTACATCAAGTTCAACTGTGTCAATAAAGTGTGCAGTAATCGCGAATCGCAATATGCACTTTCTTGAGACTTGTAAGTTTGCATCCTTGCATATCCACCCAAGGGGATAAGGCTTTGGATGTGGAATGGTCTCAAGTTTAAGCTGTTTGACCAAATCGTCTAATATGATATTTGCTTGTGACCCACTGTCAAACAATGTGTCTATTTTTGTATGTTTTGAGACTACCCTCACATGGAACAATTCAATCCTTTCTTCCTCATTTGGAGCTTGTACATGGCAGTTTGAAGTATTAGTGCTTGGCTTAGTTTTAGTTTCCTTTCCCTTCATACTTTTCAAACCCATGGCTGCAATTTTGGTTTCTTCACCTGAATCATTGCCTAAGTCCTGTGGTGTAGTTGTAGTACCCGCAGTTTTCTTCTTTCATTTGTTTTTGTTAAACTGAGTTCTTTTTTTAGGATGTAATTTCCAACAGTTTTTCTCTTCATGGCCTTCTCTTGAACAATGTTTACATATCACTTTCTCACCCTCTTATTTGACAGATGCATTCTTTTTGACTTTTCCCTTAAAGGTTTTATCTTTGTTTTTCCCCTTAAAAGGCTTGTTTCTACCCACATCAAAAGTGTTTTTTCCTCTAGCCTCTAAATGCGTAGCTTGTACACACACTTTGTCTAGACTAGTGGGATTGAACATAAGGATAGTATGTTTAAGGTAGCTGTGTAAACCACCTATATATTTCAGCAAATTATCTCGAATTTGTAAGTCTACGCCTAATAAGAGTGCTCTTCTCCTAAACTCTTGGGTGTAGTTTTGTACATTTTGTCCCTTAAGCTGTATGAAGTTTTTCTAGTTCATGATAGCCTTTTATAAATGAGCTAATGGATAAAATTTCTTTTTAATTGTAGTAATAAATTTAGCCCATGATAAAGTTATCTTACCATGTTTTTTAATTTCATCCTTGGTCTTGGCTTCCCACCATACCAATGTTGCTCCATCCATTCTCAACAAGGCTAACTGTATCTTGGTGTCGTCATCATGAAGGTTCTGTATCCTCAAGTAAACTTCCAACTATCTGATCCAATTGTCACGTTTCTTTGCATTGACTTCACCGTTAAACATAGGCAACTCAAATTTGACATCAAGCTTTAAAAATTAACTTTTACCAGTAGTTTTAGACTTGTGAGATTGATTCACCGAAGTCGAGGATGACGATTTAGAGGAAGAGGATGAAGATGGGGATGGTGGATCACCATTTCCTCCGTGTCCTTTCTTTGACTTGTCATCACTTTTCTTTCCTCCTGAAGAACCCTCTCCTTCTTTCTGGTTTTTATACCCTTCTCCAACAAGCCTATCATTCCTTTCTTGGTAGAGTATCCTCACCATCTCCGTCATATCCAAGAAAGCCTTTCGGAACACTCGTTCCTCTTCTTTGGGATCCATATCTTCAGGAGCTTCTCCCTCTCTTGAAGACATGTTTGAAACTAATTCTATGGCTCTTGGAGGTGGCTCTCTGACCCTTCTTTGTTGTGGATTACCTTTTACACTAACCAAATGTCCTTCACCTCTCTTGAGTTTAAGCCTAGTAAGCATCAAAACTTGCAAACAATCAACTATATCTTTGCAAAAAAAAAATGCTGAATAAAAATATAGCTCCTAAGGCTAAAATCCTTAGCTCTGATACCATTTGATCTGTAAATGAAACTATTTGTATATGTTGTTCAAAGTATTCATTTCCATTTAATTAAGTGTGCAAAGTGTTTGTAATGTCTTGCAAGTTAAACAAAGTGTTTTTGGTAACTGTTTTTGAGTTTATGTGTGAGGGAATGTTTATTAAAATTAATTTTTAACATCTTGAATAAAAAAAAATAGCATAATAACTTCACCATAACAACACAACAAAATGATAAGGCAGTTCACCCCTCCTGGGCTACATCTATCGGATCCAAGGCTCCCAATGAGCATGTCCTTGATATATTATGATGCTAAAATTGGTTTTACAGTGAGAAAGAAGCCTAAACAGGCTGAAACAAATATGAAAATGAATTCAGAAGACAGAAATAAGCTAAGTATGGCTTTTATTTCACCTCAAACAGTGAAGTGTAGCCCAATGCAGCTCCATTTCGCTCATGGCCCTGATGGCTCTCCAAGCTTCCCTGAAACAAAAATGGCTGAAAAACACATCTGTTAGCTCTGAAACATATTCTAATGGCTCCAGAATGCTTAGAATACTCAAAATTGACTAAAATTTTGTCTAATTTGGTCGAATATGGTGAAAGTTATGATCCAAATAGTATTTTTCCCAGTGGCACTAGAAATCATCCACTAAAATTGGCTAACTCCAGTTAGCTCCACCAAAAAGGTGGAATCTTCGAATATATTAGAACCATGCGCTAAATAAGGCGGAAACATTTAATTTAACTATTAGATTAACTTGTGTTCACATGTTGAAAAGTTGAAACCGCCAGTGGAATAAACGATAACCATAACATAGCATTAACCGTGCGGATAAATGCTGGTCACATTTCTGTTTTAGCCGCCGAGTGTAACAGTTAGATAACCCACAGGTTTGAATAGCGCGAGCCCTCGGTTCCGCATGACGGTCATGTAGTCTTCCCCCCTTAAGCCCTGGGGCTTAACTCCTTGCTCCGTCAGCTTCAACAACAAACAACATGGTGACCCGAATTTTGATCCTTTTGCGTGCAAGTCGGGTGGACCTCTGCCCTTAAACCAAAAAAAATCACTTTGCACGTGGCCGCTATGTGCTGACCCATGAACATTCAGGTCGGGTCGTGCCCGAATGATCTGAATGCGTTCAGCTCGAGTCAGGTTTTCCCACCAACACCAATTTTTAAACAGACTTGAACCTTTGGCCTGGGGCCACGTGGTAACCTCCGAGTAGGCCACATGGCACCCTATGATAGGCCATCAAAAAGCCATAAAAAATGAATTTTTTTTGCCATAATTTTTTTTTGAAGATGACAATATTTCTGAGTTCAAAGGTCCTGTTTTGAAGGTTATTGGGTGTTTTAAAACTTAAATATCTTCCTCATATGACATCGGATTTGGGTCCCATTCATGGTGCTAGAATCGCAGTGACGAGGCTTATCTGGTCGTTCATTTTGCAACCAATTCTGAGCAGTTCCAATTTTGAGCATTTTTTTCCTCTTGGACATGATCCCCTGTTCATGCACTCTAAGGAGACACACTTGGCCTAATGTATCCTTTATTAGGCGTTTCCTTAAGCTGCAACTTCAATTCCACCAACTCTGGAGTGCTCACATTGTAAGGTGCTATTGATGTTGATGTTTCTCCTGGTACTAAATCAATAGAGAAATCCACTTCCATATGAGGTGGTAGCTCTGAGATATCTGTTAGAAACACATATTGAAACTGATGCAAAACAAGGTACCTCTTCAAGACCTCAACGTTCTCAACATCCTTCCCTTTGGCACTGGAAACACAAATTGTAAATAATACAAACGCTTTCATGTAACTGCAATTAGCTTGCATGGATGTAACCATTTCTCACCAATGTAGACTTGTCCTTACCCTGCAAGATTCTCTTCTCTTCATCATCATCCAAGCACTCAATAACCTTCTCATAACAATCTACCCTTGTCTTATGAGTGAACAATCAATCCATACCCAAAATCATACTATATGATCTCAATAGAAGAACATTTAGATGTGTTGATGTAGGCATATCATTTAGCTCAAATGTACAAGTTATCATCTAAAGATGAACTCTTTTCTTGGTCCCTGGTCCCTGTAGCCAACTAGTCTTGAGATCACAAAATAAAACCAAGCTTGGATGCCTCAAAATTTATTCACCATACCTTGAGGAATTTTCCTATCTCCACTCACCTGTCGAGGGCTTCTGATAGAAAATAATTTGCACCCCAAATCCTTGGGAAATTTCTTGACACCACCTCACCTGGTTCCAAAACCTTCTGACAATCCAAAGCTCAACTAAGAATGAATCCCATTACAACATGGCTATCCAAGAAATGGCAAGGCAAGGCTGAAACCACTATCAAACCATGCAAAAACCATGCTAATGATAACAAATAATTCAAATAAACAAATGCATGTACCATGCATTCACACTTCAGCTAGGAAATCACACATGCAACCTTTTACGTGCAAAATCCTCCTGCTGAAGCTGCTGGTCCAACCTTCTCCTTACTTTCCTTTGTTTTCCTTGCTTTTTGTTTTCTGTCCTTGGGTTTTCTTTGCTTTCTTGCTTTCTTTCTCCTCTTGGAGCTCTCTCTCTCTCTCAACTGATCCAAGCCAAAATTGACAAAAAATTGTGAATTGTTTCTCTGATGCCTTTTTATTATTGATGTCTCCCTTTTCTTCATTTTCCTTCATTTTCCCTGTAATTTACTTAGCATGAAAATGTGTGTCTCTTCACCTTCCTTTTCTCTTATTTTTCTTATTTCTCATAAATAAATGTCAATTATTGCCTCTTTTGCCTTTGTTAATTTCCATAGCCATAATAAACTACAAGTGATGCCCACTATAGTGCTTTCCCAAAATTCATCTTGAAATACATCTCCCATGACCTTGGCCTTATCTTGCCTTTATTATCCTTTATTACATGAAATTTTATCTCGAGGTTGTTACAAATAAAAACTACAAAACTATAAGCTTTCGCCCTCTTTTCAAAACAAAGACAGATAAAACTAGACTCATGCTAAATAATTAAACATCAAGAAATACCATTAAATGCAATACTTAAATAACTAAGTAACTAATACTACTTAATCTATTATTTTTCAGCCGAAATGTACATAAAAGGTAATTATAACAATCTCTTTAAACTTAACAAATTTCAATCATTAATTTATGAATCAAACCAATACACCAATAACAAAAATAATGATAAGAAATCGTTACAATGGAAAAATTAATTCAATTTGCATAAAAAATTTGATATCTCTTTAGAATCTAAATTTCTAGAATAAATCACAATAATTTAGATCTCAAGGCACAAGTCACTGGAGAGCAATGATGATCAAATGAGAACAAATACAAATTGAACTAATGTAAATAAAAAATGAAATGCAATGAATATCACTCGCTATTTATGAAATCAAATCACACAAACGATAGATTATTGTCTTCTAGATCCTAAGAAATCAAACTAAACAAAACTTAGAGGACAATAGCGATAAATGACTATGCAAAAATTGAAGACAAAATAACTACATTAAATGAATAAAAACAAGATTGGAAAACTTACTATGATGTTAAGAAATATTCCATAGTCAGAATAACATTAACTAGAATTTCTTTCACAAAATCCCCTAAAACTTCCTCCCCTAATAGTTCTCAGCATATGAACATTCACATGACCTATACTACCACTGGTCTAACCCTATACTCATAGCAATGATACTTTTATTACCGATAACATTTTCCAAGAGTTTGACAATTCTTATATACTCTAGAGGTGTCCTTCATTCAATTACAAATTGATATTCTTCATGATTACAAAAATTACAAATTTGATTTGATTTGCTGCTCCATAATTAACTAGGAATAAATACGTTGGTTCGAAAATAACAACTTAGTGCTATGGTTGGGCAGTTTGGATGTTCGAGGATCAGGATTGGAAGATTAAGATTTTCCCTTTATCTCCCCTGCTATTCCTTGCAAATCCAAAGCCAATTGCCATACTCCGAGTCCTGTCAAAATAACAAATAGAATTATTATTACAACCAAAACCATATCTACGAAATCAATTGAAATGACATAATAAAGTGACTACAGAATCTATGATTCTATAGCAATTGAAATGACATAATAAAGTGACTACAGAATCTATGATTCTATAGTTACTCTATTTGTTAACAAATTAAATCCATAAAAAGCATAAAGTATAGCTTTTTGGTGTTCGCAGGCTTTGCAACAAAATATGAAAGAATCAATGATTGATTGTTAAAATTTGAAAGATATGGTGCTCCTGTTCTCTGAAATCAATCAAATCCGTTCACTTGACCAATCAAGGTTAATAAGGCGTGATAATGGTGGATTGAATCCCCAAAAATCCCGAGAAATGAGGTGTTGTTCCGTAACGTGGTGTATTTCTTATGTGCGGTGGGAGTTGCAATATCTTGCAAAAATCACATGTAACAATTATTCTAGAATAGCATTCACACAAAATTCATCAAATCATTTGTTTAAATGCCTTTGTTAACCCTGCCATGGGTCCAAGCTACTCTGATGCAAATGTCGTGAAAAACCCATTGGATGTTTGGTTGAAACATTATTTTTTGTGGTTGCAAAAAAATACGTAACAGTTGATTTATTTTTCATCGTTCCAAGTATATATTATAGGAACAATGTATGTGGTCAACTCATATTTACCTGGTCAATTTGTTATGCCCCATAGGTAATCAAACTCGTTGTTTTGTTTTACAATACATATACAACTTTTATTACATATATTACAAAAGCCTAATACGCGGGCTTTAATGGAATGCAACACAAAATTTCATTATTATATATTGATTTTAAAATACAATGTTTATATATATATATTCACTTTATGTTATATTTATAACGAAATTATTATTATATATAATTACGATATGTACACTATATTATTAATATCTTTATATATATTATTTTTTGTAAGTTTTGCAAGATTACATTTTCATTATGTCTAATATATGATTTCGATTGGTGTAGGGAATTGAACCGGCGACTTCACATCAAGGAGTGCCTTAAGAGAGCACCCAATCACTATTTATCCAAGACCCCATGGACATATTTATACATATTATAAAATGTATATTGAAAGTCATATATTTTGAATTAATATATAATTACAAAATGTATTTACTATAATGAATTAAATGTATATACAATATTTTATTTAAACAAACTAGGTTAATGTAGAAATTATACAACAAGCATGTATATCATGGATTCAATCTGATCTAACAATGTACTAAAGTTAAATACTGAATCGCTTCTACAAATCTTTTGTGGAACTAAAAACACAAATGCCAATCACATGAAGCAAAGAAGAATCAATCAAGCCACAACACAAATAATTTCCCCGGGAAAGCTTGCTGTTCAAAACCCCACTATCTTCTATTGTATGTTCAGCATGGAATCATGAAACAATTACATACAACTCTTCTCACAAGAGCCCTACTGTACTCAGCTAATTGTCTCACACTATTACACATAAAACCCACCAATACTTAGCCAATTCACTGCCTCCAGACAACCTACCTTGCTTGCGCAATCCCTATTATTTAAGAATTTTGGCCTTCCTGACTGCGCAAGTATCATGGGAACTCCATGGGTGTTTGGTTGCATGGGTGCAACCCAATAATCCTACAACTAATAGACAATTTCTCTTTCACCTAGATCTCAACTGGGTCTCCACTGGATCTGACATGCATGCAACTAATAATAGTAAATCCTCAGTTGCATGTGAGATCATTGATTGTGAATTAATTAATATTTAACTCACTTGATCTCTCACTAGTGTATCTAACAGTTACAACTAGCACAACTGAGTTTAACTCACTTAACTGAGTTAAACTGATTACAACCTGCATTAACCAATGCACCACTACACTTGGAACTCTGTTAAAACTATAATTATTTTGCATGCCTCACCAATTACCTCCAACTCCAAATTCATGAGCTAACTGAGTTTATCTGATCCAGGTGGATATCAATGGCCACCCACCAATTCCATTTGGACCCGCACCATCAATTTTTTCAGTTTTCACTTTCAGTATAACTTACTATTTTTAGTTGGTTTTTGGGTCTTGCACTCTCGAAGCTGTTTTGGGGCACTAATGATCTAGGTGGATATTGGTGGCCACCCACCTATTCCATTTGAACCCCCACCATCAGTTCTTTCCATTTTTAAGTTGCAACACAACTTACTATTTTTAGCAGTTTTTCGGGTCCTAAAATTTCGGAGTTGTTTTGAGGCCCTAAACGACGTTTTTTTGGGAAACCGAGAGCAACATGGGTCCATGGACTAATGTTTCTCACTCAAAAGTTGTAGTCCTCAGATATATATTTCTAAAGAGCTATTGAATATGTCAAATGGAGATCGGATGCCAAAGTTACGTCTCGAGAAGTTGAAACACCAATTTACCCAAACAGGACCCATAGTTTTGGCACTTCATCTCCTAGGGTTAGGTTTTTGTACGTTTCGGGTTTTACATTATTTCTCAACAATAAATAGGCCTTCGAGCCTCATTGTAACATAGTGGAGGGGCATGTAGCCATCACATCTCTTCTCAGGGATACACTACCGGTGCCCTCGCTCGCTCATTTTCATGATGTAGGCCTTCGAGCCTCAATGTAACACAATTTAACGACTTGTAGCTACCACATCACTTCTCTGAGATAAGCCTATCAACGTCCTAGTTGTTCATTTCTATTAAAGCATATTTCAGTCATTCAGTTTTAGTAAAATTAAACATTATTTCCGCTGCATCTCTGTGTTTTTGGTTATATGTGTATTCTGTTGCATTCCTACATAAATTTGAATCAGTGATATCAGAGCGGTATGCTCTTTATCTGTTTTTGTTTGCATGTCCCCAAAGCAGTCAGGATATAAGGAGTTAGAGCTCAATCTGGTTCAACCGTTGCAAGATCAGCCTGGCAAACCCCGATGACCCCCCATGGTAGAAGGAAAGAAAGACGAGGGAGAAGGAGATCTTATCAAAATCTTGTTCGAGGAGGCCCTCGAGAAACAAAGAAACACAATGATGGATAAATTTGCCCAGATCCTTCAACGGCTGCCCATCGACAACACATGTACATCCAACACGTACGCCATTAGGTCCGCGACATCCTGGACAAATCCAATACCAAGTTCAGCATAATTTGCCCCTCATGGAGGAACTTGACGCAATGGGGACCATTTCTTCCTAAGGAGGGAGGAATGATCCACGTGGATATCTGTGGCCACCCACTTATTCCATTTGGACCCGCACCATCAGTTCTTTTAGTTTTCACTTTCAGCACAACTTACTATTTTTAGAAGGATTTCGGGTCCTCCACTCCCAGAGCCATTTTGGGACACTAATGATCTAGGTGGATATTGGTGGCCACCCATCTATTCCATTTTAACCCCCACCATCAGTTCTTTCCATTTTTAAGTTGCATCACAACTTACTATGTTTAGCAGTTTTTTTGTGTCCTAAACTTTTGGAGCCGTTTTGAGGCCCTAAACAATGTTTTTTGGGAAAAATGGGAGCAACATTGGTCCATGGACTAATTTTTCTCACTCATAGGTTGTATTCCTCGGATAGATTTTTCTAACGAGCTATTGAGCACATCAAACGGAGATCAGATGCCAAAGTTACGTCCCCGGGAAGTTGAAACACCAATTTACCCAAACAGGACCCACATTTTTGGCATCTCATCTCATAGGGTTAGGTTTTTGGACGTTTTAGGTTTTACATTGTTTATCAACAATAAATAGGCCTTAGAGCCTCATTGCAACTTAATGGAGGGGCCTGTAGCCATCACATCTCTTCCGAGAGATACGCTACCAGTGCCCTCGCCTGCTCATTTCCATGATGTCTATAATAGGCCTCTGAGCCTCAATGTAACATAGTTCAGTGGCCTATAGCCACCACATCTCTTCTCAGAGATGTTAGTCATCAATATTTTTGCATGTTTTGATGACTAGATTCCTTGGCTGAGTTTTCTAGAAGCTAATCTCAATCTGTAAATTTGTCATCTAGAAAACGCCTCAAACATTTTTTTTGTCTTCCAACCCCTTTCCTTCAGCCTATGATGAGAAAAGTCTTCAGTTTTCTAATCCTATCTCAGTTCAGCAAAGTCTTCTTATCTATAGTTGTCATAGGTTTTGTCTCCCTGCCATAAAATTTCCCTTGTTTTCATGCATCTCATTGCCCAAAATTTGACAAAGTGACTACCCCTCAATCCCTGATCATCTTGTCATATGATAACCTACTCATGCCTAAGAAGCCATTCAAGAGCTGTGACAGAATCTGTAGGTCTAAGTGGTGCTGTTTTAGGGAAAACTCCTTGGAAAGATTGCTTTAAGCCAAAACCCTATCTTCAATATCAATCAACCATCATTTCTTATTATTTGTCAAAACAGAACCCTTGTCTATCCCTAGGTCATGCACCATCAAAGAGGTTGCTTTGTTTTGTTTCAAGAAAAACTCACAAAATTTCAATTCAAGAAGAAATAGTGAAAGAGATTCCATGACTAAAGAAAAAGGATTATTTCAAGCATGATTTCATGATGCATCAAGAAGGCTCTCCAAGGATCAAAAGTCATCTATCAATGCATCTCTACAGGGGTGCACATATTGATGAAACTAAGCAAAGCGTGAGCAAAAAGAGCACCTCAGGAGAAGGATTCTTGCTATGGAAGTTTACTATGGAAGTCAGAGAAAGTGCAGATTGTGAAGAAAGAAGAACTACAGGTTTCAAACTTAAAAACACCCAAAGGTAAAAGGTTTTCCATTGTGGAAAATGAATACACAGGTTGGGTAATGTCTGCCTCCAACACTCCATGATAATTCAAGATGGCAGTTTTTGCATTAGTCCTCAAACTTGTGAGCAAGACCTACAATATCAGTCTTATACAGTCAAAAGTGATAGTCTTTGGGAAAAAAAGAGCCTCTAGCAAATAGGCATCCAATGAAGGTATAAGACGAACAACTTCCCTTTGTATCTTACTCTAAACCTAGGCTCTAAAAACATTCAAGGATAAATCTGCTGTGCCAAATAATGCTACAGACAATGCAAACAGAGTTGCTTCAAAGATGAATACAGTGAGCATTTATCATTTGCCAATTACATTACTTACCCCTAGGTTTCACAATGATTTTATGCAAAAGGGATATACATTACTGACAGGTCCTCATAAAGCAAAGGGCATTATGATTCAAATGTTTTCATCAAGAATAAGTGCCAAAGATCCACTTTTGTCTTCTATTTTGTATTTTTCAAACAAACCTCCAAGGGTCACAATGTTGAAATAAATGAAGTTTTATAGTTTGAAGGCCTCCTTCATCATAAGCAGAGGGCTCATCAGTGGTTTTGAGTAACCTAAAGTGGTTACAGTTGCATAAGACCTCCTTCATGACAAGCAGAGGGCCCACTTACCACTTGTTGCATAAGACCTCCTTCAAACTAGTAGAGTGGCCTGACAATGGTTTTGAGTGACCTAGGTGATTTCAATTACATAACCTCCTTCAAAAAAAGCAGAGGGTTGAAAGTCATCAGGTATTGATACAGTGTTTGGGAAAAATTTGCAGTGATAGAGAGTGTTTGGGAATCAGTCTTTTCATAATTGTCTTTAAAATGACAAAGCATAAGGAGAAACAACTTTTGAAGATGTGTTCAGATTTGGTCGAAAAGATACCCTGCAAATAGGAAAAACATGAATCAATTAGTAAAAAAAAGGACAAGCCTTCAAACAAAAGCACAAAATCACTTTTCAATGCAAAGGCTGAAAGGAAAAAAGGAGTTTTTTTTTCTTTTGTGTCAAATTGATAAAGGGGAAAGATGCTTTAAAAAAACCTCATAAGGCATAAAAGAGTCCGGTCAGAATTTTGATGTCATTATGCAAGTGTTTCGAGGAGATGAAGAAATTTTTTAAGCACCCTTTGCAGCCTTTGGTGCACGCGATGCGCCTGGAAAAAATCGCGGTGCACCTATAGCTACGTCCAGAAGAAATTAACACTAGACGCGACGCGCCTGTTGGGCGACATGATGCGCCTGTGCAAACCGCCTGGCGCCTAGTTTGAATGCGACGTGTTTGCCCGGGCCACTTCTGAACGGCCCACTGCCCAGTGTTTAGTTAGCAACACGCGACGTGTTTTCCCCAGGCCACCTCTGAACAGAGTTTTGACCGCCCAGGCCCATGCTAAAGGGAGGTGGTTGCCATCCTCATAAACCCTCAAAATTGCCAAAAATAGATTTTTGCATACGGAATTCATCTGCAAAGGCAGCTAAACATTTTCAAGAGGTATTTCTTGTTTTCCTCACCTAATTATTTGATTTTAAAGGTGTTAGAATCAAAATTATTAAGAAAAAGACACAGTCTATTAAGGGGAAAACACAGTTTTTTCTCAAAACTATCATGTTTACTAAGAGACAAAAAGACAGTGGTTGTGGAGAAAGGAGGCCTATTTATAGTTTAAAGACCTGCTTTAAATGAATAGATGAAAGAGGACACAGTCTCATAAAGGAAGAGGACAGATTCATTTTGAAGGTTTTTCCACTCAGTAACAAGGAAAAAAATGCAATTCTTGAGAAGGGAACTTATTTTCATTAAAAAAGGAACTTGTTTTCTAGCTAAGAAAGAAATACCGTACTTAAAGAAGAGATCTATTTTCAGTTCATTTGAAAGACTTGTTTTGATAAGAGAGTGAAGGAAAGTATAAACAATTATGCCTCCAAAGAAGGTCAACAAAGGGGGGTATCACAACAGATTTGAACCTATAACTGTGAAAGAGTTAAATGATTCCCCTTCAGTCCTTTTCAACTTTCACGAGGTAGGGTGCCTTGATTTTTGCCAAAAAGTCTAGGATGTCACAAATCACCCCCCCTTAACATAGCTATTTTCCTTGAGGCTGCAAGGAAAACATGTTCACATAGCACACCTTGATTTTTTTCTCACTCCTAGGTCAGTGTCGAAGGCCACCAAGATTCCCTATCTTGGTGAGAAATGGTTCAAACAAACCTATTTGGATCTAGAACACTACAAACCCTTCTTGAAACCAGATTACCAAAATGAATGCAAGGCTATTTTCCCCTTTTCTCATCTATTGAACAGTTATGCGCCCCTCATGAAAACCATCATGAGATATTTCACATGTGAGGGGAGATATTCCCGAGTTTATTCCTATCACATCAGGCTTCATATGCATTTCACAAGAACTCTATTGCTAAATCTCCCTTTATTCTTCTGTAAAAGCATAGACCAAATGTCGTCCCTTGTCCAAAAGAGACCTCATGCTCAGAAAAAGGCTAGTATTTTCCATCATTCTCTCATCAAAATCATCATCCTTCACCAGCTTGAAAAAGAAAGGAGTTTCTTGGGAGACTTTCATTTCTCATCCAGATTTTACTACTGCCTCTTCATCTCATTGCCCATCTCATATGTCCTCCTCACCCTCCACTCACTATGTCTCCCCTTCACCTAGTCAATCTACCCCTCAAAAGAAAACATCACCCATGATTGATAGTGAAAAAGAGCAGTCTTATGAAAGCAGGCATGAAGTTAGTGATGATGAGGAACATAGTGATACTCAGCAAAGTAGTGAGCATGAACCAAGTGACAAACCACAGAAAAATGACCATGAGTATACTAGTGATGGTGAAGAAAGCTCACCAAAGGATAAGGAAGTCAGTGGCACTCAACAAAGTAGTGAAGATGAAGAACAAAGTAGCCCTAAGCAGAGTAGTGAAAATGAGCATGGTGACAGCCCACCTACAGCTAGTGATGATGAGGAACAAAGGGAGGATGTTCAAAGCAGTGATGAGGAACACAACAGTCCTCAACAAAGTCATGAAAGAAATCAAAGGGACAGTGGAAAAAATGCCTCCCAGCAAAGTAGACCATGATGGCAGCCCACACAGAAAGTCTGAGGAAAACAGTGAAGATGATGGAAGCATGCAAAATTACAATGAAGAAAGTCATGATGGAAGTAGCTCATGTAAAAAAATTGAAAATAGTGAGCATGGTAAGGGCAACACACAAGAATAAGTTCAATACAGTGATGGTAAGGTTGGCAGCCTAGAACAATTTCAAAACAGTGAGGGAGGTGACAACATACAAAAAACAGATAAAGACAGTCATGATGAAGGCAACCCTCAACAAATTCAAGGCAGTGAGGAAAACAGTGAACAAGGCAGCAAAGCAAGTGATGATGGAGGCAGAAGTGTAAAGGATCAAGTTGAACAAGTGCTAGTGATGAAACCTCTTCTCTCTTCTCCTCAACATAGCCAAGAACATGTGCTTGCTACCTCTCCTAGGCAAGGGGCCATGATTCATTCCTCAAAAGCACCAAAGACTAAAAACACCAAATCTGCAAAGAATAAAATCACTCCAACAATGACTAGTAATGTCACTAGGGCGCTAAGGAGTAGAGGCAAACTGCCTAAGAAGAGTATTGTTGAATTTCCAAAGAGAACAAGAGTAAAGAAGTCTATCCAAAGCAAGGGAAAAGAAAAAGTTGAACAACAGGAGAGTAGACATGAACAAGAAAGAGAATTTGACATCATACAAATAGACAGTGATGTTGGAGATGATGAAGCCAGAATCCTTGAGTCACTTTTGCAAAACAAAGAAGCCCAAATCCAAGACTTAGAAACTGATCTAGAAAGTTCAAAGGACCTCATACACTTTCTACAAATGCAAAATAGATAGATGAGCGGGAAAATGGAAATCTATGAGGCCCAGGCTTTCAAATACCAAAGGGAAGCATGCAAATCACAAGTCAAACTTGAAGAGTATATGGGCGAATTTGATGATATTGAGGAAGAAGAGAAACCAAAAATAAAAAGGCCTAGGACTATGGGTCTTAGGAAAGCTTTGGAGAAACAAAAGGAAGAAGAAGCAACCCTTGCTCGATCATATCCTCTCACACAATTACTTGCCCAAGAGATAGAAAATGATAAAGAATCATGGCTTGAAAGAGCAAACAAGAATTTGGAGGAAAAATTAGACAAGGCAAACAAAGACTTGGGTTTGCAAAGGAAGATGATCGGGCATTACAAAAGGTTAAATCAATTTTCTCGAAGGAAACTCAAGATTGCCTAAGAAAAGCTCAGAACTGCCCAAAGGAGGCGCCCGGTGAAAAAAGGGGAAAAATACATATCTAGGCTTGGAATATTGGTTTCATCTTCCTTGCATGTTTCTAGAAACCCATACGGGGTTTTCTCACCAAAATTGAGCAATTTTGGACATGATCTTGTTTTTTGTGATTTTTAGGCCTAATTGCACATTTTTCTAGGCGCTGCCATGTTTGCTAAGAGAATCCTTAGCTCATGAAAGCTATTTTTTTATATGTATTAAAATTTGGGGCATCTACTCACAAATTTTTGGATCAAAATAAGGTGTTTTGGTCCCCCAAAGAGGCAAAAAACAGTCAAAATTCACCTTTTTGCCTAAAATATCAGCAGGTGAGACCCTCCTGGGTTTTTCCACTCAGTCCACTTTTTGATAGAATTCTAGGGATCAGTTTGAACAAAATCAAGTAGTTCCAGAAACTAGACATCTAGGGATTTCCAACGAGCTATCACGGGCCTCATTTAGACATCGGGAAGTCCCTCAGAAGTTATCTGCAAAACATGATTTTTTCTTCTGCTACGCTCCTGTAGCATTTTGGCTGAAAAGGCAGTTTTCTGAAGGTGGTCATCCAAATGTGCGTTAAGCTATTTTTAACTCTTTTTAAGAGATTAAAAATCAATCTTCTTTCCATTTTTGGCTGTTTAAGATATTTTTTGAAGATATTTTGTGCCTTGGGATTTGTAAAGCCTCAAGGACAAAATAAGATATTTGTTCTAAGCCTATGAGCTTCTAGTTAGTTTTGTGAAGCTTATCCTCTCATTTCCTATATAAATCATGGAGAGTCATTGTAATATTGTGGGAGAGTTGATTAGTAAGTTGGATTTTTGAAGAGCTTAAGAACTTGACTGAGCTTAGAGCAATATATGTTATGAGTTTTGATGATCAGACTTGTTTTATGGAGTGGATAGCTTGAATTGCTTGCCTAGATGATGGAGAGGATCTATGTGCAGGATTCCATGGCTTGGTAAATGGTATTGTGCTTCTTTTCAGTTGTGTTTTCTTAGTTTTTCACATATGTATCCATGCTTCTAACTTGCTGTAGGTTAGTAAAGAATAGTTTGAGGTATGCCCATGGAGGCACATCAAATTTCCTGATTCATTGCAGCTTCTATGTTTTCATCTTTCTTGGTCATGTCAATGGATTCTTAACTGCCCTTTGGTCCACTAAGAGCTTGTTATTTATTTCCTTAATGATTATTATGACATGTTATCTTGTTTGATTCATGGTATGCCCTGCTTACTCATAGTTGTTTAAACCTCATTAATGAAATCTCCTTTGAAGTATTGATTGTCTAGTTTAAACTAGAGAGGTCTTGTTTTGATCTTTCCCTCTGCCTACAATTGCAGACTTATTTCAAAGTTATCGTCAATTTGAATGTGTTTTTTAGGAGTTTCCTTTTCACATTTTGAGCTGTTGGTTTGTCTTACATGTGTTCTCAACCACTGACGGTGATTTTCCCAAAGTTAGAGGGTCTTATACTTCTATGTGTCACTTGATTGTCAATTTTTTGCATCTATCAGTTTGAGTTTCATTCATAGTGATTAATGGTTAGCCCTACCACATGAATGCTTTGCTTTAAAACTATTTATGCTTAAAACCTCTTTGTCTTGCACAACTTGATGTTCATTTCACTTCATAAACCACCTGAAATATCCATTCACTATACTAAATCAGCCTTGCAGTACACCCTACCCGTTGTCTTGACATCCTTGGCTTGCTTTTGACCCCATAGCCCAGTTGATCTCATTTTCTTGTTCTATTTTGTTCCACTTGATCATTTTTACCTCTAAACAACGGAAAAACAAACAAACAAACATACTTAACAACTAGCCTAAAATCTAAACAAACCAAGCAAACAAGTTCACATCCTTCGCTTCATTAGAGAGAGCCCTCTTTGAGTCCAGGAAGGCTAGGTCCTAGGGCTCCAAATATTGGTTTGATGTTACTCCGTAATTTGGTCCGCCAATCTGCCAAATCACGGGACGATAACAAGAGATAAGCCTACCATCGCCCTAGATGTTAATTTCTATTAAATCATATTTCAATCATTCGATTTTAATAAAATGAAACATTATTTTCGTTGCATCTCTATGTTTATGGCTATATGTGTATTCTGTTGCGTTCCTGCATAAATCCGGATCATTATCACACTCAGTTAACTATTACAAGTTATTTTGAGATTAGATTACATTCTATTATGTCCATCTTAATTAAGGGATAACTAAAATAGACATGCACCAAATTTAGCCTTGTGGTCCCACCCTAGTGTAGGTGCTGCTTGGACCTCTTGGTCCCACACTAGGCGTGGGTGTTGAAATTTCTTGTTGAATCTCAACACTCCATCTCAACAAGAAATGGATTATCCTTCACCTCGATCCTGTCCCTATGGTATTCAAATTTGTTCCTGGTGAGCGCCTTCGTCAGAATATCTACATCTTGATCTTCTGTGGGAATGTACTGAAGAAACATTATTCTCCTCTACACATAATATCTGAGATGATGGTACCAGATATCTATGTGCTTGGACCTATCATGAAACACATGATTAATTGAGAGTTTAATGCAACTTTGATTATCACTATGTATCACTGTCGAATCCATATAAGAAACGAACAAACCAACCAAGATATTTCTCATCCAGATAGCCTCACATGGAGCTTGACTTGCTGCCATGTACTCTGCTTCCACTGAACTGAGTGCCACAAATCACTGCTTTCTGCTGTACCAAGAAACTGTTGTTGATCGTATGCTAAGGATCCCTCCTGATGTGCTCTTTCTTTCTGATGGACTGCTTGCCCAATCTGCATCCGTGAAGCCTTGAAGCTTCACTCCCTCTATCTGTATGTACCATATACCATACCCTGATGTGCCCCTCAGGTATCTCAAGACATACTTCCCTGCCTTCCAAAAGAGCTTGGTAGGCTTAACCATAGCTTGACTCAGCTGGTTAACTACATAGCAAGTTTTTGGTCTAGTGTTCAATAGATACATCAGTGAACCAACTAAATTCCTTTAGATAGTAGCATCCACTACCTCTTCAAAAGTAGCATACTCTTTCCTCCAATTTACTGGAAGAGGAGTGTCCATGGGTTCACAACTTTCCATGTGAAACTTACCTAGTATCTCTTTGGCGTACTTGCCTTGAGACACAAAAAGTTCACCATCCCACTACCATATTTCCAAACCAAGGAAATAATGAAGGAGTCCCATCTCCTTCATTTCCAACTCCCTTTCAAGATCCTCCTTGCATGAGTGTATAAGCTACTCATCACGGGTCAAAATTAGATCATCAACATAAAGAACAATAATTAATAGCTTACCTTCAACCATAATCTCATACAAGTTTGCATCTGCTTCACTTTTTGTGAAGCCTAGTCTGGTGAAATAACTATCTATCTGAGTGTACCAAGCACGAGGTGCTTGCTTCAGCCCATACAGTTCTCTCTTCAGTCAACACACATGTGACTCACTATTGAAGATCTCAAAACCTTCAGGATGCTCCATGTACACTTCTTCCTCAATCACACCATTGAGAAACACAATTTTCACATCCATCTGGTGAATGCGCCAACCCATCTGTGTTGAGAGTGAAAGGATGGATCTAATATAAGAGTACCTTGCAATAGGTGAAAAATTACCATCATAATCGATCCTCTCGATTTGTGAGAATCCGCAGCCACAAATATGGCCTTGTATTTCTTCACACTCCCATCAACAACTTGCTTTACCTTGTAGATCCATCTAGATACAACCACTGATTTGTCGACTGGTCTTGGGACAATCTCCCATGCACTGTTCTTTACAATGGATTCATACTCCTCCACCATTTCATAAACCCAAGTTGGTTGCTACACTGCCTCCTGAAAGGAAGATGGTTCAGTCATAATACATTTTCTCATAAGAGCCATCTAACTAGTAAACCTGTCTGGAGACTGTCTTTGTCTGCACTATGAAGTAGGGGCTCCTACATTATCTGTAGCATCAAGTTTCAATCTATCAGCTTCCATGGTGTGGCTTCTGCCATTTCTGATGGATGGATCTGCATGAGTGTTTTCCTCCACTCCATGATCCTCTGCATGTGGTGGCTTCACATCTTGAGGCTCATCCTTGGGAACTAAAATTCCTCCTCTGCATGCAAGTCTGGCTCCCTCTCAAGGGACAACCACATGGATTTCTCCTGATCAAATTTTATATCCCATCGCAAAACAGTCATTCTTCTGTTTGGAAAATACACTCGATAGTTGTGGGGTGTTTCAATGTAACCCACAAAAATCGCGATCTCAGTTGTCGGTTCCAGCTTCTTCCTGGCGTCCTTGGTCACGTGCACATAAAAAAATGAGCCAAAAATCTTTAAGTGTGAAACATCAAGTTTCTTACTAGTGAAAGCCTCTTCAGGTGTACCCATGCTAATTATCCTATGAGGACAACGATTTTGCACAAATACTACAGTGTTTCATGCTTCCACCCACAGAAGCATTGGTAGGCCTTAATCATGCAACATATCTCTTTGTAATATCCCCAAATAGGGAAAATCTACAACATTGGGAATATCTTAAGATATTCCAAAAGTGGAGATGCAGTAATGTAAGAACACATAATGGAGTAGCAGTGAAGAATCAATACATAAAACATGAGAAGAATCATATAGCCATCATAATGATATTATAGCATCAAATTTATACAAATCCTTGAGAAAATAATCACTCAAACTTAGGCAAACCAACCTCAATGGAACATGTACAAGAAATGTGAGAAACACTACTATATAGAAAAATGCCCTAGGCTATGACTGCACAGTTTATAAGAGGCACTACTATAGAATGAATGTAAATACATAGATTTGGAAATGTATGGCTCAAATAATGTGGGGAGCAAAGCTCTAAACCACTGAAAACAAGTGTTGTGGAACCCTCCATGAAAACACCCTGCAACACAACCCAGCTGGGTTCCACAACACCACTTCTAGAGCTTATCTTTCAGAGGATGGAGCTTCTATTTCTCTAGGAGGTTAGTGAGGAAGATTCAGGAGCTGATTGCACATATTTGGCATCAGGCCAAGCATTTTCCCATCTCTTACGGCACAATCCCTCTCCTTGACTGCGTTATTTCTGAGAGTATTTGCAGTGGGGGTTTGCAATACTTATTTGGAGGGTGAGATCTTCAATGATTGGATCAGCCTTTCACCTGAAGGATCCTTTGGATGAGTTTTATGTATCATATGTAGCATCTTCAGCCATCTTCATCCATTTCTTGAGTTGCAGCTGCTATTCATTTTTGAGACTGCAACTCCGGCATTTTGGCCATTTTGTGTATTTCAGCCAATCCTTCTAGGATTGACTTCAGATTGTTTTCAGTGGTTTAGAGCTTTGCTCCCCACATTATTTGAGCCATACATTTCCAAATCTATGTATTTACATTCATTCTATAGTAGTGCCTCTTATAAACTGTGCAGTCATAGCCTAGGGCATTTTTCTATATAGTAGTGTTTCTCACATTTCTTGTACATGTTCCATTGAGGTTGGTTTGCCTAAGTTTGAGTGATTATTTTCTCAAGGATTTGTATAAATTTGATGCTATAATATCATTATGATGGCTATATGATTCTTCTCATGTTTTATGTATTGATTCTTCACTGCTACTCCATTATGTGTTCTTACATTACTGCATCTCCACTTTTGGAATATCTTAAGATATTCCCAATGTTGTAGATTTTCCCTATTTGGGGATATTACAAAGAGATATGTTGCATGATTAAGGCCTACCAATGCTTCTGTGGGTGGAAGCATGAAACACTGTAGTATTTGTGCAAAATCGTTGTCCTCATAGGATAATTAGCATGGGTACACCTGAAGAGGCTTTCACTAGTAAGAAACTTGATGTTTCACACTTAAAGATTTTTGGCTCATTTTTTTATGTGCACGTGACCAAGGACGCCAGGAAGAAGCTGGAACCGACAACTGAGATCGCGATTTTTGTGGGTTACATTGAAACACCCCACAACTATCGAGTGTATTTTCCAAACAGAAGAATGACTGTTTTGCGATGGGATATAAAATTTGATCAGGAGAAATCCATGTGGTTGTCCCTTGAGAGGGAGCCAGACTTGCATGCAGAGGAGGAATTTTAGTTCCCAAGGATGAGCCTCAAGATGTGAAGCCACCACATGCAGAGGATCATGGAGTGGAGGAAAACACTCATGCAGATCCATCCATCAGAAATGGCAGAAGCCACACCATGGAAGCTGATAGATTGAAACTTGATGCTACAGATAATGTAGGAGCCCCTACTTCATAGTGCAGACAAAGACAGTCTCCAGACAGGTTTACTAGTTAGATGGCTCTTATGAGAAAATGTATTATGACTGAACCATCTTCCTTTCAGGAGGCAGTGTAGCAACCAACTTGGGTTTATGAAATGGTGGAGGAGTATGAATCCATTGTAAAGAACAGTGCATGGGAGATTGTCCCAAGACCAGTCGACAAATCAGTGGTTGTATCTAGATGGATCTACAAGGTAAAGCAAGTTGTTGATGGGAGTGTGAAGAAATACAAGGCCATATTTGTGGCTGCGGATTCTCACAAATCGAGAGGATCGATTATGATGGTAATTTTTCACCTATTGCAAGGTACTCTTATATTAGATCCATCCTTTCACTCTCAACACAGATGGGTTGGCGCATTCACCAGATGGATGTGAAAATTGTGTTTCTCAATGGTGTGATGGAGGAAGAAGTGTACATGGAGCATCCTGAAGGTTTTGAGATCTTCAATAGTGAGTCACATGTGTGTTGACTGAAGAGAGAACTGTATTGGCTGAAGATGCTACATATGATACATAAAACTCATCCAAAGGATCCTTCAGGTGAAAGGCTGATCCAATCATTGAAGATCTCACCCTCCAAATAAGTATTGCAAACCCCCATTGCAAATACTCTCAGAAATAACGCAGTCAAGGAGAGGGATTGTGCCGTAAGAGATGGGAAAATGCTTGGCCTGATGCCAAATATGTGCAATCAGCTCCTGAATCTTCCTCACTAACCTCCTAGAGAAATAGAAGCTCCATCCTCTGAAAGATAAGCTCTAGAAGTGGTGTTGTGGAACCCTCCATGAAAACACCCTGCAACACAACCCAGCTCTAAATAGAAACTGCGCTGTATTTGAAGGAGGTGGCTTGGCCTTGAGCCTGAATGTGGAGAAATGAAGTAAAAATCCCTCAAGAGGCCTCTCAATAAGGGAGAAGGATTCCTAAACAAGAATTCTTTGTTCTAAGTAGCACAACAATCTCAGTTAAATAACTAAAGAGAGAAAATAGTCATGTAGACCAAAATCCATTACTCAATAACATATCCTCCTATGGCTGCCTTGTCCTCCCTTTATAAAATGAAAGCCTTCTTGCCTTGTTCCCCACACATTAGGGTTTCCTCCACAAAATGATCTCTCCCCCATTCATACCGTGTTGTCTTTCAAAGTGATCCACTCCCTCCATGGCAACGCTGTTGACTTGGTCAAACTTGACCTTGTCCTCATGCATTTGCCCCCTTTTCACACCCGAGGGTGAAAAATCCAACTACTCTGATGATCCCTTTCACACTATGAGGGATTTTATTCCTATTCATGGGCCTCCTTACCCATTTATTCACCTCCTAGATGATATAAGTAAAATCAATGTTCAAATTAGTTTTATGCTAATTTTGGGAACATTACAGTCCTCCCCTCCCAAAGATTGCTTGTCCTCAAGCAACTGCAAGGATAGAATTGAGCTATTTCTCCTCCTCTTCCTATAGAATCCACATATGATGAAATCCTCCATGTAAAAAGGATGTTGTCTCATCAACAAGTCCCCACATTGCTCCTCCCCAGCATGCAAGTTAGCTATCAAGCTATCATCATGAAAAGGTGAAATACTCAAGAAGGTAGCAAAGTGATTTCTAGAGGTCCCTTTGAGGAAGGAATCTGAAATATACTGGGAACCATATTCCCCATGTGGATCCTCCATCCAAAAGCTACCATCCATGCAAAATGAGTCACCTCCCAACTAGGCAACTCCTGAAAATCTTCCTCCACCTTTGGCTCCTGCAAAGTAGGTGGGCTGAAAATCTGAACATGGTAGACAAATTAGCCTACCCCACAATGTCCTCCTCTCCACTCATGATAAGTGTAGAGTATGTGTTTATCTTGGGCTGCAATAATATTTCCCTCAAGTGGCAAGATGAAGATTATACCTCCAAGGATCTCCTCTCCAACGTTGTAGATCAAGCTGGCCCAAAAAATCTCATATATGATGAATAGGACATGATCATCATATGTTATCCAAATGAGAAGTTTTCTAAAAGTTTTACATAGTGTTGAATGATACAAATAATGTCTCAAGTGGACACAATGCAGTCTTTCCCACTGCAACTTCAAAAAATAGCATGGCAAGTGATTCTTTGACAAATGGCTAGTTGTGTGAATCATCACATCTACTAGTGAATAGTAAATGGCTGAATGTGTCAATCGAGCATACGATAAATAATCAAACACTTGCCCAAGGTTATAGAAAGGATGGCTATCTCCATCATAATATTTTGCAAAATTTTGTTTATGGGGCTCAACAATAAACTTTCTCTCTTGTGGAGCAATGCACTATATGACAATGGTAAGAAGATGTAAATACTGTGTTAGATAATAAATAGATGCATAAGCAATATTCTTACCATGTGATGCAAGAAAAGTGATGCATGGATCCATGAATAAATCCATGCTCCAAAGGAACAATGCTATTGGCCTATGTATATAGGCTCCTGCCAACTCATAGCTCAATTCTTTGACATGATCCTTGTCAAAGACTCCTCTAATATTGCTGCTGAAAATATGGAATTCCTCCCAAGATGGAAGTACTTCCTGATCATCTAAGGCCAAGGAGTAGCCCCTTTGCACCATGATAGTTCCATCTCCTACTCTTGCAACATCATGCAAAGTGCGAGATCAAATCTGCCCTTGCTCTCCCAAGAACAACCCAAGTAGCAAAAGTTTTTGTTGCCTCCTCATACTTTCATCATACAAGTCATGTGATGAAAACATAGTGAATGGTATGAATGTCACATCAACACCATGCATCCATACTCCTTGTTGCTCAATGATGCAAGTATCCTGCCACACCTTCTCCATCCACATACCCTTATAAAGAGGATATGTCAAGTGATGGCCAAACTCCAAGCGTAGCCAACGCAGCCATGCCTCCTGCTGCCCAATGTCATAAATTTGCAAGTAGCTCACCAGCTTCTTGCTCTCCATCCACACCCATTCATCGAAATGTGGGTGCCTCCCATCATGCTTAATCTTGGTACCCTTCCAAAGGAGACTACCATCCTCCCAAATCAGATTTCTGTCTTTGCATTTCACGGGATGTTGAAATGCAACTTCTTCGAGATCTTCTAGAAAAGACCTCATATCCACAACCATCTTGAATCCATCAAGATCCAAATGTGATGAGGGAAAAATTTCCTTAAACTATTGAAGATCCTTGCACTCCATGACATGTTGAAGTGCACCTCCAATGGGATCTCTCCATGAGACCTCCTTCTCTTCAATGGCCTTCCAAAACCCATAAGGTCTTGGACCTACTGCAAGTAGAAGTTTCTCTTTGAGCTGTGGAATGCTCATTGAGAAAGGGTCATCTAGAAAGGAGAAAATGTTTCTCACTTCAAGATGTCTACCATCTGTCATTCGCTCCTCCAAGTCTTCAAACCCCAACCTCAAGTGTGGTATGAAATCCAAGAATGGCGCATGAGGATGATGGTTCTTCTCTTCCTTGAATGATTCAAGGTTGCACAACGCAGTGCAATTCTGTTGCTCTAAATCAACAACATGCAATGATGTAGATCCATCCATAATGTTTGCTGAAATGATAAGAGATGGACACTTAGGCATAAATTGGTGAAGTTTGGAAGAATGTTGTATGGCTGCAAGAGTTTCTTCCTCTAATGTGTTGGCTCCCCCAACTACTGATGTGGAAGTCTTCTCCTCCAAGGTTGTGACAGCACTGGTACAAGTCTCCTCCAATGGTGTTGAGGGCTTCTCCTCCTCTTTGAAAAAATTTATAATCAACCTTTGAGTAAACCCAACAAAAGTATGCACTCTTTCATGACCCAAATGGTTTAACCACCAAATATTGGCCTCACCCTCAAGGTGCAGCGCTGCAATTTCTACAGCTTCTCTCTCTACCACTAGATGTAGTAGGAATAATGCATCAATTTTTCTTGCCGAAGCCCTTGTTGAAGAGGTCACATCAAAAGTGGACAATAGAAACCTATTGCCCTCGATTCTCCTTGTGCTGCAAGGACTCCTCTCTTCCTCCAACTGGATGAATTGTGGGAAAGCTAGAGTCTCCTTGAAGGCTCTAGGTTGAGAATTTTACTCAACAAGGTACCCACTCAGAATCTGATGATCCAAGTGTTCTTCATGCTGTTTTTCTTCTTCTCTTTGAGAATAGGAAGTGCATGGCTCTTCCTCTTCTTGAAACCCTCTAGGAGTTTCACTACAACTCTTCTCCTTTTTCTGATTAACCTCCTTGGAAAGGTTGTTCCTGGGTCTAAAAAGTGATGAGAGAAAGCTCATTCTTTTCATCATCTTGATCTCTTCTATCTTATTATGGGTGAAAATCACAGGCTGAGCCAAGATTAGAGCTTTGATACCATTGTAATATCCCCAAATAGGGAAAATCTAAAACATTGGGAATATCTTAAGATATTCCAAAAGTGGAGATGTAGCAATATAAAAACACATAGTGGAGTAGCAGTGAAGAATCAATACATAAAACATGAGAAGAGTCATATAGCCATCATAATGATCTTATAGCAGCAAATTTATACAAATCCTTGAGGAAATAATCACTCAAACTTAGGTAAACCAACCTTAATGGAACATGTACAAGAAATGTGAGAAACACTGCTATATAGAAAAATGTCCTAGGCCATGACTACATAGTTTATAAGAGGCACTGCTACAGAATGAATGTAAATACATAGATTTGGAAATGTATGGCTCAAATAATGTGGGGAGCAAAGCTCTAAACCATTGAAAACAATCTGAAGTCAATCCTAGAAGGATTGGCTGAAATATACAAAATGGCCAAAATGCTGGAGTTGCAGTCTCAAAACTGAGTAGCAGCTGCAACTCAGAAATGGATGAAGATGGGGGAAGATGGCTGAAGATGATGGATATGATACATAAATCTCATCCAAAGGATCCTTTAGGTGAAAGGCTGATCCAATCGTTGAAGATCTCACCTTGCAAACAAGTAATGCAAACCCCCACTGTAAGTACTCTCAGAAATAACGCAATCAAGGAGAGGGACTGCGTTGTAGGAGATGGGGAAATGCTTGGCCTGATGCCAAAGATGTGCAATCAGCTCCTGAATCTTCCTCACTGACCTTCCAGATGAATAGAAGCTCCCTCCTCTAAAATATAAGCTCTAGAAGTGGTGTTGTGGAACCCTCCATGACAACACCTTGCAACACAACCCAGCTCTAAACAAAAACTGCGCTGTAGCTAAAGGAGGTGGCTTGGCCTTGAGCCTGAATGTGGAGAAATGAAGTAAAAATACCTCAAGAGGCCTCTCAAGAATGGAGAAGGATTCCTAAACAAGAATTCCTTGTGCTAAGCAACACAACAATCTTAGTTAAACAATTGAAGAAAGAAAATAGTCATGCAGACCAAAATCCAATACTTAATAACATATCCTCCTATGGCTGCCTTCCTCCCTTTATAAAAATGAAAGCCTTCTTGCCTTGGCCCCCACACATTAGGGTTTCCTCCACCAAATGATCTCTCCCCCATTCATACTATGCTGTCTTTCAAAGTGATCCACTCCCTCCATGGCAGCGCTGTTGACTTGGTCAAACTTGACCTTGTCCTCATGCATTTGCCCCCTTTTCACACCTGAGGGTGAAAAATCCAACTACTCTAATGATCCCTTTCACACTATGAGGGATTTTATTCCTATTCATGGGCCTCCTTACCCATTTATTCACCTCCTAGATGATATAAGTAAAATCAATGTTCAAATTAGCTTTATGCTAATTTTGGGAACATTACATTCTTGCTGCACCCACAATCATTTTGTTATTTCTTTCAACTACCCCATTCTGCTGTGGGTTATGATACCCTATCAGTTCTCTTCGAATTCATTCTTTGCTACAAAATTTCTTGAATTCGTTAGAGATGTATTCACCACCATTATCTCTCTTCAGAGCCTTCTCTTGCTTCCCCGACTCTTTCTCCATCAATGCCTTAAAATCAAGAAACTTTGAGAATCTCTGACCTTTCTTCTACATGAAGAAGATCCAACACTTACGAGAAAAGTCATAAACAAATATCACATGTTACTTATGTTTTTTTTTCAAAGAAATGAAGAATGGTCCACACATATCTGTGTGAAATATCTCAAGGATCCCCGAGGCTTGGTTCTCCTTCTCATGAAAGGTGGAATTTACATATTTGTCCCATATTTGTCCCATAGTACATCCGTTGCATGTGTTTGAATGCGCAAGTGTACCCTTGGTAAGACCAGTATAAATCTACTGCATGAATTTCAAGGCTCCATGGTGAAGATGGCCCAATCTCATGGGCCATAATTCACCCTCATCACGGCTCACCACTTTCTCTGCCTTGCCCATCAATGTTGCGCAACCATCTACATCTAGCTTGTAGAGATTCTTAACTCAAATCCCTATCTTCTTGGCTTGTCCTATGGTTTTGTGTCACAAGAAAACTTTTCCTTAACTAAAAACAACATCATAGCCTCTATCCTCCAACATTGAAACTGAGACTAAATTTTTCTTCAAACCTGGTACATGCATTACATATTTTAATTGAAAGGGTTTACTTGACTACCTCTAGAAGGTAATAGTACCAATCTTGGTACATTTTACCACCCATGATCACCCATTTCGATATGCATTTGGAGATCCTTTTCCTCCAAGCTATTGAAAAGTTCCTTGTCTCCTGTCATGTGAAAGCAAGCGCCACTATCTAAATACCACATAGATCCAAATGAAATTTACACCATGCATGCAAGCAATGAGAAGTCAAGCTCAAATTACAAGGCCAAAGCCTCACCAGATGCAGATCCTCTAGCCTTCTTGTTCTTCTTATTTTGGGGATAGTTCGTAGCATAATGCCCATGCTCATGACAATGAAAACACTTCACCGTGGACATGTCCCACTTCTTGCCACCTTTGGACTCGGATTTGGAATGGAATTTCTTCCCCTTCCCCTTATTTTCCTTGGTATCCAAAGCAAAATCTTCTTCATCTTCATTCTTAGATGAATATCCATCTCTGGTGTTCCGTATGAACTCCTCCTCCACCAAATCTGACCACAATTGTTCCCAATTTGGAAGCTTTTCCCTTCCATTGACAGAGTCTTGATAAGTACTGTGCCAACTCTTGGGAAGTCCTAGGAGATCTAAGCTCACCAAATCATCATCAATTAGAGTTATACCAACACTCCCTAGTTCATCCTTACATTGGACAAAATTTGTTAGATATTTTGGTATGGAGTGACCTTTCTCCATCGTGAGCTTCCTGAGTTTATCTTTGAGCGCCAATTTCCTATGGTCATTGCTGCTCTGAAATAGATCTATCAAAACCTTCCACATTGCATATGGTGTGGATTTCCCATGGAGGCTGGAGACAATGTGGTCTCGTACTCCCTCCAATAGTATCCTCCTCGCCTTTGCCACTTTCTTTTTCCATGCATCAAGATTTGCAGCATCTGTCACATCGGGCTTAGGAAAATCATTGTCAATGAATTCCTTCAAGCCATTGTCTTCGAGTACTGCTTCCATCTTGTGCTTCCAAGCAATATAGTTTGAGCTGCCCTCGAGTGCATACTCCAACCTCAAGCCATCGAAAGCCATTTCAATCTTGAATCGGTTGTAGCACCAAGAAATTCTTTCTACAAATTCGAATTCTATCTAGTCACAAAATCAACTCCTCGTTCACAACTGTGTTTCCTGTGCTCTGATACCATGTGGAAATTATACAACAAGCATGTATATCATGGATTCAATATAATATAAAAATTTACTAGAGTTAAATGATGAATCCATTCTACAAATATTTTTCAGAATTAAAAACATAATCGCCAATAACATGAAGCAAAGAAGAATCAATCAAGCCACAACACAGATAATTTCTCGTGGAAAGATTCCTGCTCAAAACCCCACTATCTTCTATTGTATGTTCATCATGGAATCATGAAACAATTACATACAACTCTTCTCACAAGAGCCCTCCCGTACTCAGTTAATTGTCTAACATTGTCACACATAAAACCCACCAATACTTAGCCAATTTACTGCCTCCAGACAGCTTGCCTTGCTTGCGCAATCCATGATGAATGCAATCCCTATTATTTATGAATTTTGGCCTTCCTTGAATGCAAAATTATTATGGGCACTCCAATGGGGGTTTGGTTGCATGGGTGCAACCCAATAATCCTACAACTCTTAGTCAACTTCCCTTTTACCTAGATCTCAACTGGGTCTCCACTAGATCTGGCATGCATGCAACTAATGATAGTAAATCCTCAGTTGCATGTGAGATCACTGATTGTGAATTAATTAATATTTAATTCACTTGATCTCTCACTAATGTATCTAACAGTTACAACTAGCACAATTGAGTTTAAATCACTTAACTAAGTTAAACTGATTACAACCTGCATTAACTAATGCACCAATGCACTTCAAACTCTGTTACAACTAGAATTACTCTATATGCCTCACCAACTACCTCTAACTAGAAATTCATGAGCAAATTGAGTTTAGCACACTCAGTTAACTATTACAAGTTATTTTGAGATTATATTACATTTTATTGTCCATCTTAATTAAGGGTTAACTAAAATAGACATGCACCAAATTTAGCCCTGTGGTCCCACCCTAGTGTAGTTGTTGCTTGGACCTCCTGGTCCCACACTGGGTGTGGGTGCTAAAATTTCTTGTTGAATATCAACAGTTAATGTAAATTTTTTCTGGTTTCGGTGGAGGTGGACCACATCCTCAAAGTGAAGAAGGAAATATAAGTAGATAGAGTCAGACATCAGAACTATTCAAAATTGTTATAGGAATTTTTTTCCTAAGCTAGTAGGCTACTTTTAACCTAGAATATCAGAGGAAGATCTACCAAGATGTGTGTGGTTGTGTAGATAGATAAATAATTCAAACCCTTATTCCCTTCTATACAAGAAAACACACTCTAAATTGATCAAGTGCTCAGTTTTATGCTGAAAATAAAAGCTCTCAAAATGGCTCAAAACATGAATGACCACGTAGTGCTCGTCGTTCTGAATTCGACACACTTTTTTCTAGGTGAAATGGACTCCGTATTCTCTTGGATTTGTTTATTTACACAAATAGGAAAATTTTGAAAAAGAAGAAGCATACATGTAGCCTAGTCAACAGTCCATTTGAGAGCGAGCTAATGGGGAGAGGACATACGGTGCAGCCTGGGGCCACCACGTGCCCCCCCCCATGGTGGAATAAAATTATGGTTTGAAGACTAGAAGGGCCAGCAAGGGTCGAACACGGGACCTCCACCCCACCACCGCTACACCATGTAGAAGCTCTTAACATATATACCTGATCGCATATATTTATGTTTGCTAAAGTCCATCGGTGAGGGAAGTGGGGGCCAGCCCCCAACGCGTGACCACAACTCCAGAACCCTGGCGGAGAACCGACAGAGGCAAGCATTAAGCACAAAGATTAACGATAATCCAAAATTAAATTAGTGCTAATTCATATTACTTAACATTAATCTAGAGTTATCCACTAAGCGTGGGTTAAGCGCTAAACTTTCTTAATTAGTGCTAACAACATTTAATTAACCTAAACTGAATTATTTTGGCGGTCTGCCAAATATGGTGGAACTGCCAGTTTTAGCGCCAACTAACCAGATTTAGCTCTAGTTAGCTAAATTTAGGCCATAAATTGTAGAAAAGCTGGAGATGGTCATAAATTTTGGAGTTTTCAACCAAATCAGGTGCAGAAAGAGGTTAGATGAAAATTTTTGGGCATTCTGGACCCATTGGTACAGGTTTGAGGAGTAGAAAAGCATTGTAAACACATCATTTTGCAAATTTGAGCATAATATAGAGGCCCAAGCCATGGAAGTTGGACCAAGGAGATGTAGTTCAGGAAGGGCGAACTGCTTCTTCAAATTCCTGTGTTGATGTGTTTTATGTTGATGTACTGTACTTTTATTTTATGTTGTTCAACCTTTCTTTTATGTTGAATTGTTCATAAAATTAACATGAAAAACACTCATGAGACTCAATAATTTGTAAGAGAACTTGAACCCTTAAGCACATATAAGACATTGTTTACAAAATATGAAAGAGGAATTAGCACAAAAACACTAACATACTTCATTCAGATCAGTTTTGGTATCATAGCTGTTGAGTCTCAAATCTGCATTGTTCTTACACATCTTCCTATACCTTTTTCATTCACCTGAACCTCCCAAGTTGTCAATATCATTGTATATTAATTGCAAAAGAGCATCTAAAATGGTTTTTAACTATATTTTTGTGTCTGCTGTTTGATTTAGATTTTTCTCATTTAGCTGCGGAATCTTGCCACTTTCTACAGCCGCTGCAACTTTCCGCAGCCATTTTGTGAAACTCTATGTTACAGGTGTCTTCAGGTAAAACGAGCCACATGGGCAAGTCAAAAATGATGTGGACATGGATCGTGTCCTATTGGCTCGAGAAAATTCACCTAAGGAGGCTACGGTCAAAGGTGGCCAAGTGGAAGTCAACCGTAGAGTCCCACGGTGACAGGACTCTGTTTCTCGTCACGTGGAGATTTATATGGCCGTTTCTGAATTGCGGGAGACAAATCAACACCTGTACATGGCTCCATAAGCCGAATTCAAACATCCACTCTTCATAGATTTACTCCTCAACGCGGCCATGATCCTAGATCTCTGGTTGTAATGGTTTACGTGTTCTCTATCAGCTCAAACTTTAGGGAATTAGTTACATTTCCTTTGTTATAAATAATGCATTTGCATACGCATATTAGATTAGTCTCTGTTAGTTTTTTATTAGTCTCCATTATCTTCCAGATAGCTCTGTAATGTAATTACGTTGCCGCTGTGCCGTAATATCACCTTTCTGTTATGACTGCATTTTAATATATAAGAAGACTCTGTTTCCAAGCGTAATTCGTACTTGAAGTTTGTTGCCGAGGTTGGTGCAGAGGGCCCCTACACACACTGAGGTTTTGTGCATTATTGTATAGTTCTTGTTTTATTTCTTTAAGCTCATTGTGCCATAATTCATTCACATGTTTATACATTGCATCTTTCATGGTATATATGCTTCATTTATGTTTATAATCTTTCATGCTTTACATCTTGCTTCTGTCCACAATCTTTCATGTTTTATGTTATTGTTAACTGATCAGGGTTCTTGTTTCAGGTTATAAATAGGCAGCCCTGGCATTTGCATAAATTTTTGACTAATGACATGGAATTAATATTGTTCTCCTGCTAATTTACTTTTCTTAGTTTCTGTTTAATTTCCGCATCGCTTTGTTTACTCGCCTTGCACATTTGTTTCGAAGAGGTTAGATTTAGATATATCAAATTGTTCATGTCATTTTCGCCATTCTCCGAAAGCCACACTGACTGATGGTGAGGGATTGAAGTATGAATGTATAGTTTGATATTAGTTTACTTTCTCAAGGTTAGAAATATTAAATTGCTCATGACATTTTCGCTTACTCTCCGAAAGCCACAGCTGGACTGATGGTGAGGGATTGAATTATGAATGTGTAGTTTGATATTAGTTTCCTTTCTGCAGGTTAGAAATATTAAATTGTGCATGACATCTTCAGTTACCTCCGAAAGCCACAGCTGGACTGATGGTGAGGGATTGAATTATGAATGTGTGGTTTGATATTAGTTTACTTTCTACAAGTTAGATATCAGTTACTCAAGTCGTTTATGGTTACCTCCGAAAATCATAGCTGGACTAATGATGAGGGATCAGAAGATAAGTTGATGTAATTTGATTTAGATTTACTCTGTTGCAACTTTTGGATTTCTTTCAGCATAGTTTCTTTTATGTTTGAACTGCAGCAAGAATAATGAGTTTCATGATCAGTAGTTCATTGTTTGTTTGACTAGAGTAGTGATGCAATTTCATTTTCTTTAATTTCATTTTCTTTGAAGAATTAATTTTGTCATTTTGTGTTTTTAAAAATTCTTTTTGAAGTTTGGAAAATCATTAGAAAGACATTGTTGTCTTGAATATTTGTCTCCATCCTTGTCTTTTAGAATTTCACAAAAATCCAAAAACGACAAAAAAGTAAGAGATAGTTTATCTTGCACATATAGTGCGCCAGAATTCGTCAGCTTACGAATCCTGGATTGACAAATTAAATGTAGCAATTTAAGACACACTAAATTGACCAAACAATAGCTAGGTATTTAGGTTGCAGTTGGGTCAAGAGGAAGAAGGGAAAGGTTGCCAAAGTATTCAATAGTAGCACATTTTCAAGTTAAAGTTGAGTCTTCGGTGAGAATGTCTCATGAAGGAGAACTTACCATGACAGAAGATGAGAGAGCATTCAAAAAGGCATTTTTTGATATAACTAAGATGGTTAAGGTCCTTTATGAGGAGAGAAATTTAAGGATGAAAGAAGAAAGTTCTAGGCATCCAAGAGGAGAGGGTTCTCTAGCAGCAGGAGGCCATTGAGATGGTAAGAAGCCACCATCCACTCCACCATCATCCTCACCAATATTTTCACCTTTACCTTCATCATATTCCAATACCACAACCCTTTGATCTATTCATACACATACTTCAAAAGGAGCTAGTAAATCACCCTCACTTAAAATTGATTTTAAATTTGAGCTTCCATTGTATAATGGTGAAGTGAATACAGAGAAGCTAGATAGTTGGATTTGTCAATTGGAGGTTTATTGGAGAATTCAGAACGTTCAAGAAGATGGCATAAATATTCAATTGGCTTCCTTGAGAATGGAGGGTGCAACATTTGTATGGTGGGAAGCAAAGACATAAGATGAGATTAAGAAAAACGGTAAGATCTCAATGTCTTGGTAAAATTTTATTGCTACCATTAAAATGAAATTCTATCCTCTACCTTACATGCAAAAAGCTATTATGAGTTGGCGAAACTTTAGACAATTGAAAGGTCAATGTGTGCAATACTACACTCATGAATTTAGGAGAAGAGCTCTTATTTTAGGTGTTTATTTGCGTAGTCAAGAAACTTTTATGAAGTACATAGGGGGTTTTCATAGTTACCTAAAACATACCATCCTCATGTTTAATCCCACTAGTCTAGATGAGGTCTATGTGCAAGCTACACACCTTGAGGCAAGAGGGAAAAATGTACAAGAAGAGGGTAAAAAGAAAACATTCAAGGGTGGTGAAATATGAAAGGGTTTCAAGGGTAAAAAAAAGAAAAATGCATCCATTAAAAAATAATGGGAGAAAACCACATGTAATCACTGTTCCAAAGAGGGTCATGATGAAGCCCACTATTGGAAGCTCCATCTAGAATTGAGGCCTAATAAATTCAACAACAAGGGGAAACAAGAGACAACCACTACCACACAACAGGATCTTGGATCTGACTCAGGAGATGAGACTAAAATTGCAGCCATGGTCATAAAGGGAAAAGAAGCCATAGCAAGTATTAGTTCATCAAATTGTCACGGTACCAGTCCAAGTGAAGAAACAAGATAGATTTGTTTCATGTAAGAGTGATCTCAAAACATGAAAAAATTGACACACTATTTGATAGTGGGTCTCAAGCGAACTTAATATCTAAAGACTTAGTCAAGAATCTTAATCTTGAAACCTTACCTCATCACAAGCCATACCCTTTCAGTTGGATAACCAGGGATACCAATTTACAGGTTACAAGAAAATGTATTTTCTGGTTTGCAATTACAACAAACTTTATTTATGAAGTTGAGTTAGATGTTGTATCACTTGATATATCAAGAATTGTTTTGGGTAGTCCCTATCTCTATGGCACAAAAGCAGTCTTCTAACGTCATGAGAAAAATTACCACTTGTTCAAAGATGGAGTGGAATATATTGTGAGAGCTCATCACAAAAAGATAAATCTCTCCTTAGTTAATGTTGGGAAAATGAAGTGCTAGTAAATTCAAGAAAAAAATTTGTGCTTCTTATGATAAAACAAAAGAATGATAAGGATTGTGATAATAAATTAAAATCTGATTTGTTTTATGCGGTAAGTCAACACAGCGAGATGTTTCAGGAACCAAATGGGTTACCTCCCAAGAGTGGAACCCAACATGAGATACAGTTGTAGCTGGATGTCTCACTCCCTAACATTGGCATGTATCTTATGTTGATAATGGAAAGTGCAGAAATCAAGAAGAAAATCCAAGAATTTTTGAATAAAGGTATCATTTTCCCATCTACCTCGCTATTTGGTTCACTGATTGTGTTGGTGCCCAAGAAGGATGGAACATGTCGCATGTGTTTAGATTTCCATGCACTCAACAAAATCACGATAAAGAATCGTTATCCACTCCCAAGGATTGATGATTTTCTTGATCATTTTACTAAGTTAGACTGAAGAAGTGGTTATCATCAAGTTAGAATAGCTGAAGAGGACATCTGGAAGAACACATTTACTAAAAAAGGATTGTTTGAGTGGTTTGTTATGCCTTTTGGTCTTTACAACACTCCAGCTATTTTCATGAGAGTTATGAATGATGTATCTAGACTAGTTCTTGATGAGTTTTTCAATGTCTACTTAGATGATATTTTGATATTCAAAAAATCACGATATGAATATGTCATGCATGTAAGAAAGGTGCTTGATGTCATGAGAAAAGAATCGTTGTTTTTGAAGATGTCAAAATGTGAATTTGGTAAAAAATATATAGTATATTTGGGACATATTGTTGGAGGAGGTGAGATAAAGATAGATCCCTCTAAGGTTGAATTCATTGTGAATTGGCCTACACCCAAGATAGTCACTGAGGTAAGAAGTTTTCTAAGAGTAGCACAATATTGGAGGAATTTCATTGCTAATTTTTATTCTATTGCAGCTCTGCATTGACTACTGTTAAGAAGGTCTTCTAGTGGGGAGGAAATAAAAAAAAACCATTTGATGCTTTGAAAGAGAAAATCAGTTCAGCCCCAATACTAGCACTACTAGACTTGAGACAACCCTTTGAGATTCAAATCGATGAAAATGACTATGCCATGGGCACAATCCTCTTACAACATGGTAAGCCCATTTCATTCCATTCAGAAATGTTCAATGGTGCAGTTATAAATTATCCTACATATGACAAGGAGCTATGTGCATTGGTTCAAAGTGTGAAGAAGTGGAAACACTATTTGAGTGGAAAGGAAACCATCATTCACACCGATCACCAACCATTGCAATACTTGAAATCACAAGCCAAATTGCAACAGTTAAGGCACTTTCGATGGATGGGTTTCTTGCAACAATTCCACTTGGTCATCAGGTATAAGAAAGGTATATACAACAAGGTTGCTGATATAATTTCTAGGCCTATTATTAGTGCAACTATTTTACTCAAGGGTATTTCTATTTTACATGAAATTTACATTGAATAATATGCATTTGATAATGAATTTCAAGATGTTTATGCAAACTTGAGTCAAGGTCACCAAGTTGAGGAATTAGATTACCATGTACATAATAACTTTTTGTATCATTTGGGCAAGATTTTTATTCCACGGGTGAGAAAGTGAATGTCATAAGGCAAGCACACACTTCTCTTATTGCTGTACATTTTGGTGTAAGAAAAACATTGGAAAATCTTCAGAGGTATTGTTATTGGCATTGTATGCTTGAAAGTGTGCCACGTTTTATTAAAGGTTGTTCATTACGTACAATCAGTAAGCCTAGTAATAGGAAGTTAGGATTGTACACAACACTTTCGGTTCCTTCATGTCCATGGGAGAGTATTTCTATGGATTTTGTAGGAGATATTCCTTTGTCAAAAAGAGGTCATGATTATTTATATGTAGTTGTGGATAACTTCAAAAAAATGTGTATATTGATGCCATGTAAAAAGAAAGTTACAGCTGAAAAAATAGCTCATATTTTCTTTCAAAATTTTTGGGTTCATTTTATGTTGCCTACATCTATTTTAAGTGATCTATATTCTCGATTTATTGGGAATTTTTAGTCAAGCTTGTGGGAATTGATGGACACTAAGTTGAAGAAGAGGACAACCTTTCATCCCCAAATATATGGTCAAACCACGGTGGTGAACAGAATAATCATTCATCTTCTTCGAGGATACTGTAGCAAGCATCCTAAGTTTTGGGATGAACAATTGCATTACATTCATCATGCTTACAACTGTGCAAAACACTCCTCTACTCAAACATCGCCATTTGAGGCATGTCTTGGATACTTTCCAAAATTGTCATTGGATTTCATTTTTGGGAAAGATGTAGCTATTGATGGGCATAGCGACATAGATAAATAAAAGAAATTCATAGAGAAAATTCAGTTGATCCATCAAAAAATGCAAGATCAACTAGAAAAAAGTCAAGGCAAGTACAAATAAAGGCCCGACAAACATCATGTGGATCATAAGTTACAAGTTGGTGACGGATTTTTGCTTCACAATAGCAAGGAAAGGCTTCAAGGAGAAGGTAAAAATTTGAAACCAATGCGTTATGGCCCTTTCAAAATTCTGGAAAAGATTGGTAACAATTCCTTCAAGCTTGATTTTCCTTCATACATGAAAATTTATTCGGTTGTTAATGTTGAAAATTTGAGATTGTATGAGCCTCCTTTGATTGAAGATAAACAAGATAATGTTCATATTCCATCTATTGAATATTTTTCTCTAGATTTCTTTGTTGAGCTTCAACAAGATACCATACTTGATAGAAGGACAAGGACATCAACAAGAGGAAGTGTCGACTATCTTCGAGTGGGGCTTAATGGAACAAATCCTTCAAAATCCAAATGGATTGGAATTGGGAAGGTGAGGGAATTATATCCTCACCGTTCAACAACTGAATATGATCTTTTTGGGTCCAAAATCTTCCAGTGGGAAGGAATGATTAGGTTCTTAGTTTTATGCTAAAAAATAAAAGTTATTAGAATGGCTCAAAACTTGAATAATCGTGTAGTGATCGTCATTCTGAATATGACACACTTCGTTTCACGTGAAATGGACTCCGTATTCTCCTGGAAATGAGTTTTTTTCATTTGCACAAATAAGCAAAATTTGGAAAAAAAAAGGTAGACAGGTAGTCCAGTCAACAGTCTGCACTAATGACGTGGCATGCTGATTGGTTTGGGTCAAAATTTGTCTTTTTCCTCTGGTAAGTGTGGGACTTCCAAGTGGTAACATCGAATTGGTTGAAATTGTGGGTGATTTGGTGTGTTTTGAAAGGTTGAGAGAGGGCTAATAGGGGAGAGATCTCGCTTCCTCTTGCAATAAGGACCCTGCACACATGCAACACCAAAAAAATCAACAACAGGATTCTGCATAGGGCTTATTAGTTCAAAAACAACATGCACAAAATAAAATATGATTCATATTGCAAAAGCAAGAAATAAACATATATCTATTAAGCCAAAATGGTAATATATGAAATGTATACCTCTAATCAAAATATATTATCCTCTGAAGCCGACAACATAACTTCCTCTTATAAGTGTAATACATAATCTTAGTCAAATAGGCTCAAAATATCAGATTCAAAGAAATATAACTCTCTCCAGTTTCATAATACAACATCACTAACTAGCTTGACCCTTTAGAATGATTGGTATAAATAGGCTTAGAGGCTTCTCTTAGGAGATAAACTTGGACACTTGGGATGAAAATAAGTTAGGAAGATTCTCTTATAATACACCATGACAACTTGAATCCATGATCCTCTAATCTAATCTCGTAGGGAAAGAAAGGATCTAGAAGTTCAACCATCGTTGTTGGGTCAGAAGAGAAATATGAAGGTTTTTTTCTCGGATAGAAAGGCTTCCTAGCAAAGAAAAGTATCTTTTCCCTAATAAGTACTATATCCAAATGAAGATGCATAAAAATAACTAAAATCAAGGGCCAAGAACCACTAAAAAGGCCATCAATATGAAGGCTCATGAACACTGACTCTAAGGAGGAAATTAGGCTGATAACATATGCCATTTAATGCACGAGCTCAAAAGAGTAGCTGATGGCTAAAATGCATTAGAATAATTATGAGAGATAAAAATGGGTGGAAGGAGGCATGAATGTGAACATGGATCAGAGGAACTCAAGTGATGGGGGCTCAACTCTGCTGATAACATCCCTGAGGCAAGCATACCCATGCTCAGTCATAAATATAAACTTAAAATGGATGCCAAACATACACTAAATATCCATGAAATGAAATGCTAATACGTGGCACTAGAAAATTTGGCGGAATTTCCGACGGCCAATTCGTTGCTATTCCGATACATAGTCATCGCAAGAGCGAAAGTTCGAGGACAGGAAAAACGTGGTTTTCCATACCATCGCAATTCCGACGCACTTAAAATGTGTCGCACTATCGACACTTTTTCCGTCGCTTCCAAACAAGCGTCGCTCTTTTGACGTTTCCCAAACCGTCGCGCTTCCGACGTTTGTAAACTGTCGCACTTCCGATGAAATGTGGTCTGACGTTTTGAACGTCGCTCTTCCAACGTTTGTAAACTGTCGTAATGGTGACGAAATGTGGTCCGACATTTTGAACGTCGCACTTCCGACATTTGTAAACTGTCGCAATTTCGACGCAATGTGGTCCGACGTTTTGGACGTCGCTCTTCCGACGTTTGTAAACTGTCGCAATTCCGACGAAATGTGGTCCGAAGTTTTGAACGTCGCTCTTCTGAAGTTTCTAAACTGTCGCAATTCCAATGAAATGTGGTCCGACGTTTTGAACGTCGCTCGTCCGAATTTTTTATACTGTCGCTCTTTCGACGTTTTTAAGCTGTTGCAATTTCGACGCTTACAAGGCGTCGATATACCGACGGTAGGTTCAATTAAAAAAAAAAAAAAAACTTTAAAAGAGGAAAAGACACTGTTTTTAATATATTATATGAAGTAAAACAGTCCATGAAGTCATTACATTTTCACATCTGAATATTGGAACCCAAATATCCATCCAGAAAAGTGGAAGTCCCACCCCAGACAATGATAGAAAAATACCCCATGTCACATACAGTGACTTGATATAAAACCCAGTAACGGTCCACATGGAGATTATCAACAAATCTGAGAAAGCATCCAAATATGCCCGAGGCATCTATAAGAAAGTGAAATAGCAGTATGTAGAATAGTAAAACAACAGATAGAGTACCGACGTCCATTGTTCCAAATACAAATTAAAGTACCCAAAAATCCTTGAACAGAGAAAAACGCTAATCATGTGAGGAGTGTGATATGTCCAAAATATAAAAAGACCATCAGACCATATCAATAAACCAACAACATAGACCAACATCGCTAGTTTTGAAGGCAGAGTGATAAACATTAATCATTTTTTTTCACAAGAGAAAAAACGTTGTTTTGAATATATTATATGAAGTAAACAGTCCATGAAGTCATTACATTTTCACATCTGAAGATTGGAACCCAAATATCCATCCAGAAAAGTGGAAGTCCCACCCCAGACAGTGATAGAAAAATACCCCATGTCACATAAAGGGACTTGATATAAAACCCAGTAACGGTCCACATGGAGATTATCGACAATCTGAGAAAGCATCCAAATATGCCCGAGGCATCTATAAGAAAGTGAAATAGCAGTATGTAGAATAGTAAAGCAACAGATAGAGTATCGACATCCATTGTTCCAAATACAAATTAAAGTACCCAAAATCCTTGAACAGAGAAAAACGCTAATCATGTGAGGAGTGTGATATGTCCAAAATATAAAAAGACCATCAGACCATATCAATAAACCAACAACATAGACCAGCATCGCTATTTTTGAAGGTAGAGTGATAATCATTAATCATTTTTTTTTTTCACAAGAGGGAAAATGCTGTTTTGAATATATTATATGAAGTAAAACAATCCATGAAGTCATTAAATTTTCACATCTGAAGATTGGAACCCAAATATCCATCCAGAAAAGTGGAAGTCCCACCCCAGACAATGATAGAAAAATACCCCATGTCACATACAGGGACTTGATATAAAACCCAGTAACGTTCCACATGGAGATTATCGACAATCTGAGAAAGCATCCAAATATGCCCGAGGCATCTATAAGAAAGTGAAATAGCAGTATGTAGAATAGTAAAGCAACAGATAAAGTACCGACGTCCATTGTTCCAAATACAAATTAAAGTACCCAAAATCCTTGAACAGAGAAAAACGCTAATCATGTGAGGAGTGTGATATGTCCAAAATATAAAAAGACCATCAGACCATATCAATAAACTAGCAACATAGACCAGCATCACTAGTTTTGAAGGTAGAGTGATAAACATTAATCATTTTTTTTTCACAAGAGAAAAAATGTTGTTTTGAATATATTATATGAAGTAAAACAGTCCATGAAGTCATTACATTTTCACATCTGAAGATTGGAACCCAAATATCCATCCAGAAAAGTGGAAGTCCCACCCCAGACAATGATAGAAAAATACCCCATGTCACATACAGGGACATGATATAAAACCCAGTAACGGTCCACATAGAGATTATCGACAATCTGAGAAAGCATCCAAATATGCCCGAGGCATCTATAAGAAAGTGAAATAGCAGTATGTAGAATAGTAAAGCAACAGATAGAGTACCGACGTCCATTGTTCCAAATACAAATTAAAGTACCCAAAATCCTTGAACAGAGAAAACGCTAATCATGTGAGGAGTGTGATATGTCCAAAATATAAAAATACCATCAGACCATATCAATAAACCAGCATCGCTAGTTTTGAAGGCAGAGTGATAACCTGTCAACACATAAAATAGTATCATAAAGCGGATACAGGAAATGTGCAGAGACATGTACTATTGATATACACCTCACACAAAAAGCATCCATGATAGAGCAAAAATATGTATAAACCCAGGGTCGATTGTATGTTCTGGCTCGCTTGTTCCCGGAAATAAAAACCATCTGCAGAAACCCAGGCTCGCTTGTAAGATCAGGCTCGCTTGATTTCAAAATTGGTAACCATTTGTTGCATCCGAGATGTAAGGTTTAGGCTCGCTTGTTTCCATTAGTAGCCCACTACAACATCCACCTTGTTCATAGAAAAAAGGTTCATGTAGATATACAGAGAAAGAGTATAGTATGTAGACCATATAAATATGGCTCTGTATTTCGAAAAATAGGTTTAAAATAGAAACAGGGCAACCTTTTTTTTTTTCTAAGTAAAGTTAATCTATTAGCAGTGGGAATAAAATTACACCGAAGTCAAAAACATTGCCCAGACTCATGGCAAATTTGTCATCAAAAAATCAAAAAATTAAGAAGACTGCCCTCATACTGGGAAACTAGTCTTGAACGTTTAATTTACAGAATTCAAAAATATTACAAAGGTCCAGCATAGTAAAATAATCTAAAAGCAGCCCAATTAAGTGGGCTGCGAAGAAAGAAAAACAAATTAACCAAACTACTCCTCCGGCTCCTCGACGATTCGGCACCATCCTTCGGAAGGTCCAAGATCGCTAGGTGCTACCTCCACAGTCATGCCACCACTCCCCTCTTGAAGGCCCGAATGCTAGCCGGCTTTTTCTGAGCTCAGACCCGCCGTACGGGTGCATTGTTCTTCCATTTGGGCCTCCTCACGGAAAACCGCAGTAATTGAAGCTATGATTCGTGGGCGGTTCAGAGAGAAATTAAAGGAAAAATGCGTAGTGCACGTCATGGGAGAAGGTGAAGCTGTGGGGAAATGAGGAGCAGGGGAGCCCATATGGTGGCCAGATCCTAGAACCCGACCCTGCCCACTTCTAGTATCTGGATAACGACCTGCGTGATAATCACTGGACTGGGAAGTCGACTCGGTTGAGGGGATGGAGGGAGCGCGAAGGGGTTGACCTCTAGTGCTCCCCCTGTGGCAACGCATCCTTTGACGCAGGCGAGGCATGGGTGCAGTCTCAGCAGTGGGCACAAGAGGAGACGAAGAAGCAGAATTCCAGGAAACAGAGGAAGATAGACAAGGACCAGACCAAGAGAAATGCAGATATGCAGCAAGGTCTAAGCAGCAGTTCAGCTGGCCACTTCTCCTTCTCGTCACAGTGAGTAGGCAGTGTAACCCAGCAACCGGCTCGTCTAAAAAAACATAGCGAAATGCCATTTTATCGACCTGACTGCAATGCAATCGAAGGACGCTCATCATAATTAATCTCTGATCATTAATGAGAGCCGAAGGCCGGATCATATTGGAGCATTCAGAATCGCTAACAGGAGTGGAGGTCTAATCTTGAACAGTGTTAAAATATAATGTGATTAGATGTGAAAACCTTGGAACTTAATTGAACATCGTTAAAACTTAATGCGATTGATATGAAATCACCACATCCCTGTCCCATCGCCTTAAATGCCGTCGAATGCACCCGCATCCGGGAACAGGGCAACATTTGATTGAGGATACATGGAAGAAATTGATTGGAGCG